>LPNX011187760.1:120701-147862 GCA_001517045.1 Pseudotsuga menziesii
GTTTATTCCTGGCCTCCTAGGTGCCCTTCTACTTTTTCTGCTTTATTGACTGCTTTTTCAGTGTTTTAAGGCACATAGGAAAGCAAGACTAGGTGAGGTGAACTTGTTTTATTGCCCTTTCATACTCCACTCTTTTCTCCATGCAAAAGCATGTATGAGCTGCCATTCCACCACTCATTAGCTTTCCCATGCACTCTTGCCAATTCGTGAGCCTCATGACAGATTTTGGATCAACCTTTTACACCTATGGGGGATTTGCCTATTTTGGGTAAGCCTGCTTTATGCTAGTTTTGGATGCCTCCTTATGCATTCGACCTATTGATGTATTCTATATATTCAGCAACCTATGATATTACAGGGTTGGCTATTGTACACTGAGTTAATATAATTTTGTGTTACAGCTCCATTTTCAGTCTCCATTGTTGACAATTTTGCATGATCAATTGTAATTTGTTGTGAGTGAAATTAATCTATTGCTGGTCATAATTTCTACAATATCTTGAAAATACGAACAAAAAAGTATTTTTTTTCATTCTTCTTCCAAAATTAATAACTATTATTTTATTATTTTAACTGTTATTTTATAGTTTTCCTTAGGAGGCCCATTTTAGACCTCAAATTTCCTCTAATGATTGAAAAACATAAAAACACTATGTCCATTATAGGGTTTCTTTCTTCTTACTGAGGTCACCCCACTGTCCACCAGGTGGGAGCGGTAGGTCAGGGTCTCCGCTGAAGTCTGTACCCGCATAAGCATAATCCCCCACCATGAGGATCTGATCTCTGAGCCATTGGAAAAATGTGTCACTGACCTTCACCTTCCCCCTTCCTGCTCCAATATGGGACATAATCCAGACCCACCTTTGCATGCAGGGGTCCCATGCTCTCAGCTCTATAAAGACCACTTGGGGTCTCATTTGTGGTACCCACTCAAAGAAGAAGAAGGATAGAATGGAACCAAAACTGAAGTGCTTTAGTTCCCCCTGTTGACAGTTAGTCAGCTGATCCTTGAATATCGAAAGCAGGGCTTCTGTCCAGTTGAATACTATAGGTGCCATGGCATTTATGGCATAGAGCATGTGTGCCCTAGAAGCCTAGTGCACTCCCTGGCTTCCTGCCACTCTCTACATCTTAAAAAAGGTAGTTCATAGAGGTCCATCCATCACTTCTTTTATGGGGATTATCTTCCCCGATGTCCTCGTCCCTGGAATACAGTGATGGTCTATCAACTCTTGTGTGGTAATATCCCCTCCTCGAGAACCTGTCAACGAGATGGGGGTACCCCATCTTGAAATTCCAGTCAAGAAGTAGATATCCTCTACCTGTATTGTCAGAATATGAGCCCCAACCTCAAAGTGTTGCTGCTCCTGATTCCACGTCCAGAGTATGTGCTCTAGCAACCGCTCATGTGATACCATACTGGGAGTTCGGAAGAATTTTAGGAGTCCACGGTCTCATAATGCGGCTATGCAACCCGCATTCCTTTCGGCGAAAGTGTCATCATTATCATGTTGTCTTTCCTTCCATATCACCATTTTCTATCAGCAAAAGCCTGCCAAAAACAATCATAACACCTATTAGAATCATTCTTAATCATTTAAATCCAAATAAATGATCTAGTTTTGCTTGTGTTAACAATTTTACATCTTCACGACTAGCACCGCCTGTACGCCATTGAAGATAGGCGGTGGCATTGCCTGTGCATTTTTTTTTTGGCATGGTTCTAGTGAGGTACTGCGTATCCCGCAAGGGATAAGAGTGGTGCCCATTCCCATGGTTGTAGGGATTTCCATATAAGCCCAAAAAATAATCCAAAATCAAAATTGAGACTATGAAAAGGAAGAGTAGGGTTTGAACTATTACCTGGAGCTGACGGCGCTCGAATCTGATGGGGGAAACTCCCGATATCAGAAACTGAAGATCTGACTAGGAAAGTGCTCCAAATGCTCTCCACTATGGCTAAATATTAAAATGATTTGATTTTTCTCTATTTACATGACTTTTATACACATTTTTTGGTTTGACATGCTATAGTTTTGATTTAAAATCGCTTTTTACTCGAAATTTATCGGTCGTAATCCCTTAATGTCAGTTATGAGCACATTTAACACTTGTTTTTGAGTTGATTACAGGATAGAGGAACCATAGTAGCAAAGTTTTGGGAGTTCATTTTTTACTTTTTCGTACTACTATAAAACTGAAAAAGTCGATGAGCATTTGTTACGACACTTTGGTCACGCTCTTGAAACCTAGTATCAAAGGTCTGAGTCCATTTTCGATTCTTTCTAGGCTCATGAAAACTTACATTGTGTAAAGAAACCTCATGGAGTCTTCTTTTAACTCTTTTCGGGATCCTTAAATAAGAAAATATCGTCAAGTTTGTTTCTGATTCTTTCCAGGTTCGTAAAAATTAACATTGTGTAAAGAAACTTCATGGAGTCCTCTTTAAACTCTTTTTAGGCTCCCTAAATATGAAAAGATTGTCGAGTGATCTTGTATTCTTCACGCTCATTAAAATATTTGAAGAGTCGTCTCTCCGACGATAGGTTATCTCTTTTTCAGTTTGGATGGACTATTTACGAAAAAGGAACACTCCAACCAATCACGAATAGAAGAGTTCTATAAGGTATTATTTTATACTTTTTCGGGCCTTAGGGACTATATCATATGAAAAAGGACCCTTTGGAGTCTTCTTCCATAATCATTCAGACTCTCTAAACATGAACGATATCGAGTTTTCTTTCATTGGACTCATTAAATTAAACATTGAGAGACCCGTTTTTGGGAACAAACCCCTCCTCTCTCAGGTCCGTAAAACATATGAGTTTGGACTTGTCTTCAGACGATCTATACTGAGTGTTTGTTACCCTCTTTGAACTTGTAAAACCAAAAGAGGCACTCATCAATCATGATGGGGGAAATGGAAAGGCAATCATTTTGCAAATAAATGGCAATGGTTTGTCATTACCTTTGAACATGGAACTTGTTTGCATATCATTTCAGTCAATTGGGTATTCAGCTGATATTTTTGATGATCCACTTTCATGATTCATGTCACTTTTTTGAGTCTTTCAAAAGAATTCATTGTCCACTGTCGCATTGTGAGTTTGTCCTGTTTAGTCATGCTGCCAAGTCTTGTATCGTGTCGCCCGATGTTCAAAGGGAAGTTGAAGAAGTTTACCTTTGCAGTCAAAACAGTCTCTATGTTAGTACTTTTGAGTCATTCTTGTGGTTACAACATCCACATCATTCCAGAACTATGTTTCAAGTTTTGTGTCGTTGATGTGGGACTCATCATGGCCCTCCTTCAATGACACTATTCCCGTCGACATTATCTCATTATCTGGAAAATAGTCTTAGAAACAAAAAACTTAGTACCTTGAGGTCTATATGCCTTAATGATAGATTCTCTCGCTCTCGACATAGGTTCACATCATTGACCTTTGATCAATAGAATTGAATGGGTGTTCGACATCAGGACATCTATTCACACTCAGTAGATTGTACTAGTGTACCTTGGGAATCATTGAAATCAATGGTGATCTCTCTCACACTTGTTAACAATTCACATCATTGACCGGTATTCAAGTGGTTTCTACCATGTTTGACTTCAGATCATTGTAATCACATGGATAGAATTGTACTCTGTGGAAGACGAGACGAAGACCCTAGGTATTTGTTTAGCACTCATTGGTTTCCCCTGGTTGTGATGGATTTTTTTATAACTAGCATGGATCCACATTTGTATGGTCATGGCTATGCTCAAATTTGTGTCTGTATGACATAGATCTACATTGTATATCTGGTAGCTATGTCCAATTTTGAGTCCTCTATCACATGGATCTACGATGTATTCTAGTAGCCATGCTTGTTTATTCCTCCCATGGATCTACCTTGTATTGGTCTGCAGCCATGCGTTGATTACTTGTGTCTATGAGTCAAAATATTGATGTACTACAGATGCCTACTGGAAAACATTCTCCGATTGAGCTGACATTTTCATCTCTGGGTGACAACTTTTTCTCTCAAATCTCTTGTTTATCGTATCCCTCTAAGTCTCACGCTTTGGGGGGAATTCTGTTATACCCAAATCCTGTCACCACCATGTGATAAGACCTTTGAATTACATGTTTTCCCTTAATCCTAGCATTTAGAGTGGAAACCCCATGTTGTTTGTCAATCCTACATAGAAATACTCAACATCACGCTTTTCATGTCAACCACGAGTGGTAGCTTGCTCGCACAACATGTATCATGTTTTCCATAAGCGGTGCCACTACCTGTGGCCTTTTGTCCATAAGCCTTTCTTATCTAAACCGCTCTGTCATAAGAGGAGAAAAGAGGTACCCTGGGTAAAATTGGAAAAAGAGAAGTTTCTTGAGGATTCTAGATCATGAGCCTCATTTCCTCCCTTATCCCTATCATTGTAGGTCAGTTGAGCTTGAGATCCCCCATCATAGGATCTTAGAGGCCACCTTATCCATGAATCTCTCAACCATTCCTATCCATTGAGGCTTATAAATACAAGCTCATGTCTATGGTTGAGGGGGAGAACTATAGAGGTATTGCTATGCTGTTGGATTGACCACTTGGCCCAAGCCATTGGAGAGCATAGAAAGCAAAGTTGGAGCTTATGGGGATGAAGTGTTTGTCTCATGGAGATGCATGTTGACACTAATCCTTAATTGGTTGTAAACTTCTCCATACATCTTAATGCAAAGCTGATTTTCACCACATGTTACTGTTGTTTTGATTTCGCATGTACATGTTGTTAGATTCCTTAGTCAATAACATGGATAATTAGATGATGTTTTGGTAGCTTTGATGTGTTTTCATGTTTTATCTGGTTGCAAGTACATAGGTTCACTATTGAAGCAGCATTCCAGGTGTCTACGAAATCCAAGGAGGGTCTTCATCATTTGTTGTTCACTCATTTTTTCTGGATCAAAACCATTCATACCAAAGGAACAACTTCTATCCACAGAAGGTGAAATATTCCTGGTTACAGTACTATTAATGCAGCTCGATCAAATTGGCACATCATGCTACATCCTGCACTTTGGGCTTATCGAACCAATGTGAAAACTTCCATATGGTTTTCTCCTTTCTAATTCGTTCACAGGGCGGAAGCAGCAACCCTGGTTGAATGCAAAATCTCATCCTTAAAAAATCCCATTCATGTGTTACCTGATACAACTGAGCTCGAAGAACATTTGTTACACTTAGAACATCTAGATGAGCAATGTAGGGATGCACTAAATGCAAATGAGACTCATAAAAATAGGGTAAAAAATCAATATGATAAATCGGTCAAAACCAGGATTTTTTCTGAAGGGGAACTTGTCTTGCTCTGGGACCAGGATAAAGAACCCCTTGGGGCAGGGAAATTTAGGTCTATGTGGTTAGGAACCTATGTTGTGTCAAAATTTCTGAAGAAAGGTGCGTATGAATTCACTGATTTCGAGGGGAATAATCTTCCCGATCCTAGAAATGGGCTCTACTTGAAGAAGTACTATGCCTAGGCCTAACACTTTTTCTTATATTTTTATTGTATATAAATTTATGTACAATAGTTCACCGGTTTGATTTCTTATATCATATGTTGGTTGTTATAGATGTCTTCTGAATGGTTTGTAGGTTTTGTAGATGGTGCAAGTCGTCACACTTGCAACCTGGCTTTAGCTGCATGGGTTATTTACTCACCCTCAAGATAGCTAGTTTCCTCTGGAGGTGCTTGTGTAGGTCCTTCTACCAATAATGTGGCCAAATACAAGGCCGTCATTGAGCTTTTAGGGGATTCCTTGTCACGTGGAATCACCTAGCTGGAAGTCATACTTGACTCTCAACTGGTGGTTTCCCAACTCAATCGAGCTTATCAGGTGCGAAACCCTATTTTATTACGTAAGTTTATGCAAGTTAGGTTATTGGAAATAAATTTTGATTTCATTACATTTAATAATATTCCAAGAAATCAAAATTCATTAACTGATGCATATGCGAACTATATCTTGAATTAGCACTTAACACATATTTCATAAAAATACACAATGGATACATTGCAAAAACAAATGTAAATAAACCAACAATATATATATATATATATATATATATATATATATNTATACAAAAAATATACAAAATTTGGATCATAATCCATAAAATGCCTCTAGGTATAATCTTAACCACCTTGGTCGTCCTGGCCACCTTGGTCATCCTGACCGCCCTGGTCACCTTGATCATCCTGGTCATCTTGTTCTTGGGCTTCTTCAGCTTATTCAGCTGTAGCAGCCTCAATGACATCTATGTAAACAAGCACTACTCTAGCTACCCTTCTCATAAGGCGTATCCAGGTAGGTGGGATACCAACCACTAGTTCCTGCATAATGGTATGGATTTGCTCAATACGTAAAGCAGGGACTCTTTGGGTAAGCTTGTCTAGCTTCCCCTCAAGAACCCTAATCAAACCATGATCCTCTCCTACCACTGGTCGCACATACATATGAGGATTCCCATCAGGGAAGACTGGTCCAATATCTGGATCTTAAACATTTACAGGATTAAAAACTTGTATACATATGTATATATCTTAATGATAAAAAATTCATAAAAATTTAAAAACTTGAAAAACCAAAATACTTGACACTCCCCATGCTCCTCCAAGAGGGAGGACAAGGTCATTGTCACCCCAGAAATCCATCCTAGCATATGGAAACTGCTCTAGTTTTGGTAGCTGTCACTCCCAACATAGGTAGAAGTCATCATCGTAAACACTCTGAAACGATCCACCGCCACCATGGCGAAGGAATATTTTTCCCCACCTACTTAGTCTTGGATGACAGGGAGAGAGATCTGGTAGAGGAACTGCAGGGATCAGACCGAGCACTCTCTCAAAGAAAAAGGCCACTAATAGGCTAGAATAACCGAAGTTGTTTCGTCGACCTCTCTTGCAGTCAGAGGGTTGCTTCTTCATTATTGGGATTACTCCTAAACACCAGTCAAATAAAGCCCCCTGTAGACATTCCACCACAATTCTCATTTGGTTTCAAGTTGTAAGATGAATTAATGATGATCCTGCAACCCTTACTACTATGCTTACCAACACTTGTAATGGAAAGCTATGGATATGTGCAGTAGGGATGCAAGTTCCCCTTTTCTGAGGTCTAGGCACACAGTAAGTGTTAATATAGCTCTGAACACTTAGAAGGTCACCGCATTTGTTGGTACCTTCCAAGTTGACAGGAGCTCCACGTTGTGACAAACCTGATATAAAATAGATGTCTTCTAGTGCAATTTATAGAATCTCACTTTGTAGGTCAAATGCACTAGATCATGATCCCAGTAGTTGATAAAAATTCCAGTAAATGGACATTAGATCGCATAGGTGAGGTACAAAAGAACTTTAGCAACCCACTTTGTTGTAATGCATGCACCGTGGGGTCACTTCAAAGTGCATCTTGGTCCATGGTTTCATGTTCCCTCTCACCCCACTCCAACACCATGTTTTAGCCTGTCCATAAAGCCATTTTCAAACATTAAAATCATTCAAAAAAACTTTGATTTTGGCCCTAAATATCCTTTTCCTATGTCATGCAGTATACGCCACTGTCCTTTGGGCATGTCGCGTATCATATGTGGGTTTATTTCGGGAAAGTTGCGTATAAAATGTGTGTACACAACTGTTTACGTTGCATACCCATGTATATAGCGTGACCTCCCTAAAACCGGCTTAAAACATCAAAATTTTACATAAAATTAAAAATTTGTTTGGATGAAATGAAAGAGCATGAAGAGCTAATTTACCTGGCACTTGTGGATTTGAAAAATGTCCATTGGTTTGTCCACATGGAGCAATTGAAGGTAGAGGTAAAACTTGTCTATATTGGGTAAAAATGTGAAATGGTGATTTTGATTTCTATTTTTTCACTATTTATGGAAATAAATTCAAAAAAGTGGGTTTTTAACCTATGGTTCTAATTTTTATCAAAATCAGACTAATACCATGTCATGTTTTTCTAATGAAACAGGTCTAAGGTTACTTAAAGTTGTTTTTCACTCATATAGGATAGGATTTTGGTCGTTTATATGGATTTTTTCATTTATACCTAATCCTCCTTAACCCTAGAATTACCACTTCAACCATGAACCATGCTATTTAACCATTTAGTACCTTGTCTATACCATTGTTCTTCGATGGATAGGGATTTCCTTCCATGAGTACCCTAGAATAGAACACATTTATTGTATTTTTGTACTCATGACACATCTATCATAGGTTTGGGTGAGCCTTCGTAGCTATTTTCACGCCAAATTGAGCCTCATTTTGGTCTCTTTTTACAAGCTATCCCTTTTATAAGGCTTCCTGCCCTTATGGAGTTTATTTAGGCTCGGGTCTAACTCCTCAAAATAGACTTGACTTTCGATTAAACTTGTCCATTCAGGCTCATTAAGAATATGTGAATGGGCATCCACATTGGTGGTAGGTTATCTCTTTCTCGGACCATGTGGAATAATACAAGAAAGGATCACTCTCTTTTCTATAGAATTGAGAAGAGTATTCTTAGGAATAGGTTTATCGCTTTTCCAGACTTGAGGGACTAAACTTACAGAAAAGGAACACCCAATATGAGCTTAGTTTTCTCTTTTTCGTGCTCTGGACCTAAACATGAAAAAGATTCGGAGTGTACTTTATGTCTTTGTCATGCTCGTTAAACAGAAAGAACAAAGCATTGAGTTTATTGTTGTAAGCCCCATCCTCGTAATCAAATGGATCTTTTTGAGCGATCTTGCTTTCCTTCACACTCGTAAAAATCAAGCTATATGATGCTTTTGAAGGAGCATTGGGTAGGTGGTAATTTAAGATTTTTCGGACATCCCTAACTAAGTACAAAAAAGGTTCTCCTTTTCTTCTCCAGAAGTTAAGAGAGTTATTCTGAGGTATGTTTTATAATTTTTCATCTTCATGAGACTAAATTGGATGAAAAAGGACCCCCTTGGGGTCTTCTTTGGAGTTTTCAAACTCTCTAAACATGAAAACACCAAACGAGCATGTACTAGTTCGAGCTCATAAAATCCACGAATAAGTAACATTATCAACCATTATTCCCTCTTCTCTTCAAGCTTGTCAAAAATGAAGAGAGACATAATTTAACTTTCCTGGGCTCATTAAAATTTAACAAGAAAGATAAGGAAGAATTTTTTTCTTTTTGGGTTACAGTAGGTGTCAACATTTCCTCCTTGAACATAGCACTCTTTGAATTTTCCGATAATCATGTCTCAGTGTACACTTTCAGTTCAGCTATCACTTCAAGTTTCTTACTCCTCCACTTGTCACTTATGCCTTTGGAATATGATCATGTCTCCTACATGACATATAAGTCTAGTTGTACTATCTGCAAAGTTAAAATATGCCTTGAGTCACCTCTATGTCGTGCTCACTATTCAAAGATTTATCCCTGCTTTTGATTATTATCTTGATTCCATCATTATCCTATATGATATCACTTGTGTCTACCTTCATTTATTCAATTCCTAGTCACTCTTGTGATCCGTTCGAGGATCTATTGCCTTCCTCATCACAACATGGTTTCTCATCAGTACTTCCTGAAGACGAAGACCTAGAGTTTTGACGATGGTACCCTAGGGTTCACTTTCATAATTGGTGAATTTATTTGCTTAAGTTGTCAATTATCACCTATTCATTGACAATCTGTTTAGTCCTATCCATGTTTGACTTCGACACATATATTCACATGGCCTGGATTGTATTGGTTCCTTTGGATTTCGATGAAGACCTTAGGTTTACCTCTATAACCTAAGTTGTGCAATATTGTGTTGTGTTCACCTACACAGCTTCCAGATTTTGAAGACTCATCATTGTATATTGTGGCTTCTATCCACCTTTGTAATATATGTGGTCTTGTACCCATATCATATGATATAATAAAATATTGTAAAGGAGCTAGTGTTCCAGTATATTCAACATAGCATCCTTAGATATGATTTTGTATATGACATTGATATGTGTTTGTTTCAGGTACTTCCTATGCTTCCTTGGACTTTTGAGTTCTCCAAGATAATGATAATAATGTATTTCAGCCATTGCTTCCCTCTAACCTCACACATTAGGGGGCATATGTTATCAGCCAAAATGCCACTTCTTTGTCCGAGTGCCGACATTCCTCATGTTGGTACACAAAAGGGAAAATTAAGATTGAAGTGTCCAAAACACTATAGATGTTCATGACCTTTGATCCATTATCCTTAAACCAACATTATATATTTTTATTCTGATTTTTGGGTTGCATTTCAACTCTCATATCATATGCGAGTATTTTCATTACAACCCACGTATACTTGTATACACGAGTTCCCTTTGAGAAACATGCGTATCATACGTGATTTTCCTATATTAATACCTGCGTATACCTTAATTAGACATTAAAAAATATAAATCGAGATTAGATGAGATTATTTGGGTCCTAATCCATAACTATCCCAACCATCTCAACCATCCCAACCTTCGAAACCACTCTATTTCCCAATGGATAAATAGAGGCCTTGGGGTGGGGGCTAATCAATCAATTTTGAAGAGAAAAGTTATGCTGGTGGTATATCTTCAGAATCTTGGAGCAATAGAACTTAGAGTCCTTTGGCTGTAGAGGAGTCCTTGTGTTCGAAGCTGGGTTGTATTCTTATCTTATTCACCACTTGTCAATAAATATAATTCTTCTTCCAATCTTGTATTGTGTCCATTTCATGTATATCGGTATAATGAATATGTTTGATTATATTATCTATATGCTTTTCATCTAACCTTAGATATATATATACATGAGATATTACTTGAAGTATTTTCTCTTTGCAGGTGGAGAGGTACATCCCTAGAAGCTTTGGAAAGGAGTGGAGCGAGAGAAGATCAAGTTTGGATCAACCGTTGTTAATCGGGTAAGTCAAGAATTTCTTCCTATTCTCTTTCCATTCTTTGTGAAAAGCTGATTTTCTACAAGTTAGTTGTAAGTTGGTAACCCTAGACCCTAGGTTACAAGGGTGCAATATCATGAACAACACATACCTAAGTATTTTATGTCTTGTATGCATGTCATATCTTCTCTGATTTTCATATTTTCATTCTAAAATGAATCCTCCTTTGTCACATATATTATTACTTGATTCTTTATATCCAATACTTTTTTTTATCTTCTGGAGACCTGGGAATAATCATAATCTCATGTATAATTATCGAGTTGTTGTTGAATTTAGATTGGATATATACATTCATACATGTTTCAGAGCTACCCTAGTTTACACAAACTATCTTAGTTTCCAACTATGAATTTTTTTCCCTATTGTTCAAGTTATTCCAACAGCAGTTCATTCTTTTCTTTTGATTTGTTGAGAATTTTTTTAGTAAAAAAAATATTTTCTTTGAGTTCATTGATCTTGTAGTTTGTGATGTCCAACTATTTTCCATGCTCTTTTCTTCACCATTCATTCATTTTTCCAGTACTTCTTGAATGTCCTTGGTGTGCCTAACGAGATCTTATGTTTTTATAATTTCTCCTTTAGTGCCTTATTCCTTATTCTTGATTTATTTAATTCTTCCATTGCACTAACTAGTTCTCCTTGCCAATCAACTTCGATACTTTCCTCATCTTTAGGCTTCGAGCTTTCTTCTATATTGTTTGATTTTACTTTTACTTCAATATTTGAATATGGTAAGCATATCCCATTGTAGGTACATTTACTTTTAGTGTTCTTCTTTGATTTCGAATATTGTTTTTTGAAGTTTGACTTTTCTTCAGCCTCATATTTTGGAGGGGCATATAAATCCCATTGTAATTTCATTTCTTTGATGTTTTTGATGTGCTTTTGATTGAAAATTTCCCTCCATTTGATGAATTTTCATCCTAAATCAGTGCCACAAACAATACTTCCTTTGTACTATCATTTTTGTCTTCTTTCTAAAATGAAGAACTATTCTCCTTTGTGTAAAGACTCATCCTTCGTTTGGAAAACTTCTTCTTGTTCCCAAATTTTCTTTGTTGATAATTATTATTTTTTCTTGATAGTAGCGTCATTCCTCATTTTATTTCCTGGAATATACACTTGGAGGAAAACTATCCAATTCTTCCACAAGCACTTGAACGAGAGCATCCCCTTATACTTTCCTTGTCCTCTTTTTAACTTCCTCACAAAGTTGGCCTCTTCTTCAGTAGACATGTCATATGAGTTATTACACTCATTCTTACTAGTTTTAGATTTCCTTGTGGCCTTAAAGGAAGCATCTCTCCTGGATCCATTATCTTTATCCTTCCTCATTTCATAGGCTGTAAGGATTCCATTCAACTCATCTTTTGTCAAATTACCCAAGTTAGATTTGTCTTCTAATACTGATACCTTATAATTGAACCTTTGTGCCAAGGTTCTCAATATTTTCTAAACAATTAGTCTTGTTCAATAGTTGCATCGAGCCCTTTGATGGAATTCATGATTTCATAAACTCTAAGAAAATAGATTGCATTTCCCTCCTCTTCGTTCATATGCAGTGTTTCAAACTACACAAAAAACAGTCTGTAATTTGTCCTTCTTAACCTTTTCATCACCATCATAGATGCTCTTTAGTTTGTCCCATAGTTAATTTCTTGTACTACACTGCATAACATTAGTGAATTCAACATCAACAAGCCCATCGATTTTTGTTGGCAAGGGGTTTTGGATAATTTAGTTGCACAGCATCCACAATGTTGTGCAAGCTCAAAGACACCATGCAAGTGGAAGATGGCACGCAACGAGGAAAATATAATATATTTTATATTTTGTGTCACGTTTTATAGTTTTGGACCATGTTTTGTGGATATTGGTCATCATTTTGTAAAATCAGTTAAGGTTTAGTTAGGAAGTTGTCCAACTGGGCCTTGAATGTAAAGGCACAAGCCTATAAGTAGATGTTGAATTACAAGTATGAGAGATCCTTAGAGACCTAGATATATATTTGTTAATCCTTGTTGTTGTAATCTGAGATCTGTTGATATGTGAACTATTTTCGCGATTTTGCGTAGAAGTAATATGACAAGGAAAAATTTGATCTGAATCGCTGTGTTATTTTATGTTTTCATGTTTACTTTGTTTTATTACTTAATGATGAATGCTATGTGAATTTGCAACATGGATCTATGATGTGATGTTTCCCTATTTTAAATGATGTTATTGTATTGTATTTGTTTGCGCATCGTTATGTATACTATTGTTTTGATTGAATGATGTGGTATGTTGAAAGATAATAATGAATGGTTCTGTTAGTGCTTGAGTGAATGATCATATCTATGAATGTTGTGCTAGCTTGATAAGTTGATTCTCATTGTCCTCTCCTATTATGCGGAAACTTGGTTCCATCAGCCCTCCCTGAAACATATTGGGTGAGACCTCATCTGCTCTACGGGTGTTGCTGGACAGGGTATTACCTGTCTGGGTTAGTGCTCAAGGAGATCGTGGTGGTTTGGCTGTAGATAGAGGGGGAACCCTTGTCGAATTATTTTGTTGGTTGGTTTTTTGTCAACAAATGGTTCCATTGTCGGGACCTTGTTGCAACTGAGAGGAGGACATGTTGTGGCATCCGACGAGACTAGAAATTCAAGACTGGTTCTATTAGAAGCTATGAGAATTTGTTGAGAAAGAAAATTAGAACCTTGGACTGAAGATGGACAAGTGTCTAGAAAGATATGTACACGAGTATTTTTTTTCCAAATTCCTGATCATACTATATGAGTGGTTGGTGCAATTCCCCTATTGCAAAAAAAAAATTGAAGGGAAAGAGCTAATGTCCGGGACCCCTGAGTTGATCTAGGAGATGCTAGAAACCGACAACAGAACATCATGGGTTGTTGAAGTCTGGTTGGAAAGTATCTTGGAAGGATATATCATCGATTTTGTGGTTGATACTACTAAGTCCTATAGCAAAGTAGAAATGGAATTCTTCAACGGACCAAGAGGTAGGTTCTTACTATATTTACAATTGTTAATTAAGATGCTTGTCAGTGAAAAGGGCATACTGAAAATGCACCTGGAGTAGTAGAACTCCAATGTGCAGGGGTTGCAGATACCATGAAGAAAGGGGGAAGACGAATGGAAGGATAACAGGTAAATGGGTGCAAGTTACGATGAGACTCTAAGGGAAGTTGAGGAAGCAAGTGGTATTACGAGAGGAGGATCAAGGTTTTGACAAGAGAATAGGAATAGGATAGGGAAATGTCCTCCTGCGTTCGAAATGAAAGACCACGAAGGAAGACCACATAGGAAGAAGTGACCCTACAGTGACGATGAGGATGACCAGAACCAAATTACTCCCAGGATAGCGGTAAGATCAACCCCCAGTAACAAAGTACCCATGCCTTCGTGCACTACATCAAAATTAGGAAGAAACACAAGTACTACACCAACGTGTCCAACATGCTAGAAACCCTCTAATAGTAGTAGTAGATCAACATCTATAGGAAGGAGGCCAATAATGGTAGGATACAAAGTGAAGTTACCTTTATTCCATGGGAATGGGATTGAGTATCCAGAACAATACTAGTTCCTGTGTGAGGCAGTATGGACTGTCATACAAGCTATGGATGATGATGTTAAGAAGGGCCAATTGGTGAAAACCATTTAGGGTTGCGCACTTGATTGGTACATGAAATTTATACAAGTTCCAACGGGGACTCCAACAAAGACACTGGCAGAAGTAAGGAAAGGACTTATTTCAGAATTCAAAAAACCAAAGTCTGAAGCAAATTACATTATAGAACTGAAGGAAATGGAGCAGTATCCGAATGAGATTTTTTAGGATTTTGATCAAAGATTCAAGAGACTAATGGAAAAAGTCATTTTTTATATGAGAGATATTCAACGTAAGGAATGGTTCATTGTAGCATTTCTAACTCATATCAGACTACCTCTTATGGAACAAAAGATTGGGACATAGAGAGAGGCTCTGGAAATCGCCATGAAGCTGGAAGCTTCACCTGTTAGAGAAAATGCAGTTTGTATGAACCAAATTCAGACACAGTTGGAAAACTTGACACTCCAGTTGCAAGATATTAAGAAGGGAAAGGAAAACATGGGGATCTTTGGTGCACTTGATGCCGCGCAGATGGACATACCAAGTATACTTTCCCAAATTTTCAAGACTACCTGTTGTTAGGGGCGCTGAACCCTTTGAGTTGTGGTAGTGTACCATGGTGTCGCATTTTTCAAGTATATTGGAATCGACACGAGGAATGCGGATACATGCAGAAGATGGTGACGAAGCCTCCAAACCTATACTGCTCGTTTTGTCGATCTATCGGGCATGAAGATAATATTGTTGTGCATATTACATACTCCAAGATAGACTCATATTATGTGAAGGGAGAGGATCAGTGGGAGGTACAGTATCCACAGCCCTAGGTGGTGCAACCACCAACTCAATCGCACTATGTACCACTATAGCCGCAGCCCTAGGTGGTGTAACCACCACCTTAATCGTACTATGTACCAATACCGTAGATGCAGTATAGTCAGATGTAGATGGATCTACAGCAACCACAACACTTTTAATCAGTGCATTATGTTCAACAGTAGTCGAATCCCCCACAACAACAATTTTCTCAGCCGCAATACCAGCAACAAGGAGGATTCCGCGTAGGATTCAGAGGATGAGGAGGAGGCTTTGGTCTAGGAGGCAGAAGAGGTCGTGGACCTGTCGAATGTTACAATTGTTGTGTATTGGGACATTATCAGAGGGATGGTCCACAATTGCAGTGTAAGTGTACATATTGTACCATGATTGATCATACTATTGAGAACTTCCCACAAATGATCGTGAAATGGTAGGCCGAGAATGTGCCTAAGATATAGAAACAGAGTCAGAATCAGTTGCAAAACCAAAATCAGTTACAAAATCAAAATCAACTGGTGAATCAGAATCAGTTGCAGAGTCAGACTCAGTTGCAGAACCAAAATCAGTTTAAGAACCAGACCCAGAATGTAAACCAGATGGTAACTTAACTGATGAACCAGAACCAAGGGCCAATGATTGTGATGATATCGATGGAGCCTAGAATGCAAGATGTTGATGTCGCTGTCATCACTCACAGAGGTGCAACAACTGGAGAAGATATTCCAATTCCATAAATTCAGTTGGATGAAACAAGAAGATATATTTTGATATCAATGTTGAGAAAGACACATTTTTTGAAGCATGCGACATGATAGGAAGAAATATTCCGACAAGCTATACATGCAGAAGATGGGGATCCCAACGTTGAGTTGGTCCCCTATGCAGCTGCGACTAGCTAACTAGGCCAGAGTCATGCTGATTTGGGAGAGTTATACACCTTGCTGTGGAAATTGAAGGCATGAATACCTATGCTGATTTTGACATAATCAAAGTTGTTGATGGTGGAGGATCCTATCTCGCATTGTTGGGGATTGGATGGGCCAATGATAGTATGGTAGCAATCAATTTTAAGAATTGCATAATGACATTTGAGAATAAAGACATTAGAGTCATCGCTCTAATGGATCCAAATGAAGGGTGATGATATGTTGAGCCAGTGATAGATGAAGTTGTTCGAGGATGGGATCATGCATATAACATTTTCGAATATTATGTCAATCTAACTGCTGATGGGGAACTTAGTTGGCATAGCACTAGCTCTGTGTCTTCTAAATTTGATGATTCTTTAGAGAAATTGCAGAACCACTTGCATGAAGTGTCTCTATGGAAGTGCATCTTGATTATGCAGTCGTTGCATCATGTTGCGACTGAAACCATTAAGTTACCAATATAAAAATGACTGCCTGAGTTATCTCAGCTTCTTGTTAAATTCAAAGATAAGGTTTCAGAACCAAAATGGTTGCTAGCGTTGGAGGAAGTGCTAAAAGAAAAAACAACACGCTTGTGGGTGACCCAAAATAAGTAAATCACTGGATGGTCGTAGTGTCGAATATTGATGAGAGTTCACTTCGGAGATGTATAATTGTACCATGATGGAAGGTATGATGGGAAAAATAGTCCTGGTGATCATTTGATTGAGTGTCAGACCTTGTGGGCATCGAAACCAAAGGAATACTGGGTCGATGCCTGTGTCCACACATTGGATGAAATGCCGCAATATTGGTATGTCTCAGCTGAGTTGCACAAAGAGATCACTACCTGGGAGGAATTAACAATTTTCTTTACTCACACCTCCAATTTCGTGGATTCCAATCCAAATTTTCATAATGTGCTACAGCTTATCCACGATGCTGTTCTGAAGGTAGTGTTGATCATGTATCCATTGGATCCACATGTGCATTGTCACATGCGACTGATGATGGAATATTATAATGTGACTGGAGGACCTGGGGATGATGATGATCTAAGGAATATCAATATTCCAGAAACATAAGAGAGTTGGAATGTTGCAGCATCGAATGTACCGACACAGTCAATGAGTTATCCATTGAAGAGAAGAAAGGTCAACATTGGGACTTAAGAGAACCCAAATTTTGCAAATGTCGAGGACTACTAGGATGAAAGAACTATCACAAAGATCACATATTTGTTGCATGAATTTCAAGATTTGTTCCCTACAAATTTTTCTAAGATCGAGGGGATACTGGGATATTTAGGAGAGATGAAGATCCCGTTGAAACAAAATGAGAAACCAGTAAGGAAGCGATGGTATCACCTAAATCCGCGATAAAAGGAGAAAGTAAAAGATGAGCTCGACAGCATGGTAGATGATGGGAAAATTGAGCCAATTGAAGAGTCATACTGGATTAGTCCTATGGTGGTACAAGACAAAAATACAGGTGAGGTTTGGATCTATGTCGATCTGAGGAAGTTGAATGATGCATGTATGCATGATATGTTTCTGACACCATTTATAGATGAATTTCTGGAAGAAGTAGGCAGTCAGGAGATGTATTCATTCACAGATAGACTTTTTGGCTATCACCAAATAAGGATCGCAAAAGAGGATCTCCATAAAAGAAAAATTGTTACTGAATGGGGTTGTTTTCAGTACACTGTGATGCCTTTTGGGTTTAAGAATGAACTTGTGATATTTTCCCAGGTTGTCGTCGCTACATTCAAATATTTTATTCAGAAGTTCTTGTAATGTTATATGGATGACTAGACAGTTTATGGATTGATCAGAGACCATCTGGAAAACCTGTGACTGATACTGGAGAGATGTCGACAACATCAGATATCAATGAACTCAAATAAGTGTATCTTCTGTGCACCTTTTGGGATGTTTTTGGGTCACATCGTTTGCAAACAAGGACTATTTATGAACCCTGTGAAGATTGCATTGATTTTGAGCTTTCCACCACCTACGAATGTGAATATGCTTAAAGTGACATTGGGGCACATAGGGTATTATCTCAAGTTCATACAAGGTTATGTTGCAATCACATCTCCCATGGAAAAATTGTTGAAGAAAGATGCAGCATTTATGTGGAGTCAATAATGTCAAGGATGTTTAGACACGCTAAGAGCCAAGATGGCTTCTCAACTGATACCGCTTTTCCCATATTGGAACAAGGAGTTCCATGTTCATGTGGATGCATATTATGTTGCACTGGGAGTGGTGCTTGCGCAACTAGGAGAAGCAGATATAGACCACCAATTTCTTTCACTATTCGGAAGTTGTCGTTTGCAAAGAAAAATTATATGACCACAAAGAGAGAAGTTCTGGAAAAGGTAAATGTGCTACATAAGTTTAGGAAATACCTATTGGGTGGTCATTTCAATATTTTTATGGTCCATTCTACTTTTAAATGGCTATTCAATAAGCCTATGTTAAGGGGGAATATCTTCCGTTGGCTACTTCTCTTTCAAGAGTTTGATTTTGAGATAATTGTGAAGTCGGGTCGCTTGCATGATGGCACCGATCATCTATCCCGAATTGAGACAGGTGAAGAGCCAACAAACATTGAAGACAGATTTCTAGATACACAGTTATTCAAAAATGACATGGTTGATCATTACTATGATCAAATCATTTATTTTTTGGTGATGGGAACTACACCGAAGGACCTTACTACAAGTCAAAAGAAGAAGTTGGTGGTTAAGGCCTCAGATTTCCAGTTGATCACTGGACAACTATATAAACTAGGACCAAATGAGATTTTGCGGTGATGTTTCTTACCACATGAACAAGGGAATATTTTGGTAGAGGCCCATGCAAGACTTTCTAGTGGAAATTATGGAGGACGAGCTATTGCAAGGAAGGTACTTCATGCGGGGATCTGGTGACCCACCCTTCGTTCTGGTGTGACTGATTATGCGTGAACCTGTGACATCTTTCAACGAACTGGAAAACCCTTGCGGAAAGATGAGATGCAGTTGGTACCTCAGGCGATATTAAAACCATTTGATAAATGGGTGATGGAATTTGTGGGACCAATTAACCCACCCGGGAATCGAACTGGTGCACGCTATATCATTATAGCGACAGAGTATTTGATAAGATGGGTGGAGGCCACACTGGTCATGGATTGCACCACTGTGACAAAAGCGCGGTTCTTATTTGACAACATTGTGATCTGATTTGGATTCCCAATGATATTGACGAGTGACCAGGGGAGTCACTTCATCAATCGCACAATTAGTGTATTGACAAAGGATATTCAAATACAACACAAGAAGAGTACCATGTATCATCCTCAAGCAAATGGAACGGTGGAGGCATTTAACAAGGTATTGGAGCATGCGCTTACAAAGGTACATAATTCAAACCACAATGATTGGGATTTGAGATTCAATCAGTCTTGCAGGAATATTGCACCACGTGAAAGAGATTGACGGGGAAGATACCATTCAATTTGGTGTATGGGAAAGAAGCAGTCATGCTTATGGAGCACATTGTTCCGAGTCTACGCATTGCGGCAACGATGGGCATGGATGATGCTGCAGCACTAGAAGAATGATTGGACCAATTAGTACATCTTGAGGAAGACCACTTCATTGTGGGTTTTCACCAACACATTGAAAAGGAATGACATAAGGCTTGGCATGATTTCCATATCAAGAACAAACAGTTTCAGCAAGGAGATTTGGTGTTGTTGTATGACATAAAGTTCATGAAGCATCTAGGTAAGTTGCAACTACATTGGTTAAGTCCATATATTATTAATTCAATAACTTTAGGAGGTGCAGTTCAACTACAACAGTTAGATGGAGCGATGCTACCAAAGCTAGTGAATAGTAGTAGGATGAATCCCTATAGGATGGGCCTAGAACTGCAAGATGCTTGAGGCACTGCGCAATGGAAAACAAAGTAGGTAGGATGGATGGATAGAAGGATGGCACACCAGGAGGTGGTGGATGCGAAAGAGTAGGAGTCAGTAGCATAGTTAGGAAGTCATGCTGCGATAGCCGCAGGGCTACGCACAAAGTTAAATCAATAACAAATGTAGATAGTGGAAGAAGTTAACAGGCAGCTCTTGTAGAAGTGATTCATATTGATGGAACATTCAAATGTTGGGTTGGTAGGATCAACAAGGGATTTAGGTAGTGAATGCATGATTTGGTCATGATGATTGCGTTGATTTGGTAATGATGAGTATGGATTAATTTGGTGCTATAAGAAGGGGCTCGACCAAATCGAAATATACCATTATGCAGAGTTGAACTGAGTTGCAGAGTTGTAGAACAAGGGGTGTCAGGAGTTGTGGATTCAACGGCTCGAGTAGGGGTGTCTATTAAGGACATCCCTGGGTATGCACCTCCGAGTCGACCTGGTGCGAAGGCCATGAATCCCACTAAAAATTAGAAGTACCAGATAAGGATGTCGACGATACCACAAGGGATGGTATGCACTTTTGACATTGTTCCTACGCTGATGCAGATGAATACAAAGACCATGACTTTATTGCATTGGAGGATGTTTAGAACAAACCATATGTACCAATGGTAGTGGTAGGAGGCAACGTGATGGAGTGAATTCCACACAACTGGGCGCGTGAGCTAGATAGAGCTAGCTTGTTAGGTTTTATCAACATGACACACTTTGGATGGTCGAATGAAGTCAATGCATGTGTGAAGCATATTTTGGCATGCTTCCATGGGGGATTTTTGTGGTTAGATAAGGTAGTCGAAGTCATGGTGGGGATAATTTTAGAAATAATGGGGCTACCCAAGGATGGGCCAGACCCCTTACAGTATTTTCGAGGAAAAGATAATGACAAGAAGCTGGCAGCGACATTGAAGAAGCGCTATGCGTTAGAGCATGACAAGAGGGTGTACCACATTAATAGTATCAATGACCGCACTGTACACATTGGTACAAGGATTTTGGCTAGCAAAGTGGTCAGGAAGAACCACCCTGTCAAATGTAATTCAATGGTTGTTGTATGTGCTGAGCTATGTGTGCAAGGCATATAAATGAACTGGTCAATATTTCTCATGAACCAGTTAGTGGAGGATGCAGTGGCAGTGCAGGTGGGAGAAATACCATTCACATATAGTTGGATACTCATCTTGATCACGTTAGTGGCTTGGATGGAGCTAGATGACTACCAAGGAATGGATGTAAAAGGGATAGAAGTTTGTAAGGGTGCATGATATCAGAATTTATGGTGGGTGAAAGAACCTAAAATATTAACGAATTGTGTGATCCATTTTGGGATCTATTGGTAAGGGTTGAAGTTGGCAATGGTAAAAGTTCCAATATTATCTGAGGAAGCCACAGAAAAATATCAAAGGATTGCACGGTTTTCAATTGGACCACATTCTATTCACATTCAATTACGACGTGAGCCAGACAATAAATGGTTGTCAACACCGTATAAATTGTCTAATGCATAATTGGAGGAAATGGTTAACAATTGGCCTATGGAATGGCGAGAAATAGTCATTCTAGAAGAGGTATTTATGAGACCCCTCACAGATGCACCTGCTGATCCCGTGCGTAAGGATGACCAGCAAAGTTAACATGAGTTTGATGAAGAATCATCGATAAAGACACCCACTAACCAGGAAGCATAGCGCATGTTCAACGAATTATGAACAAAGAGGCACATGGAACAGGGTGTCAATAGTAACAACGTGCAAGGGATGTAGGTGTAGTTACATTGAATTATCAAGGAAGTTGAAAATGAAACTGATGTGGTAGCAAAGGAAATTAAGAAATCAGCACAATATGGATTCACGAAGGCAAGTACTAAAATGGATTCTTTGTACAATGTTATTTCAAAGAGAACACTAGAGGAAGGAGATAATGTGTAGGAGTTTGCGTCAATCAGCACTAATCCACAGGTCAGGAATGTTCAAATTCCCCTGACTTTGATTAACACTGGAAGAGAGGACTTGAATACCTCCCTGCAATAGTTTCACGATATATCATTGGATATCAATGTGTTGTCCACACAAATTTTGGTACACTTGAGACGAGTCACCAACCAAGAGTTGGCAGATAGACAAAAAGACTTCAGCGATCAATTCATGCGGTCATAGGAGAAATAGGAGAAAGCGCCAAAATAAGTTGAAGAATTGCAGGAAGCAAAGGAGAAGTTGATGGAAGAGAAAGCATGGGAAATTGAAGCACTTAAGAAAGCGCAAGAGGAGTTGAAGTCCAAAAGAGGTGAGGAGATCACAGAGTTAAAGAAGGAACAATATCACCTAGTTGTTGAGAAGGAACATCTTTTTTATAGTTGATTTAAGTTGGAGGAAGCAGTTGTAGATGCCTATCAGCATGTCTTGGAGAGTACCGTAGAGCTAGATGCAGTAGCCAAAGCACAAAAAATTGGGGATTTTATTTTCTAGTTACAAAAGGACAGCATCATTTTGGAGAATTTGGTTCCCCAGGCCATGCCACTAGAGAAAATTGCAGAGAGGAAGAGTTCCATAGAAGACTTAGCGACACAACTCAATGAGCTGGAGAAATAGTCAAATAAAGTGGCAGATGAAACTACATAGTTTTGGGGAAATATAGTGCAAGATGAATAGTTGGTGCAACTGACCACACAGTTGGAGGATGCAGAAGGAAAACTCACGACATTGAAGATGGAATTGAGGACGACCCCACCAATGGTTCAAGTCATGCAATTCGCAGAGCTGAAGGAGTTCCAGCAACGTGTTGGGAAGGCCCAGGAGCATCGGTGAAAGCACAATGAACAGTTAGATGAGTTCTATGATATCTACGGGAAGCTTTCTTGTAAGGAACTTGCTACGTTGTAGACTGCATAGGAAGGTAAAAAGGAGATCGTTGAGAATATGGTTGAGCACCCAGTCACCCTCGATCGGACAATAAGCCAAGAGATAGCTGAAACGATCATAGGGAAGGTGAAGGATATTACTCAGTACTATGAATATTTTAAGATCAATATTAATGAGTACACCATGTCTAGTTAGCGTGGTTCGAGGGTGAGCCACAAGATTGTGTTGGGGGCCTGTTGGAAATGGGTTTTGGATAAGCTAGCTATGTAGCATCGTGGATTTTGCACAAGCTCAAAGACATCACGTAAGTGGAAGATGGTGAGCAAGGCATAAAATGGAACATTTTTTATATTTTGTGTCACCTTTTGTATTTTTGGACCATATTTTGTGGATATTGGTCATCATTTTGTAAAATTAGTTAAGAGTTAGTTAGGAAGTTGTCCAAGTGGACCATGAATGTAAAGATGCAAGCCTATAAGTAGATGTTGAGTTACAAGTGTAAGAGATCCCGAGAGACTAGAAGAAATATTTATTAATCGTTTTTTTTGTGATCTAATATTTGTCGATCTATGAACTGTTTTGGTAATTTTGCACAAAAGTAATATGACAAGGCAGAAGTTGATCTAAGTCACTGTGTTCTTTTCTATTTTCATGTTTACTATTTTTTGTGACTTAATGATGAACGCTATGTTAATCTGTGACATGGATCTATGATGCAATGTTTCCCTATTTTAAATGATGTTATTGTATTGGTTTTATTTATGCATCGATATGTTTACTGATGATTTGAACGAATGATGCGATTTATTGAAAGATAATAATGAATGGTTTTGTTAGTGCTTTAGTGAATGATCAGATCTATGAATGTTGTGCTAATTTGATAAGTTGATGCACATTGTCCTCTCCTATTGTGCGGAAGCTTGGTTCCTTCATCCCTCCGTCGAACATCTCAGGTGAGATCTCTACCTCTCTATGAGTGTTTCCCGACAAGGTAATACCTGTCTGGGCCACTGCTCAGGGATATCGCTGTGGTTTGGCTATTGAAAGAGTGGGAACCCATGTCTACTGGTTTTTTTGGATGGGTTTGTGTCAACAGTTTTTCATTCCATTCATACTGGCTTCTATCTTTTGAATCAATTGGAGAAGTTCTAGAAATTATATGCTCATTTTCATCAGTTTCCTTTCGTTCAACTGAATTTTCTTTCATAAATTTGTATCCATTCTCTACTACCTTCTATATGTCCATAACAAGATATTCCTAATAAACCTCCCTTCATATTTCCAAAATGTATAGTTGGAGCCATCAAACCTAGGTTCTCTATTGGTATGAAATCCTTCTTGTTTGTCCATATCTGTATTGGATCTATCTTTTTGATGTTAATCTGTCACTAAAACCACCCTCTCTTATACCAATTGTTTTATTTATCTTATACTAAGAGGGGGGGGGGGTGAACTAGTATAAAGTGTATATTATAAATGATTCAACTTAACAAATTTTCACAACTTAAAACTTTGTAGTTGAAGTAGTAATAAACACAATTGTACACAAAGACTAAAGAATAATTATATATATATATATATATATATATATATATATATATATAATGATGTATTACATTAGCAGGAGAGAACAAACTCCAAACATGATCACCAACTCATTTAATGTGTCAACTTGATCCACAAGAGACAACTTGTTACTTACGGACACTGACCTACAAAGACTTCGATATGCATAAGCACCAACTCACAAACTTTAGGAACCAACTTGAATAGATGATTGTTTGTATGTGCAAGATCTGACTTGTAGTAATCATAAACCAAACTGTGAAAGTATGCAATCCCCAATTGTTTCTTCACCTACAATTGAGTGCAAGCACCCGCTCCCAAATTATATTTACCAGCTCCAACTAGAAGGAGGCTCCAAACCCCCGGTCGTTTTACTAGTTGTGACTTGAAGGAAGCTATAGCTCCCTCTTCCTTTCCCCATACTACCTCCCTGATAATTTTTACTAGCACCTACTCAAAGGAAGATCCAAGTCCCCGATCCTTTCCCCTTCCTACCTCCATAGTATAAAAATAAGTCTGTATCAAATAACTGGAGTGTTCAAATTACCTTATTTTCGATGTGCGTCTTCACTAAACTGCAACTCTTGTAGTTATTCTAGCTTGCAAATTTCCCTTTATTATCTATGTAAAAACAACTAGTTACCTTATCTACAATGTGAAACATATCAGTGATTTATTCAATCTGTCTGTATCACACAATATTCATATTTTTGTGAACATTGAGTTATTTCCACAATCTGTGATCTGTATTGCTACATTGTTCCATGTTCTGAACTCAGTTACTTCTTTAGCTTTGAGTTCTACTTCACTTACTGAGTAAAAAAATTTCACATCATGTATCCATGTATCCTTATACTTTTCGCTCTTGTTACTATTCATTCTCTGCTAATATGCACAATTTGACTCTTCTTTATAAAAACTTCTTTTGTGAGCAACAAGGCATTGATGCCCAACAAAATTGAAGCTTTCTCTAAAACATATTATATTCAAGTCATAATTATTAAAGATTACTTAAAAAAGTTCATCCCATTCTTATTTATACTCTTTCTAAATCGGGACATGTGTCTACTCATTGAAGGTCCTTAAATTCAGTGATGCCCTAACTTATTTCTATCTTGTGAGATTTGAAGGAAATATATTTCTTCATTTTCCATATTTATATACAATCACATTTCATATCATGGAGGTAGGAAGGGGCAAGGAGTAGGGGGTCACAACCTACTTCCATTTGTAGCTGGAAAATATAATTAGGGTGCAACAACATCCTTTCTATGGGTGCACATAAAACTCATGGGGTTGTAGCTTAGTCCTTCTAGTTGATGATGGAGAAAAAATGAAAATTGTCACTTCCAGAAATGGAGAGTGTAGTTCTTCCATAGACTGTATCTTGAAGCTGCTAGTCATAGTTTGCATGACCAAACTAATATCTATTCAAGTGGGTTCCTGGAGACCTTGAGATGGAGCTTACTGAGATTCAACTTGTTGCAGGTCGCTGCCAGCAGACTGAAAAATGTACTTGGGATCAATTTAACATTTGAAATGAGTGGGAGATCATGTATGGAAATTGTAACCTCCCATTGATGTAACTATTCATATACATACGTATTTATAGATATCCATTTTTTCTCAAGTATTTGTGGGTTATTCTTATTATTGTTGTGATTGTTTTAAAGTTTTTAAATCTGCGAAAATTTAAATAAGCTAAATTGTACATATATGGACAATTACTAATTCACACTCCCTCTTAGTAATAACTAAATACCAACAATTGGTAATAGAGTGGGTGTATTTTGTAAACTGTAATACCCCGTGTGTTAAGCCCCAGACATATGTAATTTGGAATTGTTTATTATCATGGCACAAGGTGCTAGAAAAAGGGTCATTAAGAATCTAGAGACATTATTATTATTTGTCAATAATTAATTAATGAAAAAAATTGGCATATCGAGGACCACTATAAGAGTATGGGAGGCCTAGATCCATAATGTGAGGGGGTGGGGACATTCCTTGGACTTTAGTACTTATTTGGCTGACCTTAGTCCATATTTATGTCTTGGTGATTTTATTAGTTGATGATCACCCAAATATTGTACAACGGACCCAAATTTTGATTATTTTATCCCATGTTGGTATTATTGAGCCTAATTCATGATTTAGTGGGTCTCCTTAGTGTTTGATTGGGTTTCACTTGTTGATTGATCTCATTTGGTGGTTTTGTAACTCCTTTGTGGAGGTTACACTTGGTTTTGTAACTCCAATTTGCACGTGTTCCCTTACTAGCTACTTTTAGCCTTAACACGCTACAACAAATTACCCTTTTAGGGGCATTTTTACCTTGTGGGGGTCTTGCTAACCCCCCCTCCCCCCCAAAAATTTTTTAGTCCATTAGGGGAGGTTCTTCACCCCCCCTCCCCCCCAAAGT
>LPNX011187760.1:147893-269679 GCA_001517045.1 Pseudotsuga menziesii
TTTGGCGGGTGGGGCTGGGTTGAAAAGACCTAAAAACCCTTGTAAAGGTTCTTCTCTAGGGGGTTTCTAACCCACCCCCTGAAAAAAAATCATGATAAATGAATTATTAGGGGCGGTTGTGTTAAAGCTACCCCCAAATGTCATAATAATTGGACTTTTGGGGGATTGTTTGAAATCCACCCCCAAATAGTATGATAATTGGGATTTTTTGGGCTGTTGTTTTAAATCCTCCCCTAAAATTTATGTGAATTTGGACTTGTGGGGGTGGTTGTGATAAATCCTCTCTCAAAAGTCTAGTTATCATGACATTTTTTTTTGGGGGGGGGTGACTCGAACCCCACTAAAGGTCCTCTTTTAGGTGATTAAAAAAAACCCTTAAAATTCATGACAATTTGGACTTTTGGGTGTGGTGGTTATAATGCCACCCTCAAAATTCCAATTGTCATGACTTCATTTTTTTTGTTGGGGGGTGATTAAAAGACCCCCTGATTTTCAGGGTGGTTTTAAAAAAACACTTAAAGTCATAAGAATTAGGACTTATGGGGGTGGTGGTTATAAATTTGTCATCAAAAGTCCAATTTTCATGAATTTTTGGGAGGGTTGAAAGAACCCCCTCCTTAAGGTCCTTTACAAGTATTTTTTTAAATAAAAACCTGTTAGAAGTCATGAGAATTGGACTTTTAGGGAAATTTGTTTTAAAGTTTCCCCTAGAAAAGTCTTATTGTCATTCCTTATTTTATTTTTTTTATTTTTTTTTTGGGGGGGGGAGGTGTTGAAAGACCACTCATAAAATTCCTTTTAAAGACAGGTTTTAACCCCTCCCTAGCCCCCAATCCAAAAAAATTAGGGATTATACGTTTCTCTTCGGTTTCATATGTCCCCATCAATTTCATATAGAATCCATATGGCCTAAGACATTAGGAATTTTCCTTATATCATGGCCTAGGAATTTAGAATTATCTGTGTACTATTATAACTTAAAAATATAGTCTAGGAGGGTACTAAGAATAAGTTATTAACTAGGGGATGAAGGTATAAAAGCCTTGTCAAGTTAGTAAAACCTTGGATCTTACATATACACCTATACTAACTACATTAACTATTGAGCCTAAATACAATCCCTAAGAAAATATAAACATACCCCACACAGTAAATTCATTACACTCTTTAACAACCCATACATTCATCTAGCATCCACCATCAATTTGTAAAATCATTGTGTCAGGAGGAACTTTAAATAGATCACATGGGTGATATGTGATAAGATAAGCCAACAAAGAACCATCATAACTCGTTATCTACCAACAGTCAAAGGGTATAATAAAAAATTGCAAAAAATAAATGTTAATTTTCATCACTTTCATAAAATAGAATGTCATGCAAATTAAGTAAAATAAGTAGTGAATTACCTAAGAAAAAAAACCTTCCATCTATTTGGGTATCCCCTAAAACTCTATATATTTAAAGAATAAGGAAAAACAAAACTTATATGAGTAATTTCCTCTAAAGGTGCAATCATGACTTCAAGCTTTGAGGAAATATTAGTCTAATCAAAGGCTTTGTAATCAATCAAAATACTCGAGGACATTAGAATTATTCTACTTAGAATTTTTGTGTGATGTTATATTTTATTTATGTAGAAGGAATTCATGTCCACAAACAATGTAAAATTAGTGCACATCTCCCTATGAGCACTGGGTACATAGCCCCACACACCTCCAACTAAAACAAGATTGAAGTGTGTTGTTGGATCTAATCATTGATAAAAATAATCAGTGGGATCCATGACCTTTTCACCAAGCACCATACTGTATACTTCTCATAACTTGCTTGCACACACTAAATGTGGCAATTTAACATGCAAAGACACCACCTCAACATATATTTATCCCTAGTAGTGGCATATGGCTTGATAGATGGATTATTAGCCCCAAAACAAATGTTATTGTCTAAGATCATTTCTCTTCGCATCAAACCATGGGACATGTATCAAGAACCATCCTTGGTCGTTTAAACCTCAAAATACTAACAATATCACACTTAAAACCCGAAATTCCTTATGGAGGGCATGTATGTTAGTTTGGGGCCCCATAAATGGATCATGAGCTCCTTATGAAAATGTGTAATGTGATATTTTATATGTGGACCTATACCAAGGAATGGGCCTTTAGGACCATCCTTAGTTTACTAATCCTTAAAATGATGATCATATATCACATGTATACTAAATATTCTTTCCCACCACTTGGCATTTCACCTAAGGGAGTAATATCCATAGTGTCATATTCTACAAAGTTCTGAAGTCTAACACCACCAAAAGAGTTTGAAGTTTTGAAAATTGACAGGTTACTTGACTCAACCTAATCAGATATATTTGGTTCCAAACCAGATATTTACTCTAAGGAGTACTGAATAGGTCTCAAGTATTCATAATAATAAAGGGGTTTTCTAGCATAAGTAGGCTTTGACAAATTTTACTGATAAGCCTTAGCTACATCCATAGTCAAAATATTAACCTTAATCCCATATATAGTCTTTCCAATCCAACATATTTCTAAATTGTGAAAGGACTTTAATTATAATGCATTCACAGAACTATACAAAGGGGTGGATATTATTTTTAACTTACCTAGAAATGTATGATTCGACTCTAGAGGATGCGACACCTGAACAAGTGCATGTTGAGTATCCAAAATCAAATTCGACCTACTATTTTCCACCTAAAGTTTTTTATTATCCACAAATTATTCAATAGAGGTCTTAGGAGTATGGGTTATCTCAAACCCTAACTCACCTTCAAGACAATTTTTGTGCAAATGACCCACCTTTCTAGATAATAAACATCTTAGTGGAACTCCCCAATAGTCCAAAATTGGAAATATGTTTTGTCCTTCCATTCTATCTAAATGTCTTCAAATAACACCTCGCGAATGTGTATCTGGACTAGAATGCATCCAAACTATTTATCTTCCCCATATATTGCATCACCATATGAAGAAAATGACCATGCTTGTTGCTGAAAGTAACAAAAGAATCATGATTCCATAACTTGAGGGGAAAACTAGGTAGAAGGACCCATGTGAACCTAAAATAAAGACTCTCCCTTATTGGGTCAAAAGTATGGCTCCACCTTTTCCACATAACACTTTTATTGCCTCTAATCGAGACCCCCTATAATATATTATATGCATCCTCGTCCTCTTTGAGTGTAAAGTTGTACCAACCTTTGAGCTGCATTGAGATCATAGGAATGTAGCCCAAGACTAGTTTCCAATGCTCGTCTACCCATAGACCTATGTCATTCTTATTTATTGATCGATATCCAAACTTCCCCACCAATGTTGTTAAGCAGAGTTTGACTACTTCCTCCAAGCCCACATCTCTACCCAATACGATCTTGTATCTCCTAGGTTGAGGCTTCCACATCATGTGATGTTGGTTACCATCTCTAGTATTCCCTTCTGCTTGAGTAGAAGACTCAAGGGAATTTCTCACAAAACTAGGGTTTGAGGCCCCTTGAGCATACTTAGCTTTTTTTCCTTTTGTATCACTGCATGGATAAACATGAGGTTGGATTCCTTCACATCTCTCCCTGAAGTCCTCCCTTGCATAAACTAGCTTCACACTTCTGATATTACCTTGATTCCCCCCCATTAAAATATCTTGTCTGACAACTGAGTAACCCCATGATATCTCTCATATAAGCTCCCACCTGGCTCCACGTTGACATGCTCCTTTAACTCCTCATGACAGTTGTCATTTCCCTAAGACTCATGGGACCTTTGTAATATCTTCCTATATTCTCCATTGAACTATAGAAATACTCTCTTGGGCCCATAGTTCTTCCACCCATAGATCCAATAACTGATCCACCTCATCACTTAAGTATGACCATTCATCTTTCACCTCAACTTTTCTTCATCACCACACACAATCCATTTCAATGTCCTCTATTTAAGTTCCGCCATTCTAAAAAAAGCACCAAACATTCACAAAAAAAACCCTAGCCACGAGGATAAGGGTGATTACTTTATACTTTTTATATTTCAAATCCATCGCCTTTCTATTTTCAAAAACTTGTGGATATTATGAAGTGAAGATGTTGATCCTATGGGACAACACTTGACAATGTACCACCAAGATCGAACTCATGTAGGATGGGAAAAGAACTCACTTTGTGGCAATCCATTTCAATGTCCTCTAGTTAAGCTCCACCATTCTAAAAAAAACACCAAACATTCACAAAAAAAAACCCTAGCCACGAGGATGAGGGCGATTACTTTATACTTTTTATATTTTCAAATCCATGGCCTTTCTATTTTCAAAAACTTGTGGCTATTATGAAGTGAAGATGTTGATCCTATGGGACAACTCTTGACAATGTACCACCAAGATCGAAATCATGTAGTATGGGGAAAGCAATCACTTTGTGGAAATCCATTTCAATGTCCTCTAGTTAAGCTCCACCATTCTTAGAAAACACCAAACATTCACAAAATAAAACCCTATCCACGAGGATGAGAGTGATTACTTTATACTTTTTATATTTTCAAATCCATCGCCTTTCTATTTTATGAAACTTGTGGCTATTATGAAGTGAAGATGTTGATCCTATGGGACAAGTATTGACAATGTACCACCAAGCTCGAACTCATGTAGGATGGGAAAAGAGCTCAGTTTGTGGCAATCCATTTCAATGTCCTCTAATTAAGCTCCACCATTCTAAAAAAATACCAAACATTCACTAAAAACGAAAAAAACCTAGCCAAGAAGATCAGGGTGAATACTTTATACTTTTTATATTTTCAAATTCATGGCCTTTCTATTTTCAAAAACTTGTGGCTATTATGAAGTGAAGATGTTGATCCTATGGGACAATTCTTGACAATGTACCACCGAGCTCGAACTCATGTAGGATGGGAAAAGAGCTCACTTTGTGCCACATAGCGTCCTCCACCCTCCATTCTTCGATCGCTTAATAATCTCAATACTCGAACGAAACAACAAAAAACAAAACCTCGTTGTCCTCGTCTCAGTCATCTACCATCTCAAAACAAATTATCGCGTGTATAGATGCAGACCATTCGAACCCTTCAATCATATAAGACCAGCGCATATGAAATGCCCAAGAATATTAAAAGGAATACCAACAGTCTTGATCCTGTGGAGGAGAAAATGCAGCATAAGGAAGCCGAGCATATCAACCGGAGAAATGGGTAGGGAAGCGCGACTTCAAAATGGGAGGAGAGTAGCTCTAGTAGTGAAACTCTAGGAGATTCGAACCCTAAACCCTTCTCTGTTCTCATGAATTCTGTTCTCAGAACAAACTATAATGATAATGCTAGTTCGATCCCTAACACTAACCCTAACGTGAATCTGAACCCAATCCCAGATCCCTCTAAGACCAAAAGCGTGCAGAAGGATGCGGAGATCGGTGGCTCAGTCCCAGAGGATGATATTGATAAGGAGTTTGTTTCTGGTAAAATGGAGATTGATACCAACCTCGGTATTGAAATCAAAAGAAAATTGTAGATGATACAGGAGGAAGGCATAAACCCTAAGCAGGGTTTAAGGAAAAACACAAGAGAAAATATTGGATGTTGTTGTGGATAATCGAATAACATGTAAGGACTTGGGAGGAATGGATAAAGTGATTAATGAAATCATGGAGGTTGTTATTTATCCTGTGTATCATCCATAGATATATTCTGATTGGTTGGGAGTTCAAACCATTAATGGTATTTGGTTGCATGAGCCACCAAGTTGTGGGGAAACGAAGCTGGCACATGCCATAGTTAGCGAGAAAGGTGTTCCTTTCTACAATATTTCGGATAGTGAAGTGGTTTCTAGAGTCTCAGGTTGGTGTAATTTTTAACCTCTGAAAAAATGTTGGTTCTTTTACTATTAAAATCAATAATATGTACATATAGGAAGTTAAAAAAGTGATCTACTATATAGGTAGGCACCAAACTATTAGAACTTTCCTAGATAACAAATGCATAAATATCAAACTACTTGGAAGTTGACAATCTTTCCAAAAGATAAACCATCTTAAAGTTAAAATTCCATAAAATCCTTTATAAACTAATAGAAAAACATAGTGTTTATGTTAATAAAAGATTATAGGTGGGTAGATTGTGTTTATCATTAACCTAGATCCATCTTAAATCCAGATCTATTAAGCACCCAGAGGAATCGGATTTATTGAGGTGTAAATTTTGTGTGTAAAAAACTGAAGATAAAAGAAAATTAATTATTATTTTATTGCAACATGGTATATTTATAATTTAAGATTAATATAAGTCCACATATTAATTTTTATTATTATTTTTTTAATTTTTAACCAATATTGTCATGTCAGTGTTACCCTCCTTACAACAACTCACCCATAATGGGTTGTAGAACATCTTTCTTCTCTTGGTACAATTATTAAGGATCCTCTTCCCATCCCATGGTCCATGGTTTTATTTCAAGACCATTAGCTTTCCAACTATCATTCTCTTACTACTTCTCAATCTCGAGAACTGCCAATGGGATGGGGGAAATTTATCATTGGGGATCGAGCTAGCCGACTGTGTGCCTAGTTATGGAGGCACTCTCTTCATTCTCTCATGGCTTAGCCATCTTGATTTCTTGCCTAGACTCCACTGTGTTGAAACTATTGTAAATTGTTGACTCGACCAGGATGAGTGGGATGAAATTCTAGAATGTGAAAGAATAATTTGCACTATGAGAAAAATAATTTCTTCTTCTTATTCCAAAATCCTAAAACAATACCATATCAAGATCCCATTTCAATCTCTTTTTCCATATTGATATGTGCATATTGATACTTGCTTCAAGATTACAAAACCTCAAAATCCTAAAGCCATGTTTAATTCTTAATCGTATAGGCTTGTTTATTCTTTGTTTTAGACGAAAAACAGGGATGGATGACTTATCTATTGTATGAAACTAAACTATAAAATAAGATAATTTTATTAATGTTCAACAAATAACCACAAAAGTAGGTTAGTGGAACTAAAATAGTACATCTACTGTAAATATAATGAGGGATTGTGATATATTGTGATAGCTACTCCTAGATCAATACTAAAAGTAGAAAAAGATAAAGCCTATGAAAGAAACTAGGAGATTAATTGTAAAAAAATAAAACTATAAAGAGGCAAGATCTAAGTATCAAGCTAAATGCTTATAATATAGCTAATTGAAAATATAAGACAAGGTGTAGGTACATTAAAGAGGATATAAACTAAAAAATCTTGGTGTTGAGTAAAAGAGAAAAAGAGAGGAGGCCAATTCTTGGTGGAGCTGGCCAATAAATATTAGAGAGAAGGCTGAGATGAGTGAGAATATGCAAAAATGTTATTTCTGCTAGAAAAATGTAACATAAAATAATGTTAAAAATGCATATGGGAGAGTTGGTGAAATTGAAAAGATTTAGTATTTTTATGAATTAATTATATTTGAAGGTGTCCATCCTAATTGTATGAATTTATGCACTCTTGTGAGTGCATACAGTAAAGGAGGGATGTTTCATAAGATCACAAAGTTTTTATGACAGTTAGAGAATTTTGATATTTTTCTTGATACTCCTTTTCCCAATTTTGTAATTGAGTCATACCGAAGGGGAGTTAGAGAATTTTGATATTTTTCCAAATACTCCTTTTTCCAACCTGAGCATATCTTCAACATACTTTTTTATCAATATAATCTAAATAAATGTGTTACTAATAAAAAAAATTGAATCATAACTAACATCCAAATTACACTTTTTCATTCTCCCTTCTTCTCTTATTAGATCTTCTCTAATGATACTTATATGCCCCCTTTTTCCCTTTGGATCCTTCTCTTTCAATCTCCCTATATCAAAACTGACCAAATTTGAAATGCATCTCAAAGGTCATTTTCAAGCTAGCAAGACAATGTTTTGAAATTAATTCAACTTAAACCTCTAATGTCTATGGTAGTTATACTATCAACAAATTCTCCAACTTTGTTTTAACCATAACCTAAAGAAACTAGTTACAAGAAGGAGAGAGAAAAATCTAAAGATAAGATTTGGTCTCCTAAGACTCCAGAAGAAGGTCCATCAACATCCAAAGCTCCTCCCCATGCACCTGAACATGACAATGAGGAATTTGGAAGTTCAAGGATGTAACAAGGAGTTGGTTCTATTCCTCAAAACAAGCTTAGAAACCAAGACCCACGTATGAAAGTGGATTTAATGGTTATTGTTATATTTGTTCTAACTTTGGTCATAAAGCTATGGATTGTAGACTCTACAGAATAATAAGTGGTGGAATCCCCAATTAAAAAGTTAGATGTTGGACATGTAACCAAGATGGACATATTGTTGCTACTTGTCACACATTGAGATGCCACACTTGCAGTGGGATTGGTCACAAATCCTAATAATGTGCAAGTCAAAGAAGTCAACCAAGGAGGAGTCCTTCATACACATCAGCGAGAAAAACCAGTGAACCTTGGAAGACCAATATGGGAATATTTGAAGATCGTAATACAAATTCCTACAGTCAGGGGCACTCTTAGGCATGGATACATGAAGTTGATCAATTAAGTGTTGGAAGTTGCAACAACTCAATTAGGTTCTGTACATGCAACCATGTTGGTCACATTGTTGCATATTATCGCATGATGAGGTGTTATAGTTTCATTGTCTTTGGGCACAAAGCTAAATATTGTTGGAGTACACAGAAACAACCCATGAGAATTTTCTCATACAGCTCATTAAGGAAAGGCAGTACAGATGAAGGTATAAATGTTGAAAGGAAAAGAACCAAGAAGAAAGTATGGATGAAGAAGATTGAGCAATTATAGATAGAGAGGTTGATCAAAGAAAGGAATATGGATGCCATATGGAAAGCCAAGATTAAGATCTTTCAAAGTCCTTAGCACACCTTGATTTCATGAGGCTGGAGAATGAACTCAAAGGAAAAAGGATGGGTACTCCAAGCATATAGACAATTCCTAGGATCATGCATATTGACAGGGGGTGCAGTGAGAAGTGATCAGTGATCGGTAATTTTAGATGTAGATGTGTGGACACCCTTTTCCATTGAGGATAAAGTGGGAGAGATGAAAAGAAAATGGGATCATGCTCACAGGGGGATCATGATTTGTTGTCATTAATGACAAAGGGGGAGATTGTTGATGAAATTGTCATTGACACCAACATGGACTTGTAGTGGCCCCATAGGTTGTCATTGATTCCACCAAGTCCTTCTGGCAGTGCCTTGGACTCCTTACAGAGTGGGCTTGTGCCTTGAAGCACCTTGTACCTAGTTAAAAAGGTTCTTGTACCCACAAGGATAGATCTTGAAACTACCACCTTGGTGAATATGCTAAAGACCCTGTTAATGGTGTTGAAGACCCTGGAGATGGTGTTGAATCCTTTGTGGATGATGGAGAATCCCTGAACAGGTTGGAGAAGTATTAATGACCCATCCTATGGCCATTCATGCTATTATGGTGTCATAATACCCTAGGAGAATTCCTAGCAACCCCATAGGTGATGTCATGATAGATCTTGACCCACAAAAGGATTTGAGCCCAAACTCCGATGACAAAATTCGATCACATTCGACGTAAAGTAATTTTTTGTCGGATTGAAATGATGAAAAGCACTATTTTGTCCGATTTCTTTCTGTTTTCTTAAAGCATCGTCAATTTTTCATCCTTCATGTTTATAGGATTTCCAACGAGGCTTGTTGTCAGTTAAGAGACGAAATCTGGTCGGATTTGTGACAAAATGTGAAAGGATGGTTGTCGTATTTGCGACGAGTGGTGAAGGGATGGTCGTCGAATTTTCGACGAGTCCAGGCAATTTTTTTACAATAGTATAAATGCATATTTGCAACAATAATTAGGTTCATATCGTCAGATATTTGACAACGGTGGAATTTGAAGATATATAAATTAGAAAACATTCTAACATGTTTTTTATAGAGGTGACAGACATAAATTATTTATTCCTCTATGGACGGTTTGAGGAATTGTTTTATTCCTCGATGGTCGGTTTGCAGAATTATTTTTTTCTTCGATAGACATTTTGTGGAAAATTTTTATTCTTCGACAATACACTGATTGTGAAAATAGTGATGTGTGGACCTTGATTTTCTAATATTGTTGATAATATTCATTCATGAAGTTTGTGTCAAAATGTCAAATAGCAATATTCCTGATCCAATCGAACAAAATCGATAATTGCTTGCTAGACTATGGGATGCAGAGAAAATAAGGGGTGATGGTAAATGTTATTGTCCATGTATTCAATGTAGAGGCTTTAAGAGGAGAATAATATTGATCGCAACAGACACAAAACATTAGAAGGAACATGGACATGCTGAGGGGGGGAATGAATATCATCCATTTGTAAGTTTAGCATTATAAAGTTTTTTATATTTTTTGTTTTGGTAAATGTATGTATTATTTTAATATTTCCTATATTAACTTATATATATTGATGTGTTCATGTATTTATAAAGGAAATACATCCTATGGCATATCATCCAGAGGAATTGCTTTCAGAATAAGTACTGGAGGAACATGTAGCACTATGCTTAATGGAGAACAAGTGAATGATCATAGCGATAGCATAGTTGAATATGATGGTACAAATACATTGATCCATGATTCATTTAATGTTAGAATGGATGATGATGACGACGATGATAACGAAAATATTGATGACTTTGATGGTGTTCATGATATACCACTTCTTGAGAAGGCATATGATCCCCTTTATGAAGGCTCCAAAACTAATCTTCTCTCTATTATATTGTTGATAATGAACTTGAAGGTTATGAATGGTATTTCAAACATATCAATCACACGGATGTTAAGGTATGCAAAATAATCCATCACATATATACGATCGTGATAAAGTTTGTCTTTATTCCTCTAACAATTGTATTGTTAATTCATAATTCAAATTAATACGGATGAAGTGTGTTTCATTAATATTATTTATATATTATATTAACTCTATTTTTATTTTTATTTGATGTAGCCTGATAGCTGAATTTTTGTTACCACCATCAAATATTTACCTCGCACATATTGAAATTTATTTTCCATCATGAAAGAGATTGGAATGCATTATGAAGCAATTCATGTGTGCCCTGGTGACCATGTTATTTATTATAATCAACATGAATTTGCAACATAATGTTTGGAATGTTATATAAGTAGATATCGAACATATCAAGTAACAAAAGAGGTGCCTCACAAGGTTCTTCATTATATTCCCATCATTCCATGTTTGCAACCACTGTTCAGGTGCAATAACATAGCACAATTTATGGATTATCATGCTTGGAACAGAAGTCAATATGATGTTATTCGAATTCCTGCAGATGGTTCTACATTTAGAAATATGGAGAAAAAGTGGCCTCACTTTAAAGAAGAACCACATAATCTTAGGATTTGTTTGGAAGCAGATGGTGTTAATCCATTTGCACATATGAGATCCATTTACATGGTGTGGCCTATTTTTGTTATCAACAATAACATTCCTCCATGGTTGTCAATAAAGAGGGAGCACATAATGTTGTCGACGATTATTTTCGGTATATTGTGTCTACAACTGTTTTATTTTTAATGTAGTTGTGGCATCTCATTTGTTGTATTTTTTTTCATAATTTCATATATAATTTTTTTATTTTACTCGTGTGCATGGTTTATACATCTTAATGGTTCTCATAATTATATATTTTATATGTACTTCAAATCAATCAGGTAAGTTCCAAGTCAAATATATGAATGTATATATAGAACCTCTTATAGACGAGCTACTGAAGTTATGGAATGGTATCAGTATGTATGACATATCTATACCAATACGACAAAATAAATTTCAATTCCATGCAATGGTTGTATGGACAATACATGATGCCCCACGGTTAGCCCATTTTTGTGGTTTGTATTTTTAAGTTCCACTTTAATCGCATTTAATTATATGAAGTAGTTAACATAAATTATAGATAATTATAATTGATATAGATATTATATATTGTAGGTATTCAGACAAAGGGAAAATTTGCATGTTTAGTTTGTGGTCCTAAGATCAAATCTCGTCGCTCAAAAATATTAAGAAAGGAGGTTGAGTATAGGCACTTCCTCTCTAAGAATAAAAGGTATAGAACAACTGAAAAATATCTTTTCAATGGGAAGCAAGAGACTGCATTGAAACCATGGATAATGACACCTCACCTTTGGAAATGGAAATATAATAGAAATCATCAAGCCGGTACGTATGGATCATCATATATGAATTGTTATGTATTTTTTTCTTGTGTTGTTTACTGTAGTGGCCATAACTGATTTTTGTAATTGATTTATAAAATATTCATGATGTCTGTCGTGATCATGAAGGCATTAATGTGATTCCTCGATGAATGAAAAGTTATCCTATACAATTCAACAGGTTTCCCTACTATGAGAACCTACAAATTACTCATTTGTTTGAAACAATCCATATTGGAAAGAATGTGACTGAAAATTATGGTGACTATTGGAGCTAAGGAGCGAGAAAGATGAAATTGTGAAATTTTGCAAAGACATTCAAAAAGGAAACCATGTAATGAAATACGGCATTCAATTTCATAGCAACAGAGACCAAATTAATACAAACTCAATTCCATGGATGTTTATGGAGCAGAAAAGTAATGTTGTAAAATAAGTAATGTGGAAAATTAAATTTCCCACTAGACATTTTGCGAACTTGAAGAATATCATAACAAAGAAAGGTGATTTTACAGGGGTCAAAATGCATGATTCACATGTCTTCATTAAGGTAATTATTATTGTTATATCCATATTAATTTTTTTTAATTTTATTGCATAAATTTGTTATTTTGTTTGTCTACTCTTTATTTAAAAAATGACATGGTTTGTATATTGATACAATATGTTCTACCTCTCTCTCTCCCGGACAACTTTGACAACAATGTCAAACAAGTTATATATAATCTTGGGAAATACATGAGGTAACTAGCGATTATTTTCATGTTCTCAGTGTTTCTTTAATTCTTCATATAATTTATATTTTTTTTTTGTGCACTAATTCATGTTATGTAATTTAATGTTCTTTTTGTTAAATATCATTATTGGTTTGCGTCAATTGTAGATGGTTGTCATCTTAAAAAATCCATAAAGAATATATAAAGTATTGGAGGAAATAAATTCCTCGTCTTATGTGTGAAATGTATAATCATCTACCTTCATTATTTTTGAATACACAAGAACACTACCTCATACACCAAGTTGAGAAGATTGAATTGTGTGGACCTGTGCACTCAAGGTCCGTGTGGATGGTTGAGAGGCACTTGAAATTTATGAAGAGTTTGTTGAGACAACGAGCATGTCTCGAGGGATATATGATGGAAGGATATATGGTATACCAAAACATGTTGTATGTTAGTGAATATCTTCCTAATTTAGTGTAAAATCTCAATTTACGTCGCATTTGTGATTTGGACTCCAATATCAATTTTGAAAGGGAGTACCTGAAGGGGAAAGGTATATGGAGGAAGGTGAAAGGTAACTATTAGCTAGTGGATTTTAATTAATATAATACATTTTATTGTTTACTTGTATGTATATATATTGTACATATTTTGATTACATATTCAATTTATTGCATCAATTAAGAGAATATACTTTGTTCAGAAAATTTACATATGTCTTGAATTTTAATGTTTATTGTCATCAAGAAGTTGGTCGAGGGTGGGATGCAATTTATTTATACATCGCAAACAATCTTGATTGGATGAATCTATGGATTGAACGAGTGAACAATAGGGTCATGGAATATCATGGGAAGGTGTGGCTTCATTGGTAAAAGAAGCACATCGTAATGGAGATACAAATCTTACACAAATGGTAATCGATTTAGCATATGGTTTAAAAGATAAGCAAGAAAGCATATATTAATCTGTCATAGTAATATAGGGACTAAAACACAGTCTCATAAGATATTTCAGATAATTAAGCATGAAAATGGCATAATGGTGCTGCAATAGGAGTAGCAGCTCTGTATAATCAATAAAGAATGAGTAATTCAATACAATGATCATGCAAGGTGCATGAATGCCAATACAATTTGAATTCCCAAGGAGGTCATTCGAATTGAATGAATGGGTGTATCTTAACTGAATGTCATCCATAGTAAACACAGCTAGTTAACCCACTGATCAAGCCGTGATTGACTCAACTGAGCCCTAACTATATCAGAGTGCAATGGATGACTAAGTCTAACTGAAAGTAGCTCAGACACATTGCATGCCAATCAACAAGTGGTAGCACATCATTAACTCCAATGAACCCCAATGAGGTTAAATGAAGTCAAATTGGTTATTAGAAGTGGTTGGAGGTGCCCTAGTTGTCTCCAGTTCATAAATATTAATAAAAATAATCAATAGATGAAATGGAGGTACCTTCACAACTTAGCTTAACTGATTGTAACAATCTGTTAGCAATTAGGTGCATTTATGACACTTAGATCACCCCAGAATGGCTCCTCAATTGAAGGAGGAAGCCCAGTTAGCCTCCCTGATTGAAGGTAGGCATGGGTGTGCTCATGCTGATGTCATAGAGTGCTCATATGATGCTGATTAATTAGATTAAACTTATTATAGTTGTTTTACAAGGCCAAATTGACCAAATTAAGTGTGCATGTTGGGTAAATTACTCCAACACCCTCCAACACCCCCCCTTAAGCTATACTCAAGAGGAGTAAAAAAATGCATCAAATGCTACAGCCCAACAAAAAAGGCCATAGGTTCCCCTGTACAATAATGTAACTCAAAAAATGCTCAAAAATAAATCTTAGTGAGGAAAGAGAGAAAAACCAGTGGGAAATCCCCACCCCCCACAAGCGAAACACTGAAAGTGGTATGATAACCCTGATGAACTCACCCCCAATAGTGAACGGAGATAAGTGAAATTATTTTCTGAAAATCTCTTGGTCAAGATGTCTAAAATCTACTCATTAGTAGGGTAGTATTCCAAAATGATGATCCTGTCATGCACCAATTCCTTGATATAGTGCATGTGTATCTCTACATGCTTGGTCCTCTTCTTGGTAACTAGATATATGGATATCTTAATAGCACATTGATTGTCACAAAAGAGGATAGTGGACAAAGTAATACCAAGATCAAACTCTGAAAGAATGCCTTGCAACCAAACATCTTGGATGCAAGCATTCACCGCTCCTCAGTACTCGGCCTCTGCTAAAGACAATGCTATGGCGGCTTGATTTTTGATAGAACAAAAAATGGGGCCACCAAAAAACATGAAGAAATATCTAAAAGTAGACTTATGATCAATAGAATCACCTACCCAATTGGAATCTGTGTAACCAACCACCTCTAGCTCAGAGTTTGCAGCATAGTGAATGTCGTAGGTCCTAGTTCCCTAAATATACTGGAGGATCCTCTTGGCTTACTTCCAATGACGATCATGAAGCTGCTGCATGTATGTTGACACAGAATTCATGGCATAACATATATCAGGCAGAGAATGAGTCAAGTAGAGAAAGCTACCTATCAGTTGTTGATAAATAGTGCAGTCTGTGGGAGGTGTGCTTTTTTCTTCTTCAAGGATGATCCTTGAAAGGAAAGGGAATGGAGAATCCTTACATTCAAATATGATAAACTTAAATAAAATGTATGATATGTATTTTTACTGAGTGACCATTATCCCATCAATGTTTTTCTCAATTTAGAGCCCCATAAATTGCTTCAAGAGCCCCAAATTTCTGATTTCAAATGCATTGTGGAGGGCAGTTTTGATGACTGAAATAGAAGCCATTGTGCTACCTGTAATCAGTAAGTAATAAAAAAATAAAACAATAATAATCAAATTACCATCATACTTCTATATATACACATTCGTATATGACTTACACCTTTGGAAGTTTTGCGAGAGAAGGAAGGCATCCATCTTGGAATACCACTCTCTTGGGGCATGTTTTAACCCGTATATTGACTTCTTTAGTTTTCAAACCAAAGATGAATTAGAAATGTATCCATAGAGCTGATTCATGTATATATCCTCATGAATCTATCCATGTATAAAGGTATAATTAACATCCATATGATGCACTTCCCAGTGCTTAGATGCAGAAATTGCCAAAACTAGGCGGATGGAGTCCATTTTTGCAACTGGTGCAAAAGTCTCATGGTAGTCCACACCTTGGAACTAGGAGAAAATTTTTTCTACCAGAATTTCCTTATATTTGTAGTTTTTTCCATCAGTATAAATCTTATTCCAAAACACCCACTTGCATTGAACCGATTGCCTCCCTGGAGGAAGAGAAACTAGCTCATAAGTACTGTTTTTCTAAAAAGAATTCATCTCTTCATCCATGGAAGCTTGCCATCTCGGATCCTTATGAGAATGGTAGTAAGAATTATGATCTGAAATTATCATCAAATAACAATATTCATAAATCAAATAATCAGTACAAGAGAGTGCAATACCTACTCTTTGGAAATCAGACCGGGTTCTTCTTGGATCATCCGAATTTCCAATGTTTTCACCTGCGGAGGAGAGTGTCTATCGGGCCCAAATTGGGAGATGATTTTGTACTTAATATTCTAATTCAAAATATAATTTTTTTTGTGCACTAATATATTAAATCAGTGGATCCAAATCAGGGTCATCACCCCCAATTCCATCATCAAAATATTCAATAGAATAGGAAGGAAATTCAACAGTTTTCCCCTTCACTAGTTCTACCTTCTGAAGAGGCTCATCGATCATGACACTTCTTTCAATGATGACTTGTTTTGTTTTGATATCCAGAAGATTGAAACCTTTAGATTCATTAGGATATCCAATAAACAAGAATTCGATTGTTTATGGTTTCAAAGCCCTCCTTTTATCATGTGGAATTCGGGCCCATGTAGTGGACCCAAATACCTTGAGATTCGACACATCCGGCTTGTGTCCAAAATATGCTTCAAAAGGGGTCTTCAATTTCATGGATGAGTGTGGAAATCTATTCTGAATATATGCTATATAATTCATGGCTTTAGCCCACAAATTTGCAGCCAACTTATTTGCTTCTAGCATTCAAGTGGTCATCTCCTTGAGAGACCGATTCTTTCTCTCTGCTACACCGTTTTGCTGGAGATTGTATAGGACTGAATGTTGGATCTGAATACCACTTTGGGAACATATATGCAAGAAATAATTACTGATATATTCCCCACCATTATCATATCTCAAAATCTTCATCTTTTTTCCAGATGCATTTTCAATCAATGCCTTCAAATGAGTGAATTTTTCCAAGACTTCTGACTTCTTTTTGATAAAAAAGACCCATGTGTGTTTGGAAAAGTCATCAATTAAAGTGATAATGTAAATTGATCCATTCATGGATGTGGTAGGAATGGGTCCACTGATATCAGAATGTATCAGCCCCAAGATGCATGATGCTTGGCTTGTCTTCCCCTGATCAAACTTATGCTGAGGGTGTTTTCCAACAACACAACCCTTGCAAACTCTGGTGGTAGCTTTGACGATTGGGAGGCCTTCAACCATGGAATTATTCTATAATTGCTGCAAGTACTTAAAGTTCAAGTGGTCAAACCTCTCATGCCACAGTATACTAACCTCATTTCCATGATTCAACAATGTCATGGGCTTTGCATCTACAACAAAATGGGAGAAATCGTAGGCTTTTGCATGATGGTTTGTAAGGCCTTTTGCTACAAGTTTTTCAGATGCAAGTTCTATGATCTCTACATCATATAAGATAAAGGAGAATCTCTTGTGAACTCCTGTATGTGTCATTTGATAAACACTTAGGAGGTTTGATGCAGGAGATGGTACATACAGAACATTGGAAAAATAACCATCCTCAATATTTACAGTACCTTGTCCTTCGGATATGATTGTGGAGTCATCTCCCATGTGGATGGAAATGGTTTTTCTAGTATCCAGATATGATAAAGAGTCTCTTTCAGCCATCATGTGATTTGAAGCTCCAAAATCTATCAAAATAGCTTTGGAATTCGAAGTGTTTTCCATGAGAGCATGACCTCTTTCATGTCATGGTTCCCGATCTTGTTGATCTCTCCCCCAAAATATTTCCAGAATATTGATGTGATTTTTCTCAAGAAGAGAAGTTGCTTCATCAAGTTTCTTTTTCATGTAGGCATGTTCAAGGTGGAATCCCTTCCCACAGTATGAGCACTTGACTTTTTCCTTTCCATGATGCCCTTTGTTTTTGTTCTTCTTCGAGCCGGAAGGCTCTTCATGATGCCAGTTTTCAACTTTAGGCTTAGGAGCTTCAAATTTGGATTTTGGGTTCTTCTACTTATTTCCTTTACCCTTTAGATATTTGGGCCCCGAAGCATACCGAGCTTGATAACAGGAGGATCTGATGATCCCCATCTAGACAAGCTTATCATGTTCACTTGTTAGGGACTCAATGAAGACATTGAGTGAAGGCATATTCCATCCATAGGTTGTGAGCTTCCCCCTACAGAATGTAGAGACAAACACTGAATAATCAGCTCCAAGTTTGGGTAGAATGGAGAGGATGAGCTGATCATCCTCCTTCTCCACCTTACACTGCTTCAACAGTAAGACAATGTGCTTGAACTTTGTGAAAAAATCATTTAAGGTCTCGAAATTGGAAGGTTGGAGAGACATCAACTAATTTTCAAGCTGATAAACTCTCAAATCATCCTATTTTCCATACAGGGTGTCCAATTTGTCCCAAATTTCCTTTGGAGTCTTCAATCCCGAGAGGTGGAAAAGAAGGTCCTTGGAAATAGAGAGGCACAAGAAACCGAATGCTTCATCCTTATTGTTCAAGAATCTAGCTTTATCTATCATAGAAGTAGGCTCTTCTTCAGTGTCCATAGTCACCCAGTAGATTCCTTTGGCACGTAGCTGGATATCCATATCTGCTTTCCATGAATGGAAAATGAATGGAGTCAGGAGTTTGACGGAAGAAGCTGTAACGCCCCGGTTTTGACCCCGTTGCATTAGATGTATATGATGTATATATTGTAATGATCATGGTGTGGAGCTAAAGGCCAAGGCCCCACCGTTGATCAGTTATGCTATTTTTTGGATTTAAATTGTCACCGATGGTATATCGAGGCATGCGGCACATATTAAGTTTCAGCATCATGTAAATATGCATCTTAATTAAATGAACATGACTAGCTACGATCATGGAAACTAAATTGAAAAGGGGCGTGATTTTCACAAGGATAAGGATGTGGGGGAATTTGTCAAACCTTGGGCCATTGAGGAAAAATACCCATGTGTCTTCTTCCCTTGCTCTACCCAACCACTTTCATTGAAGAATGGCTCTTGGTGGTTGAGGAAGTTATTATCTTTGGGAGTGGGGTGGCAGGACTATCAGTCCTCACCCACACGCACACTCCACCACAGTTGACTTCACTATGCCCAAGAAAAACCACGGGGATCACTCACGCAGGGAGGATTTTATTCTCTCCACGACTGTGCAAGAGCACTCACGCACTCTCCACTACACAGGCCTCCCAAATTGCTGTTCATCCTCTCGCAGGAGCGGAAGTGGCTCACGTTCACGCACTTCTAGCTATGGGCATTCTCGCCATTGTCTGTTCACTGCTCTCCTGCCCAGGATTTTCCTGGCTTTTACCCATGCAATTTCCCTCTACGTATTTACATGACAATGGCTGTATCTTTTCCTCATGGGTGGATTTGTGGGTCCTGTGTTGTTGTTTCTCTCACGTACAAGCTAGGAGAACTGTAATTTCTTCCCCAATGTGGTCTATGTAAGTCATCCGGTGTATTCATTACCTGGGACGTGCTGTTGTTCCCCACGTTATTGGTAATGTATGCTGATACATTTTTGGGGCTATTGTTTTCCCCATGTTGTGGGATATGCACACCGATTTAGTGTTGGGACTGTTGTTTTCCCCACGTTCACTGATACGTTTCAGGACTGTGTAATTTTCTTGGGATTCATTTTCCCTGTTTAAGTTGTGACAGTTGATTTAACTACATGTCTGAAATGGTTGGTCTTTAGACTGTGTAAGGAGCAGGGATGGGGGCTTAGTTTTGCTTGATAAACCTGGTGGCTGGAAACCACCCAGACAGAGCTAGAGGGCTGGCCTTCTTCTCCATCACCCCTGAATAGCACTGGAAGGGAATGCAGGGCCTGAGGGACTATGTAGCAGAGAAGGGACTGATTCCTTGTGTTGGGTGTGGTGGGTGTCTTAGAGATCAGGCTAGTTCTGGTGTGGGTGTTCTTGGCTCTGTAATGAGCTCATCAGCTTAGAATTTAGCCTTTCCCCAACTCCTGGATGGTCTGATAAACCCAACTGTTTTGGCTTGGCTGTGTTTTGTGTATCCCTGGCTATGTGTAAGCCTATTTATTCCCTTATTCCTTGGAGAATCATTCCCAGCTCGGGGGTGGCAGCGTTGCTGAGAGATTAAGGAGCACGCTGGCCTATGGTTGGGTGGAATGTTGCAGCGACGTAGCTAGTTGTGGATCAAGTTATTCATAAGATAAGTGCTCTCGTGCATTTCTACTTCTGCAACTATATTTACTGTTAATGACTATAATGGACATGTTTAATGAATGCTTGTATGAATGTATGATGTTTCCGCTATGTCTGATAGATAATTGCATCTGTGCATGAGTAATGTTCATGTGTGCATGTCTCTACTTCAATACGTTTGCTTCAACATTCTGTCTTAGAATTTTTATGCGTGTACATGTTCATGGGGCTCTTAGCTCATGTGTTTGAAGCTTGTAGTCACGTCCTCTTCGCCAGTCGGAGGCATGGGGATGTGACAGTATGGTATCATAGCTTTAGGTTGCAACAATGGACCTCTATGGGCCAAGAAGGAGCAACTGACAGAGGTTGTATCTCATTCTGCCCAGTAGAAATCAGTGGATGACTGGTAAAATTCAAAAGAAAATGGTCTAAGTGTTGAGAGGTCGGGCCACTAGCGAAAAGACCTCTGCTGTAACGGAAGAGATAGCAGGAAATACTTCCGCCATTATGAAAGAGCTAGGCAGAAGGACTTCTGCCATTATGGAAGCACTAAGCAAAAGCATGCTTGACGCCGGAACAGTTTGGAGAAAGCCACGAAAAGTTTGACTAAGTGTTCCGCATCGGAACAATTAACAGAGTTAACTTCTGCCATTGCAGAAGAGTTTGTGAAGTGGGCGTCCGCCATTGCGGAAGTCTAAATGACTAGATGCCCGATGGAAAAGACCTCCAACACCGCAAGAAGTTTTAAAATTTTTCCAAGTAAAGGGCGGCCATCAGAAGGAGTTTGTCTTTGGTGTGCCGCCATTGCGGAAGCCAAAGTAATTTTCCAACCGATGAGAAAGACCTCCGACGCCGCAGAAAAGTTTAAATTGTTCCAAGTAAACAGCCACCGTTGCGGAAGCGAAAGCGTTATGGCTTCCGACTAGAAAGGCTGCCGACGCCGATCGGAAGGAGAAAGCGTTTTGGGAGCCGCCGTTGCGGAAGCAAAATTGTTACGGCTTCCAACTAGAAAGGCTGTCGATGCCGATCGAAAGGAGAAAGCGTTTCAGGAGCCGCCGTTGCAGAAGCAAAAGTGTTATGGATTTGACTAGAAAGACTGCCGACGCCGATCGAAAGGAGGAAACGTTTCGTGAGCCGCCATTGCGGAAGAAATAGTGGAAGAGGAGCCGATTCTGCGGAAGAATAATTGGAAAGAAGAGCCGATTCTGTGGAAGAATAATTGGGGAAGAGACCCGATTGAACAAAGGAAAATTCAGTTGTTTTTTAGAGGAATTTTTTGTGGTTTTTCAGTGAAATTTCAGGGCTGAAAACGAGAAAATTGGCAGTGATCTTATGCGCCATATTGTGCGAAAATTAAATATTTACAAAAAAAAAACTTGTAATTTTATAATTTTCCCAGGATAAGGTAAGTAATGCTGGTTTATATTAATGTTATGTATCTAACATTTATGTTACTAACACGTCTGCAAAGTCATAGTCACCTTCCAGGGAAGTATTCCAGGTGGTGCAGTTTGACAAGTAAGTGGTGGTTCAGTATGAGAACCCATGACAGGTATGATGCTCAGGATTCTCATGAGCGAGCAGAATATGCCATGGGAGAAAATGTCCATAATAGAAATGATGACATTGAGTCTAATGGAAGGAGATTCCAAGAGACACCGTCAGACGTTGCAGCTACCATGAGAAGCTTAATCAAGGCCCAGGAAGAACAGCATCAGTTGAATGCTGCTATGTTGTAGATTTTGACAGACTTGCATAGAAAGATAGACTCTGGACGAGGTACAGCAAGACCAGAAGGCAGTAAGAGCAGTACTAGGAGAAGGAGAAGGACTTCTAGTGGATCATCTGATTCTGAAGAATCCAGCGGGGATTCAAGCTCTTCTTCTCATAGAAGAAAAAGAAAGAGACACCATAGGGATCGCTCTCGAGATGAATTTAAAAATGCAAAACCTCCTACATTTGATGGTGAGGTAAAGACTGGACAAGAGGCTGAAGCTTGGCTTCTTGGGATAAAGAAGTACTTTCAAGTGCATGATTATTCAGGAAACATGAAGGCAAGAATTTCCATATTCAACCTAAATGGAAGGGCATCCATTTGGTGGGAACACTTCAAGCAAGTAAAGAGGATCAGTGAAAGGAGAATTAAGTGGAAATAGTTCAAGAAGTACTTCAAGCAAAAGTATCTCTCTGACAGGTATTATGATGATAAGATCAAGGAGTTCCATGAGCTGAGATTGGGATAGCAGACCATGTAAGAGTATGAAAATACATTTTTGGAGATGTTGAGGTATGTCCGGTACATCAGAGATGAAAAAGTGAAGGTCCAACGTTTTCTGAGTGGATTACCTCAGTCTTATAAAGATAGAATTGAGTTTTATGAACCTAGAACTCTTGAAGAAGAAATATAGAAGGCTAAGTATTGTTATGAACAAAGCAAAGGTAAGCCGGATTACCACAAGGCATGGAAGGACAAGAAGAATGAGAAGTCTGACCAAAGGAAGAAAGGTTTTAAACCTTCTAATTTCAAGAATCGGCAGAAGCAGCCATCTCAAGCTACGAGTAAGCCAGCTGGAGTGGCAAGAGAAAAGCCTAAGGATCCAAAACAAAATAGAGTGCCACTTCAATGTTGGAAATGTGGAGGACCCCACATGCGCAGGAATTGTCCACTCGAGAATGAGAGTGTAAGGCCAGCTTATAACATTCAAGAAGCATAAACACTGGGTGAAGTAGCAAGGGAAGTCCATAGGATTTATGCAGCATTGGAGGATCGTCAGGCAGATCACCAGTTAACTGTAGTTGAAGTAGCAGGTAAGATTATTGAACAATCTATTTCTATTTTGATTGAACCTGGTTCTATGCACAGTTACATTACTCTTAGAGTAGTGGAGAATTGTGCTTTTAAGAAAGTAAAGCATAGAAATTCTTGGTTAGTTCAGCTAGCTACTGGAACTAAGAGAAAGGTTAGTGAAGTGGTAGAGAAATTTCCATTGGTCATGAATGGATTGGTCACCTGTGTAGATCTGAATGTTCTACCGCTTGGTTCCTATGATGTTCTCATTGGAATGGATTGGTTAGAAGCTCACAGGGTGAAGCTTGATTGTTACAATAAGACTTTTGAATGCATGAATGAAGAAAGGAACCTAGTGGTTGTGAAAGGTATTCCAAAGGTAATTTCAGTGTGGCAGGTTTTAGAAATGCAGTTAAAGAAGTTCTGTAGGAAGGGTTGCCAGTTGTATGCAGCTCAGATTTTGGAGGAAAAGAGAGATGAAACTCCTCGGTTGGAGGACTATCAGGTGTTACAGGAATTCAGGGACGTGTTTCCTGATGAGATTCTAGGGCTTCCTCCAAAAAGGGACATTGACTTCACAATTGAACTTGTGCCAGGAGCAGCACCAGTGTCCAAGGCACCCTACAGGATGAGTACACCAGAGATGCTAGAGTTGAAGATGCAACTACAATAATTGTTGGAAAGGAAGTATATTCGACCGAGTGTGTCTCCTTGGGGAGCACCAGTTCTGTTTGTAAAGAAGAAAGATGGTACACTCAGGTTATGTATTGATTACAGATAGCTGAACAAGGTTACGGTGAAGAATAAATATCCTTTGCCTAGGATTGATGACCTCTTTGATCAAATGAGAGGAGCAAAGGTATTTTCCAAGATTGACTTGAGGTCTAGTTACCATCAGGTGAGAATCAAGGATGAAGACATTCATAAGAAAACCTTCAGGACAAGGTATGGGCATTATGAGTTTGTGGTGGTACCATTTGGTCTCACGAATGCGCCAGCTACATTTATGTGCCTTATGAATAGTGTCTTCAGCAAGTATTTGGCGAAGTTTGTTCTTGTTTTCCTTGACAACATTCTTTTTTATTCTAAAAATGAGGAAGAGCATGAAGAGCATTTGAGATTGACATTGAATTTGCTCAGGGAGCACCAATTGTATGCAAAACTGAGCAAGTGTGACTTCTATAGAGATAGAATTCAGTACTTGGGTCACATTATCTCAGAGGAGGGTATATCTATAGACTCTAAAAAGATTGAAGCCATTATGAATTGGCCTACTCCAAGAAATGTGACAGATGTGAGATCTTTCATGGGACTTGTAGGATACTATAGGAGATTCATTGAGGGATTCTCCAAAGTTGCACATGCCATCACTTCTTTGCAAAAGAAGGGGATGAAGTCCGAATGGACATTGAGGTGTGAAGAAAGTTTCCAGAGGTTGAAGAGTCTTCTCACTAGTGCACCCGTACTGAAAGTTGCAGATCCAGAAAAATATTTTGTGGTATGTATCGATGCATGTGGACAAGGGCTTGGAGGATTCCTTATGCAAGACAACCACGTGATATGTTATGAGTCGAGAAAGCTGAAGGAACATGAGAAGAAATATGCCACTCATGATCTAGAGCTTGCAACCATAGTACATTCTCTCAAGATGTGGAGACATTACTTGATGGGTAGAAGATTTGAGCTCAGAACAGACCATTGTGGGTTGAAGTATCTATTTGATCAGCCTACTCTGAATGCTAGGCAAGCAAGATGGCTGGAATTTTTATGTGAGTTTGATTTTGAAATAAAGCACATAAAAGGAAAGGAGAATAAGGTAGCTGATGCACTTAGCAGGAAGATGCAAGAAATGCATGTGGCATCTCTCAGTATTTTCCAATCAGATTTGAGGAAGCAGATTGTTGATCATGTTGTTGGAGATGAATTGTATGAGCAGGTAAAATACAAGTTGCAGCAGCAAAGTCTTGAGAAAAGGTATGATGGATATAAATTGGAAGAAGATGGGCTTCTCACTTATAAAGGTAGAATTTATATTCCGAATGTAGCAAATTTGAGGAGAGTTGTTATGGATGAAATCCATCAAGCTTCATATTCTGGTCACCCAGGATATCATAAGACAATTGCTACAACTAGAAAGTAGTACTTTTGGCTAGGAATGAAAAAGGATATGGCCGAGTACATTTCAAGGTGTATGAAATTTCAACAGGTAAAGGTTGAGCATCAACATCCAGCAGGTTTGTTGCAACCTTTGCCAGTTCTAGAATGGAAATGGGAAGTTATTTCCATGGATTTTATTACGTGATTGCCAATGACTTGGAGACAACATGATTCCATCATGGTTGTGGTGGACAAGTTGACTAAGGTAGCACATTTTATACTGGTTAAGTCTATGTACGAGACTGGTGACATTGCAAAGATCTTCATGAAGGAGATATTCAAATTGCATGGATTGCCTAAGGCAATAGTATCGAACAGAGATGTCAAGTTCACTTCCAATTTTTGGAAGGGGTTGTTTTTAGATTTGGGTACAAAGCTAAACTTCAGCACTACATATCATCCTTAGATAGATGGTCAGACATAGAGAGTTAATCAGGTGCTTGAAGATATGCTTCGCATGTACGTAATGGACAAACCGACCAAGTGGGAAGATTACTTGCACTTGGTGGAGTTTGCTTATAACAATGGACAGCAGGAATACTTGGGGATGAGTCCGTATGAAGCTTTGTATGGAAGAAGGTGTAGGACACCAGTGACTTGGGACAATCCAGTGAACATGATTGTGCTTGGACTAGAATTGCTCAGGGAAATGGAGCAAGAGGTTATAAAGATCAGGTAGAAGCTAAAAGTAGCACAGGACAGATAGAAAAGCTATGCAGATAAGCATAAGGTGAACAGGGAGTTCAGTGTTGGGGATCATGTTTACCTCAGAGTGAGGGCAAGGAAGAGTTCCTTGAAACTTGGTAGTTGTGCCAAGTTGTCACTGAGATAATGTGGGCCATTTGAAGTGCTTGAAAGAATAGGGCCAGTTGCATATAGACTTGCATTTCCTGCTAGCACTAGAGCTCATAATGTTTTTCATGTTTCTTTGCTTAAGAGATATGTACATGATCCTAACCATGTGATAAATTGGGATGTGATTCAGGTGGAACCCAAGGGAGAGTTTCGAATTGAGCCAATGAGCATCCTCAACAGGAAGGTCACAATGCTCTGGAACTGAGCCATAGGTCAGTTAAAGGTGCAATGGGAGCACTACGGACCTGAAGAGGCTACATGGGAGCTGGAGGATGCCATGCGATTGGCACATCCATTTTTGTTCAATTTTGCAGAACACTGAGGCGATACCACTGTAGCATTTTGTTCAATTTTGTAAGCACTGAGGACAGTGCTATTGAAGGGGGAGGGGAATGTAACACCTCGGTTTTGACCCCATTGCATTAGATGTATATGATGTATATATTGTAATGATCATGGTGTGGATCTAAAGGCCAAGGCCCCACCATTGATCGGTTATGCTATGTTTTGGATTTAAATTGTCACCGATGGTATATCAGGGCATGCGGCACATATTAAGTTTCGGCATCATGTAAATATGCATCTTAATTAAATGAACCCGACCAGCTATGATCGTGGAAACTAAATTGAGAAAGGGGCGTGATTTTCACAAGGATAAGGATGTGGGGGAATTTGTCAAACCTTGGGCCATTGAGGGAAAATACTCATGTGTCTTCTTCCCTTGCTCTACCCAACCACTTTCATTGAAGAATGGATGCTAGTGGTTGAGGCAGTTATTATCTTTGGGAGTGGGGTGGCAGGACTGTCAGTCCTCACCCACACGCATGCTCCACCACGGTTGACTTCACTATGCCTAGGAAAAACCACGGGGATCAATCATGCAGGGAGGATTTTACTCTCTCCATGACTGTGCAAGAGCACTCATGCACTCTCCACTATGCAGGCCTCCTGAATTACTGTTCATCCTCTCGCAGGAGTGGAAGTGGCTCACGTTCATGCACTTCTGGCTACGGGCATTCTCGCCATTGTCTGTTCACTGCTCTCCCACCCAGGATTTTCCTAGCTTTTACCCACGCAGTTTCTCTCTGTGGATTTACGTGACAGTGGCTGTATCTTTTCCTCACGGGTGGATTTGTGGGTCCTGTGTTGTTGTTTCTCTCACGTACAAGCTAGGAGAACTGTAATTTCTTCCCCAGCGTGGTCTATGTAAGTCTTCCAGTGTATTCATTTCCTGGGACATGCTGTTGTTCCCCACGTTGTTGGTAATGTATGCTGATATGTTTTTGGGGCTATTGTTTTCCCCATGTTGTGAGCTGTGCACACCGATTTTGTGTTGGGACTGTTGTTTTCCCCACGTTCACTGATACGTTTTAGGACTGTGTAATTTTCTTGGGATTCATTTTCCCTGTTTAAGCTGTGACAGCTGATTTAACTGCATGTGTGCAATGGTTGGTCTTCAGACTGTGTAAGGAGCAGGGATGGGGGCTTATATTTGCTTGATAAACCTGATGGCTGGAAACCACACAGATAGAGCTAGAGGGCTGGCCTTATTCTCCATCACCCCTGAATAGCACTGGAAGGGAATGTAGGGCCTGAGGGACTGTGTAGCAGAGAAGGGATTGATTCCTTATGTTGGGTGTGGTGGGTGTCTTAGAGATCAGGCTAGTTCTAGTGTGGTTTTCTTGCCTCTGTAATGAGCTCACCAGCTTAGAATTTAGCCTTTCCCCAAATCTTGGATGGCCTAAAAAACCCAACTGTGTTGGCTTGGCTGTGTTTTGTGTATCCCTGGCTATGTGTAAGCCTGCTTGTTCCCTTATTCCTTGTCGAGGGTGGAAACGTTGCTGAGAGATTAAGGAGCACGCTGGCCTATGGTTGGGTGGAACGTTGCAGCGACATAGCTGGTTGCGGATCAAGTTATTCATAAGATAAGTGCTCTTGTTAATTTCTACTTCTGTAACTATATTTACTATTAATGACTATAATGGACATGTTGAATGAATGCTTGTATGAATGTATGATGTTTCCACTGTGTCTGATAGATAATTGCATCTATGCATGAGTAATGTTCATGTGTGCATGTCTCTACTTCAATACATTTGGTTCAGCATTCTGTTTTATCATTTTTATGCGTGTACATGTTCATGGGGCTCTTAGCCCGTGTGTTTGAATCTTGTAGTCGCGTCCTCTTCACCGGTTGGAGGCATGGGGATGTGACAGAAGCGATCTCAAACTACTGTACCGAATGCTTTTCACCTGTTAAAACCTGTAAATCACAACAAAAAGGGCACTGTAAGGTTGAAAATCCTGCACATTTTAGGCTTTCATCACACCCAACATAGTTGATCAAGCAAGCTTGATCAACAATTCCTTAACCTGGGGTATTAAGTGGTAAGCCTTTTCTTCTAGTGCATTGCTGGAATTTTGAGCTCTTTTCTCAATTTTTCATGCAAGATCTGTCAAAAATGATGTTTTTGAAATATCTGAGCTTTGTCTTGCTGTGAGCTCTAATACCATATTAATCTGTCACATTAATATAGGGACTAAAACACAGTCTCATACGAGATTTCAAACAATTAAGAATGAAAATGGCATAATGGTGTTGCAATAGGAGTAGAAGCTCTGTATAATCAATAAAGAATGAGTAATTCAATACAATGATCATGCAAGGTGCATGAATTCTAAGAAAACTTGAATTATCAAGGAGGTCATTCGAATTGAATGAATGGTTGTAGCTTAACTGAATTTCATCCATAGCAAACACACCTAGTTAACCCACTGATCAAGCCATGATTGACTCAAATGAGACTAACTGTATCAGAGTGCAATGGATGACTGATTCTACATGAAAGTATCTTAGGCACATGTCACTGTATGCCAATCAACAAGTGGTATCACATCATTAACTCCAATGAACCTCGACGAGGTTAACTGAAGTCAAACTGGTCATCAAAAGTGGTTGGAGGTGCCCTAGTTGTCTCTAGTTCATAAATATTAATATAAATAATCAATATATGAAATGGAGGTGCCTTCACAACTCAGCTTAACTGATTGTAACAATCAGTTAGAAATTAGGTGCATTTATGACACTCAGATCACCCCAGAATGGCTTCCCGATTGAAGGAGGAAGCCTACTTAGCCTCCCTGATTGGAGGTAGGCATGGGTGTGCTCAGGTTGATGTCACATAGTGCTCATATGATATCAATTAAGTCAATTAAACTTAGGATAGTGTTTTAACAAGGACAAATTGACCAAATTAAGTGTGCATGTTGGGTAAATGACTCCAACACCCCCCCTTAAGCTATACTCAGGAGAAGTAAAAAATGATTCATTAAATGTTAGGGCCTGAAACATAAAGGCCATATGTCACCATGTATAATAATGTAACTCAAAGAATGCTCAAAAATAAATCTAAGTGAGGAAAGAGGGAAAACCCAGTGGGAAAAACCCCCCCTCAAGATGAACACTAAACGTAGTCTGATCACCCTGATGAACTTACCCCCAATAGTGAACATAGGTAGCTGAACTTCTTTTCTAAAAATCTCTTGCTGAAAATGTCTATAATCTTCTCATTAGTAGGGCAGTATTGCAGAATGATGGTCCTGTCATGCACTAATTCCCTGATATAGTGCATGTGTATCTCTACATGCTTAGTCCTCTTCCTGGTAATTGGATATGTGGATATCTTAATAGCAATTTTATTGTCACAAAAGAGGACAGTGGACAAATTAATAACAATATCAAACTCTAAAATAATTCCTTGCAACCAAATAACTTAGATGCAAGCATTCACCGCTCCTCGGTACTCGACCTCTGCTGAAGACAATACTATGGTAGCTTGATTTTTGCTAGAACAGAAAATGCAGACACCACCAAACATGAAGACATATCCAAAACTAGACTTCCGATCAATAGAATCACCCACCCAATCAGAATCTATGTAACTAACCAGCACTAGCTCGGAGTCTGCAGCATAGTGAATGTCGTAGGTCCTGGTTCCCTAAATACACTGGAGGATACTCTTGGATTCCTTCTAATGAATATCATGAGGCTGCTTCATGTATCTTGACACATAATTCATGGAGTAACATATATCAATCTGATAATTATTCAAGTAGAGCAAGATACCTATCAGCTGTCGATAAATAGTGCAGTCCATGGGACCTGTGCTTTTTCCTTCTTCAAGGATGATCCCTAAAAGGAAAGAGAATGGAGAAGCTTTACATTCAGCCATGTTAAAATTAAATAATAATTATGATATATATTTTTATTGAGTTACCATTATCCCATCAATATTTTTCTCAATTTCGAGCCCCATAAATTGATTCAAGAGCCCCAAATCGCTCATTTCAAATGCATTGTGGAGGGAAGTTTAGATGACTGAAATAGAAGAAAATGTGCTACCTGTAATCAGTAAGTCATCAAAATATAAAACAATAATAATCAAATTTCCATCATACTTCTATAGATACACATTCGGATCTGATTTACACCATTGGAATTTTTGCAAGAGAAGGAAGGCATCCATCTTGGAATACCACTCTCTTGGGGCCTGTTTTAACCCGTATAGTGACTTTTTTAGTTTTCAAACCATAGATGAATAAGAAATGTAGCACTTGGGATTATTTATTTATATCTCCTAATGAATATATCCATGTATAAAATCATACTTAACATCCATATGATGCACTTCCTAGTGCTTAGATGCAGAAATTGCCAAAACTAGGAGGATGGAGTCCATTTTTGCAACTGGTGCAAAAGTCTCATGGTAGTCCACACCTTGTACCTGGGAGAAACTTTTTTCTACCATAATTGCCTTATATTTTCAAGTTTTTCCATAATCATCAACAATATTCCAAAACACCCACTTGCATTGAACCAATTTCCTCCCTGAAGGAAGAGAAACTAGCTCCCAAGTAGTGTTTTTCTGAAGAGAATTCATCTCTTCGTCCATGGCAGCTTGCCATTTCGGATCCTTCTAAGAATGGTAGTAAGAATTAGGATCTGAAATTTGGTAGTAAGAATTAGGATCTGAAATTATTATTAAATAAAAATATTCTTAGAGCAAATAATCAGGACAAGAGAGTGCAATACCTTCTCTTTGGAAATCAGATCGGGTTCTTGGATCATCCAAATTTCCAATGTTTTCACATGCGGAGGAGAGTGTCTGTCAGGCCCAAGTTGAGAGATGATTTTGTACTTCAGTTTCTGATTCAGCATATAATTTTTTCTATACACTAATATCAGGAATCATAGGATCCAAATCAAGGTCATCACCCCCAATTCCATCATCCAAATATTCAGTAGAATAGGAAGGAAATTCAGCAGTTTTCCCCTTCACTAGTTCTACCTCTTGAAGAGACTCATCGATCATGACACTCCTTTCAATGATGACTTGTTTTTTTTTTATATCAAGAATATTGAAAAATTTAGATTCATTAGGATATCCAATAAAAAAGAATTCAATTATTTGCGGTTGCAAAGCCTTCCTTTTATCATGTGGAATTTGGTCCCATGGAGTGGACCCAAATACCCTGAGATTCGACACATGCAGCTTGTGTCCGAAATATGGTTCGAAAGGGTCTTCCCTTTCACAGATGAGTGTGGAAATATGTTCTAAATATATTTTTCAGCATTCATGGCTTCAGGCCACAAATTTGGAGCCAACTTCTTTGCTTCCAACATGGAAGTGGTCATCTCCTTGAGAGACCTATTCTTTCTCTCCGCTACATTGTTCTGCTGGGCAGTGTAGGGGACTGAATGTTGGATATAAATACCACTTTGGGAACATATATGAAAAAATGCATTACTTAGATATTCCCCACCATTATCATATCTCAAAATCTTGATCTTTTTTCCAAATTCATTCTCAATCAATGCCTTCAAATCAGTGAATTTTTCCAAGACTTTCGACTTCTTTTTGATAAAAAAAGACCCATGTGTATCTAGAAAAGTCATCAATGAAAGTGAGAACGTACCTTATCCATTCATGGATGTGGTAGGCATGGGTCCTTTGATATCAGAATGTATCAGCGCCAAGATGCATGATGCTTGGCTTCCCTTCCCCCATTCAAACTTATGCTCAGGGTGCTTTCCAAATACACAACCCTTGCAAATTTTGGTGGTAGCTTTGATGACCGTGAGGCCTTCAACCATGGAATTCTTCTATAATTGTTGCAATTACTTAAATTTCAAGTGCTAGAACCTCTCATGCCACAGTCTACTAACCTCATTTCCATTAGAGGAAATTTGCGGTCTAAAATGGGCCTTATAAGAAAACGCGCCAACAATAAATTTTTGAGTTGGAATTCAGGAACCAATAGAATTTCAATAAAATGAGTCAACCATAATGGTTGAATTGACATATTTGTCATAAAAGAAAACTAGTTTTTTTGTTCGTATTTTCGACATATCTCCCTGTGATTTTACTCAAATTCTAAGTGCGAGAGCTCGTTGGATGCGGAATTTAGTTCCACATCCAATAATTACCCACACTACATACTTTTGATGGACCCCACTACCCCAAAAATAAGAAATACCTGAAAAAAATGTGATGATGACATCATCATCATGTTTTTTTTCAGGTATTTCTTATTTTTGGGGTAGCGGGGTCCGTCAAAAGTATGAAGTGTGGGTACTCGTTGGATGTGTAATTAAATTATGCATCTAAATAGCTTTCCCACTCATAATTTGAGTAAAACCATAGGGAGATATGTCAAAAATACAAACAAAAAAGTAGTTTTTTTCATTCTTCCTCCAAAATTAATAACTATTATTTAATTATTTTAACTATTATTTTTTTATTTTCCTTAGGAGGCCCATTTTAGACCTCAAATTTCCTCTAATGCATGAGTCAGCAATGCAGTGGGATTTGCATCTGCCACAAAATGGGAGAACTCATAGGATTTTGCATGATGGTTTGCAAGGCCTTTTGCTACACATTTTTCGGATGCAAGTTCTGTGATCTCTACATCATCTTGGCTAAAGGAAACTCTTTTGGGCACTCCCATATGTGTCATTTGATAAACACTTAGGAAGTTTGATACAAGAGATGGTACATACAGAACATTGGAAAAATAACCATGCTCAAGATTTACAGTAGCTTGTCCTTCGAATATGATTGTGGAGTCATATCCCATGTCGATGGGAATGGTTTTTCTAGTCTCAAAATATGAGAAAGAGTCTCTTTCAACCATCATGTGATTCGAAGCTCTAGAATCGATCAAAAGATATTTGGACTTTGAAGTGCTTGCCATGAGAGCATGACCTCTTTCATGTTGTGGCTCCTGATCTTGCTGATCTCTCCTCCAAAAGCTTTCCAGAAGATTGATGTGATTTTTCTCAAGAAGAGACATTGCTTCATCAAGTATATTTTTCATGAAAACATGTTCAGGGTGGAATCCCTTCCTGCAGTACAAACACTTGAATTTTTCCTTTCCATGATGCCCTTTGTTTTTGTTCTTCTTTGAGCCGTAAGGCTCTTCATGTTGTTGGTTTTCAGCTTTAGGATTAGGAGCTTCAAATTTGGTTTTTGGGTTCTTCTACTTCTTTCCTTTACCCTTCAGATATTTGGGTCCCAAAGCATAGAGAGCTTGATCACGGGAGGATTTGATGATCCCCATCTGGACAAGATTATCATGTTCACTTGTTAAGAACTTAATGAAGGCATTGAGTGAAGGAATCTTCCATCCAGGGGTTGTGATATTCCTCGCATGGAATGTAGAGACAAACAACTAATAATCAGCTCCAAGTTTGGAGAGAATGGTGAGGATGAGCTGGTAATCCTCCTTCTCCACCTTACATTGCTTCAATAGTAAGACAATGTGCTTGAAATTTATGAAAAAATCATTTAAGGTCTCGAAATTGGAAGGTTGGAGAGACATCAAGTCGTTTTCAAGTTGATAAAATCTCAAATCATCATATTTTTCATACAGGGTGTCCAATTTGTCCCAAATTTCCTTTGGATTCTTCAATCCTGAGAGGTGGAAAAGAAGGTTTTTGGAAATAGAGAGGCATAAGAAACCCAATTCTTCATCTTTCTTGTTCAAGAATATAGCTTTTTCTATCACATAAGTAGGCTCTTCTTCATTGTCCATAGTGACCTGGTAGAGTCCTCTAGCATGTAGCTGGATCTCCATATCTCCTTTCCATGGATGGAAATTGAATGGAGTCAAGAGTTCAATGGAAGAAGCCATCTGAAACATTTGTAGCGAATGCTTTTCACGTGTTTAAACTTGCAAATCACAAAAAAAGGGGCACTGTAAGGTCAAACAACTTGCACATTTTAGGATTTCATCACACCCAACATATTTTATCAGTCAAGCTTGATCAGTAATTCCTTAACTTGGGGTATTAAGTGGTAATCCTTTGCTTCTGGTGCAATGCTGGAATTTTGAGCTTTTTGCTCAATTTTTCATGCAAGATCTGTCAAAAACCATGTTTTTGAGAGATCTGAGCTTTTTCCCATTGTGAGCTATAATAACATATTATTATATCATAATAATCTAGGGACTAAAACATAGTCTCATAAGAGATGTCAGACAATTAAGCATGAAAATGGAATAATGGTGCTACAATAGGAGTAGCGGCTTTGTATAATCAATAAAGAATGAGTAATTCAATACAATGATCATGCAAGGTGCATGAATTCCAAGATAATTCTAATTCCCAAGGGGTTCATTCGAATTGAATGAATGGTTGTAGCTTAACTGAATGTCAACCATAGTAAACACACCTAGTTAACCCACTTATCAAGCTGTGATTGACTCAACTGAGCCCTAACTATATCAGAGTGCAATGGATGACTGATTCTAACTGAAAGTATCTCAGACACATGTCACTGTATTCCAATCAATAAGTGGTAGCGCATCATTAACTCCAATGAACCTTGATGAGGTTAACTAAAGTCAAACTGGTCATCAAAAGTGGTTGGAGGCTCCCTAGTTGTCTCAAGTTCATAAATATTAGTAAGAATAATCAATAAATGAAATGGAGGCACCTTCACAACTCAACTAGCAATTAGATGCATTTATGACACTCAGATCACCCCAGAATGGCTCCCCGATTGAAGGAGGAAGCCCAATTAGCCTCCCTGATTGAAGGTAGGCATGGGTGTGCTCATGCTGATTTCATAAAGTGTTCATTTGATGCTGATTAAGTAAATTAAAATAGGATAATGGTTTAACAAGGCCAAATTTACCAAATTAAGTGTGCATGTTGGGTAAATGACTCCAACAGCATATTAATCAATCACTCTAATTCTTCTTTTTTTAAATTACATTTTGATGTACATGTTGTTCTTTTCCTTGTATGGATGCATAAACATGAACTTAATCATAAATATTGAATCATTATGTAATATTTTCGTGTATTGCGTGTTGTAGGTAAAACACCATAAGGCTATGGTCTATAATGCTTGTAGATATCGCATCAAAAATTGGATGATACAAAGAAAACATTAGATTGTGGGATATCTGCAATCTTTGAGGTGACCAATGTTTCATCTAAAAGTTACATACATCTAGTACTCTCAGAAAATTGATACTACGGGTATTTGGAAGATATTCTTCATTGTTCCTTTAAATCCTTCAAGGTAGTTACGTTCGTTGTCAAATGGTACAGGTTACAATTGAATCAACATGATCTTGATAGAACTATTATTGAACATTATAATGGATTTTCCATGGTAAATACAAGGTTTTTTGAGCTGGGAACGGATCCCTATTTTTCTTCCAAGACAATATGAGCAGGTATTTTACTTGGAGGTTCCAGTAAAGTGGGATGGTCATTTGTTGTGAGACAAGATCCAATGGGAAGGACAATAAATCATAACCTAAAGGAAGGTAATGAAGAGGATACTCTAGAATAAAAAGATGATGATGAAGAGAATGATCAACATGATTTAGATGATCATGATGATCCAGAAGAAGATGTCCAAGAATTAGTTGAATCGGATGATGTAGCAGACAATTTCCATGAATATCATATTGACGATTACATGATGATCATAATTGACTTATATGATGATGATGATATGGCCAATCCTTAAAATGTTGACTCTGGATATGATTATATGGATGATGACTTTGATGATGACTTGGATGAAGAACATGATGAAGTCAACTATTTAATTAGAAATATTATTTTATCTTATTTGTTTTAAAAGAGTTACTAACATTAATGATATCATATATTGACAAATAGGAGAAAAGACGAGGTTAAAATAATATGGGACAAGTATCCTAATATTTGAATATTATTATATAATTTGATTTGAAAAATCAATTAATGTCATAAAATTGAAGATAGAAATCTATGATTCATTTGATTGTAGTTGAATAGATCATGTTCATTTTGGATTTACAGATATATGATTCTAGAATATTTTACAGTGGGACAATTTGTGCATATGATACACAAGAGAGTAAATGTAGGAGCAGAGAAAACAATATTTATTTTTGTGAACAATGTGCTTCCACCTATAGGTAAGTTGAATCTTATCAATTTTAATTCGATGTTCAATGTATTTAAAGATAATATTGTTTGGTATTTTCTTTTTCAATACTTAATTCCACCATCTTCATCATCATCATCATCGTCGTCGTCATCCGCTACATGGGGCCAATGATGAATTTATTTATGTATGTGCTAGCTTGGTGTGAAATTTGGCATGGTTAGAATAGACACATGCATTGAGAGTGTGCGAGAATTTCTAGACTCAAACATACACATCATCATCAACATCAAGAACATCATCATCATCATCATCAACATCATCATCAACAACATCAACATTACCATCAACATCATCATCATTATCATCATCATCATCATCATCAACAACAACAACATCATCATCAACATCATCATCGCCATCAACAACATCATCAGTGTCATCATCATCATCATCATCATCATCATTGTCATCATCTTCATCATTTCATATGATATCAACATGGTCATCATCATATTCATCATCATCATCGACATACACATCATTAACATCATCATCAACATCATCATCAACATCATCATCAACATCATAGTCATCGTCATCGTCATCATCCTCATCATCATCATCATAATATTAAGAAACTAATTCATCATTGTCTTCATTGTCAAACATGTCGGTCACTAACAAATTGAACAATAAAAACCATACCTATAGATCAACTAATGTGCTACGTGGGGCCAACAACGAAATTTTTTATGTATGTGTCGGGATGGTGTGAAATTTGGCATTGTTATACTGGACACATGTATTGACGGTGTGGGATGGTTTTTAGACTGAAAAATAATCCATCATCATCATCATCATCATTGTTATCAACAACATCATCAACGTCATCATCATGATCATGATCATCATCGTCGTCATCATCACCGTCTTCATCATTTCATATGAGATCCACATGGTGATCACCATCATCATCATCATCATCATCATCATCATCATCATCGTAATCATTAACATCATCATCAACATCATAAACCTAAACATCATCATCATCAACATCATATTAAAGTTATTTTTACAATTAAAAATAAACCTGGATCAAATTAATTACTTCATATCATCATCATCGTCGTCGTCATCCTCATTTTCATCATTGTCATCATCATCAGAAACATCATCATTTTTGTCGTCATTGTCATCGTCATCATCATCATAAACTTTATCATCATCATCAACATCATCAACACCATCATCATCAACAAAATCATCATCATCAACAACATCATCATCATCAGCAGCATCATCATCAACATCAGCATCATCATCATCATAGTCATCATCAACAACATCATCAGTGGCATCATCATCATCATAATCATCGTCATCATCATCATCTTCATCATTTCATATGATATCAACATGGTCATCACCATATTCATCATCATCATCATCATCGTCGTCGTCGTCGTCATCATCACCATCATCATCATCAACATCAACACCATCAAAATCATCACCAACAACATCAACATCATCATCAACATCATCGTCGTCACCATCATCATCATCGTCATTGTATCCATCCTCATCCTCATCATCATAATATTGAGAAACTAATTCATCATCATATTCATTGTCAACCATGTTCATCACTAACAAATTGGGCAACAAAAACCATACCTATAGATTAATTAATGTGCTACATGGGACCAACGATGAAAAGTTTTATGTATGTATCGAGATAGTGTGAAATTTGGCATTGTTAGACTAGAAACATGCATTGATGATGTGGGAAGGTTTTCAAACTAAAAAATCATCAATCATCATCATCGTCATCGTCGTCATCAACAACATCATCAGCGTCTTCATCATGATCATGATCATGATCATCATTATCATCTTCATCATTTCATATGAGATGAATATGGTGATCACCATATTCATCATAATTATCATCATCATTATCATCGTCATCATCATCATCGTAATCATTAACAACATCATCAACATCATAAACCTAAACATCATCATCAACATCATCATTAAAGTTATTTTTACAATTAAACATAAACCTGGATCAAATTAATTACTTCATATCATCATCATCGTCATCCACATTATCGTCATCATCATCATCATCCACATTGATGTCATCGTCGTCATCATGATCAACATGATTGACATCATGGTCAACATCATCAACATCAACATCATCATCATCATCAACAACAACATCAACATCATCATCAACAACAACATCATCATCATCAAAATCATCATCATCAACATCATCATCATCATCGTCGTCATCATCATCATCATCGTCATCTTCATAATTTCATATGATATCAACATGGTCATCACCATCTTCATCATCATCATCATCATCATCCTCATCCTCATCCTCATCATCATAATATTGAGAAACTAATTAATTGTCATATTCAGTGTCAAACATGTTTGTCATGAACAAATCAAGCAAGAAAAACCATACCTATAGATTAATTAATGTGCTACGTGGGGCCAACGATGGAATTTTTATGTATGTGTTGGGATGGTGTGAAATTTAGCATTGTTAGACTAGACACATGCATTGATGGTGTGGGAGGGTTTCCAGACTAAAAATCTTCCATCATCATCGTCGTCGTCGTCGTCGTCGTTGTCGTCATCATCATCATCATAATCGTCACCGTCTTTATCATCGCAACCATCAACATCATCATCATACTGTCACACCTTGGTTTTGACCCCATTTGCATGATGTATATATTGTAATTAATCATGGTGAGGAGCTAAAGGAAAAAGCCCCACAATCAATTTGGTTGCGTATGTTTTGGCAATAGGGGTATTTGCCGATGGTATATCGTGTTATTTGGCACATTATAATTCGGCATCATGTAAACACACACATCAATTAAATAAACCACAACCAACTACGGCAGTGCAATGTGAAAGATGAAAAGGGCATGATTCCAAAGGATAAGGGGTGGGGGATGTCAAACCTTGGTCTATGGGGGGAAAACCCATGTGTTACCACCTTGTTTGAATTTCCATCTTCCCTTGTCAACCTCTTTATTGTTTTTGTTGAGGTAGTTGGGGTAGTTATGGTGGGTAGTGGAGTGTGGCAGGCTATCAGCCCTTTCCCACACGCACACTCCACCAGCGATTTGACCTCATGTTGGAAGCAACCTCCACGAGGCCATATTCTCCATTTTCTCCCCACTTCGCATTCCCTGGATGGTCTGTCCATTCCTCACAGGGGTCTGTTCATCTGCGTGCTTAGGCCTTTGTCTGTTTGCCTCATGCGGAGGGGAAGTCTGTTCATTCGCACGCATAGGGGAGCTGTTCAAGCTCACAAAGGGATGCGCAAGAGGAGGTCATTTCGTTTTCCTCATGGGCTGATTTGTGGGTTCTGCATTGTTGTTGCTCATGTAGTAGGCTAGGAGCTATTTGGCCACTATTGCCCATGATCTTTCCTGTGGAGAGCCATCCTCTATGCTCAGGGACTGTGTTGCGGCCTGTGTAAATCTTTTCTGATGCTTAGTTTTCCAAGACGGACTACTATTTGACTTATGTGGTGATTGTGGTTGCTGTTACGTTTGGGGCTGTTGGAATTCATTGGGAAGTTGTTTTCCCTGTTAGGCTGTAACTGCTGAGTAGTTACATGCATGTAATTGTTGGTCTTTGGACTGTGCTGGGAGTTTGGCTTCTTCCCTGTTTCGGGATTGTGTAAGTTTCCATTGTTTTCATTGTGTGTTGGGCTGCTGATATACCCTGGTTTGGGTTGCTTCTTGGTTGCTGAGCCTGCAGTCGTCATTTGGGTTGTTGTTGAGTTTCTTTGGCCATGCTAGGGCTAGGAACAACTCTGAGTTGTCTTGTGGCTCAAGCTGTGTTCACCGTTTGGTTGGGATAGTCAACCGGTCATCTTGCCTTCTTCACAGGGCTGTGAAGGGGTTGTCTTGCTACGGTATGCAATGGTTGGTCTTTGGACTGTGTGAGTGGGATTAGAGGCTGTACATGCATTAAAAGACTAGTGTTGAGGCCACCGGCTTGGAATTTAGCCTATCCTAGCTCCTTGATGACCTGGTGAATCCCAACTGTGTTGTTTTGCTACTTTGGAAACCTTGGCTATGTGTAAGCCTGCATTGACCCTTATTCCTTAAGGAATCATGCCCAGCTCAGGTGTGGCAGTGTTGCTGAGAGACTGATGAGCATGCTGGCCTATGGTTGGGTGGAACGTTTCAGCGACGTAGTTGGTTGCGGAGCAAGTTCTTCATCAGAAGATAAGTACTGCGGACTATCTCATCTCTGCAATTTAATCTACTATTTCATGAATTATGATGGACATGTTCAATGCTGGAATGTATATGTTTGATTTTGCTGGATGTTGAGTAACTGTACATCCTTGTATGATGGATCATGCATCTTAGTATGCATTTTCATTTGAAGGATTATTCATCCTATTATGTATTATGTTTAAGTTTTTAATTTCAGCATTTATCCTTGTTCATGTTCATGGGGCTGTTTCCCTTTTGTATTGTGGTGTTCATCGCGTCCGCTTCGCCGGTGTGAGGGTCGGGGATGTGATAGAGTGGTATCAAAGCTCATGTTGCAGCATGGGCCTGAATGGACCACTAGGATGCAGTGACAGAAGAAGAATTTCTTTCTTCCCAGCAGAGATCAGAATTTGATGGCGGCAAACTTCAAAAAATTACCTAAGTGTTGAACAGTCGAAACACTTAGCGGAATTGACTTCCGACGTAGTGGAAGAGATAGAGGAATTGACTTCCGATATAGCGGAAGGGTTAGATGAGAGAGCGCCTGATGGAGTAGTTTGAAGGAAAAAAAAATTGTGGGAAATTTTCCAAGTGTTCGATGTCCGTTGGAAGGAAATAGTTGTTTGAGCGTCCGTCGTTGCGGATGGATAAGTGACTACGTGTTCGACGGGTAAGTCATCCGACCGTCGATGCCACAAGAAAGTTAAGTTTAATATTTTTCTAAGTATATAAATTATCAGCCATCGGAAGCGGAAAGTTGTTCATGCACCCGCCGTTGCGGAAGCCAAAAGCACTAGACTTCCGATGTGAAGAGACCGCCGATGCCGATTGGGTCATGCCATAGCAAATTGGGCCATTGATCAGGAGAAGATCCAGGATTGTGTTCCACTATTGTGGCTGCAGAAGGAGCTAAGTTGCCAATAGAAATAATAAAGTTGAGCCAATCAAAGTGGCGAAGAGGGAAAATTTTGAAAATTTTTCTAAGTGTTCAGCGTTCGTCGGCAGAAAATAGGTGTTGGGTACACTGACACCACAGAAGAATTTAGCGGTTGTCTGTCCGTTGTTGCAGCTACCGTAAGGACTAAAACGCTGATGCGGCAGTGGATCCAGTTTCTAACAGTAGGAAAATTGAAAAAAATTTCTAAGTGTTGTGATCATCAGAAGACGTTAGCTATTTGAGCAGTCGATACATAGTGGTTTGGACTTCCGATGCCGTCGGTGGAAGAAGTAGAAATTTTGAAAAATGAGAAATTCGTCTAAGCATGGAAACCGTTGGAAAAAGTTAGCCATTTGGGTAGCCGATGCGGTAGCAAGAATCGGAATAAAATAGAAGATGAAGTTGCTGATGCAACGGAAGAAGAAAAGAGAAAGTTTTGGTGGAAAATAGTGGAATTCGGAGCCACAGTTTCGGCAGAGATCTTCCAAAGATCGCCGAAATGTCGAAAGAGGATAGTTGTCTGAGCATCCGATGTGGTGACGGAAAGAAGGAGAAAAATTTGAAAATTTTTCTAAGTGGAGAAAATGTTGGAAAATTTTAGAGGATTGGACCACCGATGAACTCGGATGAAAGATGAAGATCGGACTGCTGGAGCGTCGGAAGTTTAGGGAACTAGCCATCCAACAGGTTAGAAGATCCGATTTCTGATGAACGGCGGAAGATGTTAGCTGTTTGGGGATCCGAAACGGCAGAAGAAAACCCAAGATGAGAGTTGATTCTGCACAAGGAAATTTTGACTATTTTCAGTGGGATTTTTAGCAGTTTTTGAGTGGGTTTACAGGGATGAAGTTGGCACTCAGACCAAATACAATTGTGTATAAAATGCAGATATTTGGTGAAAGTATTCATTTTTAGAAGTGGTGTGGTTTTCACACCTGAGGTCGGAATGAAGCGTGTGGATAGGCGTTGGAAATATTATCCAGTAGGGAACAAGGGTAAGTCACCAGAATATAAGCATAGAGAAGCAAAGTGCTAATGATGGCCATTGCTATCAAATGGACAAATATGGACAATTGCATGCCCAGAGGTAGCAAGGACTATGAAGGCTAACCAGCTGCTGTGTGGAAGAGGAGTTCCATGCAAGGATGAAAGACTTGAAAAGGGAAGTTTCCTTAAAACCCTATCTTGATGATTATAACTACATTCCTAAGTTTCATACTTGAAATGTATGAAGCTATGTATTGCATGCATAGGATATTGCATGTTGGTAAGAATATTCAAAATTATATATTCATAATGAGCCACTAATGATAATCATTGCATTGGTGTTGACATTAGTGGAAAAACGAACGATGACATGGAACTAGCTGAATATTTTGCTGATGTTGATGAATGTGACTAGCAACCCTCTGGAGAAAGGGATAAGGCAACAAGTCCATAACAAAAGTTGGTGAGAAAATTATGCAATCTCCTGCAAGGACCAACCAAATCGATCATGCCAAGGGTGTAAGTAGGACCCATGCAGGTAAGAGTTTGCTTATGACAAATTCCATGGAATGGTAAAGGTAAGAGACCTCATACCATGTGGATGTTTGAATATAGAAAGGTGTCATGACTTTATATATTGATTGAACTTAGTAGCCAAAGAAAAGTAAGTACTGATGATCTTGATTATAGTAATGCATCCTATATGAAGTAGTCATGGTTAGGCTATGCATGGTATGTTGAATGCATAGTATTCCTGAATCAATGCAAGGTAGCATTGAATGGATATGCATCAAAAAGATTTTATAAATCTTGTAGTTATGCATTGAATGTATGCATATGAAGGGTGTGAGTGACTGATTGCATAAGTAAAGATGCAAATGTTGTGATGCATTGCATGAACGCATTGAGATGAGTGCATGTGATATTATGAATAACTAATGGCTGAAATGGTGAATTGATGACAATTCAGGAACCATTTCAAAGGTTGTTATGAATGCAGGATAGTCATGATCAATTGGCTACCAGAAATTCTCTATGGAAGAGCAAGGTGGTATGAATGATACACTTGTGAAGTAAGGAGTATCTAAACATTTCATTTCATTGCATGAATGATATGACTATATCTTGAAAATGATAGTATGATGATGATTGCATGAAGCAAATGAGTTTTGGTATACATTGATGTGACTAACAGCTAGAAGTATTTGAATTTTATAAATTCTGAAAATGCTTCAGTGATGGTTGTAGCAATGAAAAGGTTATATGCATCCAGACTTACCAAGTGTTTGGTTGATTGAAGCTCATGTTTTAGGTAGATTACTTCGAGCATGGCAGTGAGAGGTAAGACCCTGACCAATGCTAGAATATACCATGTATGAGAAAAGTCTCATGGTTGTAAAAATAGTTGGTATGCATAATAGGTTGTTAAATTCGAATTGTGAATTTCAGATTTAAGGAATTGCTGACAACTACTAGTCAGTATTGGTTTGCATAAGATTGTGTTTGGTTGATTGAAGCTCAGGTTTCAGGTAGATTATTTCGAGCATGGCAGTGAGAGGTAAGACCCTGACCAGTGCTAGAATATACCATGTGAAAGAGCCAAACTTTGTGATAATAGTCCGCATGCATAATGGGTTATTAAATTTGAATTGTGAATTTCGGATTTAAGAAATTGCTGACGACTACTAATCACTGTTGGCTTGTATAAGATTGTGTTAGGAGGACGCATGGTAAGTGGGTATTCATGTTATGTTAGTAAGCATAAAATTATAATGGGCATAGTAGTGTTGCTTACAAGAGACCCACAATTAATGCAAATCAATTTCTGTAGTAAACAAAGTTGCAAATTCCTATTGAATTTGATTACTAATGTCATTGCTTGGTTATGGAACAATCAATTTGGTTGTATTATCAGATAATGATTGAATGTTTGGCTATTTGATGAATGTGTCAGGGGTGCACGTTGCAGGAAGATCATGTGTGATGGTCTGCAAGATCCAAACTTCATGGGAAGGTTTTCCCTTGGAAATGGGTTTCGGGTGAAACGCCATTGGACATTTTGGAAATGTCTCATCTACACTACATATTTGATAGAAACATGAGTGAGATGGTATAAATTATGTCGGTAAGACATGTGTGAACATGAAATGTGAAAAGGAGTTGGGATGGAAAACTGAGGGACTGTTAACTTAGAGAAGGAGCCCCCATTCCTCCTTAACAACGGCATACTGCGTCGACAAATGGATAAGTGTTCTATGACCCTTGCTAAGAATATGCATGTTTGATTGTTGAATTCAATATGCAAAACATGTTTTGATTTAATATCCATTATGACCGATTGCTTGGGTATGAATAGGGCCTACATGGCTAACACCGGAAAAGAGTGCACACTTTTCCGATGTCGAGTCATGAAAGGGTTTTCAATATTGATTACACTCTAGGGAGTGGACGCACTCCTGGTGTCTCAATACTTGATAGTGAATAATATGAAAGATGGTTACAGTTTTAGAGTAATAACGCTGATGAGTTTGCTTATATTGCTTGTGCCGACAAGCTAAATAGATGTAGTGGGGTGTTGCACCCTAAAGGTAAAAGGTAAAAGGTAAAAGGTAAATGGTTGTTGTGAGGGGTTGTGGAGTAAGGGGTATTGTTGATATAAGTGTATGTTGGGCTGTTATATGCCTGAGGATCCATAGTAGATCCTAGACCTGGAAATGGTCATGGTAAAGTTCAAGCCCAGTTGACATGAGGATGTACTGGCGGGACATTAATTATTTGATGTTGTGGAGTGGCCTGCGTGCTGACCTAACATCCAAGTCCATAGATGATCCCAAGGCTTGCAAAGTGAAGCACAATCCCATGGACGAACAAGGAAACACACAATATAGATAAGTATTGGATTATTTTGCTTCCGAATATACATGTGTATATGATTTGGTTATAATGTTTTAAGCTCTTGTTTTAGAGATAAAACTGATGAGAATAAACTAAACATGTGAATCTATTCAATGTTTGGATATAGGTATCGCTAGAAGCAAGGACTATGAGAGCATCCTAGGGGGGGTGCATGTGGACATGTGATTGTCCTGGAAAGTTCGTAATGAGTGGCAATGAAAAAGGTGTTAGTGAGACCATGAGGTTCCTAGTAGTTGAGACAAACCATGTGGAGAGACTCCATGGTTTAGAGGTCTGAAATGGACTAGAGACACTAAGTGTCATGACCAAGAGAGATTGGTCCAACATTCATGGTGAAGTGAAAGAGGCTGAGAGCTGAAAAGCCACAGCAGTGATGTGAGTTCCAGGATGGAACAAAACAAAGAGGGGAAACACCCTTGCTGCTCTCTCTTGCCTTTTAATTATATATACATATATATTTATGCATTGTGAAAACAAAAAAATGTTGAATGCATGTATGACTGAAAATGGAATGTGTGTTTTTGCTGAAGGTAAATTGTGAATGCTGGAGTGGTTAATTCCCTACCCAAGAATGGACATGAATGAGCTTGTGTGCCTGTTGTTGATGTATATGTAACTTCAGAATGTATTCTTCCATATATCTCATGTATTGTAACCCGATGTTTATTCCGGGATGTTTTTATTATGTATTTGAGTCATGTGGTCATGTCCCGATGTTCCAATCAGGAGGATTATTAATGTAAACAAGTCTTGTCAAGTCATTAGGTAAGTCCCCACAGTTTTGGGGCACTTGGGTTATTATACACTAATTAAGGTGTAGGCTTGAATAAGTAATTGTAAGTTAATCCTACATGGTTGAGTGCACTTCAAGTCAATGGAAGAATATAAATAGAGAGTGAGAGTCTCTCTATTTATCACTTGTGAATTACATCACTTGCTCTCTCAAGTGTGGCACACCTTTGGAGAAGGAAATACTTTGGCTTGACAGAAGATAGAAGGCTGCTGTGTTGGGAGGTCATCTTACTGTTTTGGGTTTCACATCTTGTGGTGATTCTATCTTAGAGGAAGTTGAGGGGTTTTCTCCATTTATGGTTTCCCCTCCCAAAACTCTTTGTGTCTCTTGTCTCATGTGATGTGCTTATGTTATTTTTGTGCTTGTTATTCTCTCAGTGAAAAGATCTTAACATAATGCTAGCTTAAATGTTGAAAAACTAACATGGTATCAGAGCTAACCTGAGAAGAAGACATTGTGCAGCTACAGGAACTAGGGATTCCTATTTTGTGGATCTTCCTCCACATATTTTCAGCAAAAGTATGCTAGGATGACACTCCATTGAAGGGTGCATCTCTCTGTCGATGCGGAATCCAATTTCAAGCATTTTCAGTTTCGATGCAGAAATTAGGGATTTCTACAGAAGAGGAATTTTTGAGTGAGACCCAAATAGGATTGTTCTCCTCATCAAAACCAAATTTTAGAGACCTGGATCAAGAAATTTGGTTGGGTTAAACTCTGGGAAAGTCAAACCCTAGTTTGAACCTGAGCTAGGATAAACCCTAAATACTAAAACTGCTAAGTTTTGGTACAGTCGTTATATTCTGATATTGGATGGAGATAAAATCCTGATGAACACTGTATCCAAATATCAGCCTCATATTTGCTATATTTTGGGAGATATGATCTCTCAAAGTTAGGGTTCCAGCCTCTTCCAGAAATCATCCCTAAACAGGACATCTGGGGAGATATGCAATATCTTGGGCTACATAGATCCAAATGGAATTCTTGAAGATTTTCCAGAAATTTCACGGACTTTAATTTCTGTGTTCCTAATATCAGACTCAGAAAATGAACCAGTGACACGTGGCATGGCGTACAACTTCGCTTTTCTGAACAGTCCTGTAACAGGTCACTTTGGGAAAAGGATCATAAATCCCAAATGGTGAAACCAATTCTGATGAAACCTATGGTTTTAGATCAGGGACATGTGAGGTTACCTTAGTGAGAAATTTCAGACACAGAGAATCAGTAAGTTTGGAGATATCACAGAAACAGTAACAGGAATTTCTGTAGAAGAAATCAAAAAATTAGGGCTTCCTGTTTCAGGAGCTTCCCTCCACTGTTTTCAGAAAAGGAGTACATTGGACAAATCCATTTGAAGAGATCTATCTGTTCATCCAATCAGATTTGAAAGATTCCAAGTTTTGAAAATTAGGGTTTTTGTGACAAACCCTAGATCAGCAAACTCCGGGACAAGGACGGACACCTCAAATTGGTAAGATCTAATCCTTTGCTATTTCCATTTGAGGTTCTCATTTCAAAGTGATCTATCACAACAGCTTGATGATATGCTTGGTGAAGTTGACAACTTCCAAGCATAGAAGTATTTGATCTCTTTGAAGAAAATAGATTGGACACCTACATGAGTATAGAGATTCAAGTTCTAGAGGGAGATGAGGCTAGAAGCCTTACACAAGAAGAACTTGGTCAAGGCCAAGAAGATCATGGTTGATTCAATCATGGATCAAATTGTACTACAAGTGTCTCCCTAAAGACACCAAAGATGATTTGATTCCTTGACCAAGCTATTTGAAGGAAATAATAGAAATCAGAACATGACCGTAAGAAACTAGTTGAAGAATGTGAAGATCCAAAATGTAGAGACCATGCAGCCATAAGAGTCTCTCAAATCAAAGAACAACTTGAAGCGGTAAAAGAAGAAGTGAAGAATACAGAAGTGGTGATGGCCACCTTGAATGGCCTCCCAGGATCGTAGAATTCATTCATTCAAGGAATGTGTTCCAGAAGGAAGTGATTACTTTCAAAAGACTCCGTGAAGAAGAAGAAGCTCGAATCATAAGAAGAGAACAGAAGATGTGATCAACTGAAGATCAAGCTATTTACATCCAAAGAAGATCCCTCAAGCAATGAGGAATATGAAGAACTCAACTCATGAAGAACTTCTTATCCACCTTAGCTTTTGGATAAGAAACAATGCTATTATGAATGAAGAAGACGATGAAGCTGAAGGCTCAAGAAGGAGTATGCCCATGAAACAAATAAAGATAAGTATTCAATTGTCATTTCATAATATTGTTTTGTTATGCATTTGTTTATATTTAGTTGATGTATTATGCATGATAGGATGTTTTCATTAATGACAGTATTCTACTAATATGCATGTGATGGGTAAGTAGCTCATGGTGCTATACAAATTATCCATTGCTACTTATCTAGAATGAAACCTCTTTGCTGACATATTGGATTAGTGCACAATCTCAATGTTGTCCTGGTAGAGATGGAAGGCATCTAGAAAGTTTCAGTGAGATATGGATGAATGTTGTATTGGCTAAAGTAGTTGCATGATCATATATTTATGCATAAGTGTTTTCCAGTATAAATATTCCTTATGAAATGTTTCTAACCATACAATTGCATTTGACTTATAGGAAAGATCGCAAGCAAAGAAGAATGAAGACTTGTTCCAAAGAACAAGTGATGAGAGTTCAAAGACTAAGAATAATATGACGAGTGCAGTGACATCATTGATGCAGAACCTTCCAGCCACCAAGAAGAAAGGGAAGATCAGTTCAAGAAGAATGATGTCAGGGCACAGTATCGAGACTTGAATAGAATTTCATAGTTCCATCATGCAGTAGATGGAAACATCGTGGGATACAAAGCAAGATTCGTAGCATGAGGCTTCTCATGAAAGGAAGGCCTAGACTACGAAGAGACATTTGCAACCAGTAAGAGTTGAAACACATACATGATGAGATTAATGAATATCTTAACCTTTGATACAAGGTTGATAGAGGATGACAAGCTCACAGATGGGTGCAAGATGAACCTTTGAAGAAGTTCAAGATAGAGGATCTTAGTATCCAGTGATCCTAGATGGATACTACTTGTCACTCTAGTATAGAATGTTTCAGTGCATAGAGTACGAAAGACAGAGGGAGTATGATGCTCCACTTCAGAGGGAGTGATTGCAGAAGATCCTGAGGTTCAAAATGGTACGACAGGATGGGCAGATTACTGATGATTCTAGGATTTACTGAGAGTAAAGTGGATTCCAACGTTTGATCCAAGGTTGAAGGTGGAAGACCAGTGATGCTCCTGTTATGTGTCGATGCACTATTGTTCTAGGTATGGTGGTGTGGTAGAATACAGATGGAATCTTCCTTGGACAAGGGAAGTATGCAGTAGAGATCCTGAAGAGGTTTAGGATGATGGACTGCATGGCTACACCTATGGCATCGAACCTGAAGCTATTGAGTGATGCTTCTTCAGAGACGGTTAATGCTACGATGTATCGTCAGATGATTGGGTCATTGATGTACTTGACGAACACGAGACCAGACATTTGCTTTGCTGTGAACACATTGAGCCAATACTTGACAGATCCTAGAAGTGTTCACTTGATTGCTGCAAAGCATATTCTGAGGTACCTAAAGGGTACAATTGATTATGGGCTCAAGTACGATGCGAATCAGAAGATTAACCTAGAGGGTTATGTTGATTTAGATTGGGCAGGCAGTGCCATCGACAGGAAGACTACTTTGGGATGTTGCTTTAGTATGGGATCAGGTGTGATCTCTTGGTTTAGCAGGAAGCAATCCTGTGTGACACTGAGTACAGCTGAAGCAGAGTATGTCGCAGCTTGTTCAGCTAGTTGTGAGGTAGTATGGATGCAAAAGCTACTATCTGATATATTTGATCTAAGTTGGATGCTACTTGTATACATTGTGACAACCAGAGTTGTGTGAAGTTGTCAGAGAATCCAGTGTTCCATGACAAGTCAAAGCATATCGAGATCAAGTATCACTATGTTAGGGATATGGTGCAGAGAGGAGCAGTGAAGCTCCTATATGTTGCGATGGAGGAACAGATAGCTGATGTATTGACGAAGCCATTGGCTAGGCTGAAGTTTGAGTACTTCATAGAGAGAATTGGTGTTCTCCAGATCGGGGTTCCTTCCAAAAGAAAGTGATGAGACCCATAGCCATTCTGACATGGTGAGAGGATTGGTTCCTTCCATGGTCAGTTGTAAGGGCTGAGCTATTCTGTCATGGTGAGAGGATTCGGTTCCTTCCATGTCAGATATGAGTGCTAGAGATCCAAAGCCATTCTGACGAGCAGGTCAGATGTAAGGGCTGAGCCATTCTGTCATGGTGAGAGGATTTAGTTCCTTCCATGTCAGATATGAGTGCTGACTGCCATTCTGGGAATGGAGGCACCTGGTCAGTTACTAGGAACACTCAGTTAGGGACTGAGAGAGCCATTCTGATGAGTAGGTCAGATGTAAGGGCAGAACCATTCTGTTCATGGCTAAAGGATTTAGTTCCTTCCATGTAATATGTGAGTGTTGGCCATTCCAATGAGCAGGTCGGATGTAAGGGCAATTGCCATTCTCTATGAGAGTGGAGGTGCCTGGTCAGTTACCAGGTAGCTCAGTCAAGGACTGGGGGCCATTTTGATATGACTGCTGGGATGTGTTCTCGTAGGATCATATGTGAGTGCAAGCCTTTCCATCAGTGTGGTTGAATGTGTTCCCCTAGATGGATGTAAGTCCAGAGCCTTTCTGGAGTGACTGCTGGGATGTGTTCTCGTAGGACCAGATATAAGTGCTGAAATCTCTTATCACTGTGATAGGATGTGTTCCTATCTGGATAGGATTCTTCCATCAGTGTGGTTGGATGTGTTCCCCTGGATGGTTGTGCCTTTCTGACGAGGAGGTCAGATGTAAGTGCGGAAATCTCTTATCACTGTGATAGGATGTGTTCTTGTCTAGATAGGAGTCTCCCATCAGTGTGGTTGGATGTGTTCCCCTGGATGGGATTGTTCCTTTCTGACGAGTAGGTCAGATATAAGTGTAGAGCCATTTCACAGATGGTAGTAGGTGTGTCCTACCATGATGGTGATTATAAGTGCTGAGCCATTTCACAGATGATAGTAGGTGTGTCCTATCATGCTGGTGAATGTGAGTGCTGGGCCATTTTGATGAGCAGGTCATATATAAGTGCTGGGTGTGCCTTTCTGACGAGCAGGTCAGATATAAGTGCTGGGCGAATACCTACATGAGGGTAGGCCTACAACCAGCATGAAAAAGGGTTGGCTATGTAGAAATTCCTATGACGAGATAGTATACACATGATGATGACTAGAGGAGATCCAGATCGAGAGATGATCCAGATCCAGTTATGATGACTCTAAGAGATCCAGATCGAGTGATGATCCAGATCCAGCAGTGGTGATCCAGATCGAGTGATGATCCAGATCTAGTCCAGTGATGTTGATCCAGATCGAGTGATGATCTAGATCCATTGATGCCATTTGATGTTGATCCAGATCGAGTGATGATCCATATCTAGTCTAGTGATGTTGATCCATATCGAGTGATGATCTAGATCCAGTGATGCCATTTGTGTTGATCCAGATCGAGAGATGATCCAGATGAAGATGAATTGAATATGAAGATATGAATATGACTCAAAGATGAAGATGAACCAGTTGATACAGAGAAGAAGACCAGTGCTGAAAATTGTGTCGAAAGAATACCTTCCTAGTTAAGAGGGAGTGTTGATGTATATGTAACTTCAGAATGTATTCTTCCATATATCTAATGTATTGTAACCCGATGTTTATTCTGGGATGTTTTTATTATGTATTTGAGTCATGTGGTCATGTCCCGATGTTCCAATCGGGAGGATTATTAATGTAAACAAGTCTTGTCAAGTCATTAGGTAAGTCCCCACAGTTTCGGGGCACTTGGGTTATTATACACTAATTAAGGTGTAGGCTTGAGTAAGTAATTGTAAGTTAAGCCTACATGGTTGAGTGCACTTCAAGTCAATGGAAGAATATAAATAGAGAGTGAGAGTCTCTCTATTTATCACTTGTGAATTACATCACTTGCTCTCTCAAGTGTGGCGCACCTTTGGAGAAGGAAATACTTTGGCTTGACAGAAGACAGAAGGCTGCTGTGTTGGGAGGTCATCTTACTGTTTTGGGTTTCACATCTTGTGGTGATTCTATCTTAGAGGAAGTTGAGGGGTTTTCTCCATTTATGGTTTCCCCTCCCAAAACTCTTTGTGTCTCTTGAATCATGTGATGTGCTTATGTTATTGCTGTGCTTGTTATTCTCTCAGTGAAAAGATCTTAACATAATGCTAGCTTAAATGTTGAAAAACTAACACCTGTTGGGGAAGGCATGAAAAATATGAAAGTCTCCTTGATGAGACTTGGACTGTCATGCCAATTGGGTAATTAATTGACTGATTTTAATGTCTATATTATGCTTGTTCTGATAGAATTTCAATGGTGCATTTCACAGGTGAGAAAAGTGGAACCTGGTGGTGCACATTGATCATGGTAGCAGATCAAAAGTTGTTGGACTTAGCTGGAAGTCTCCTTCAAATGATTTCCAAGACCCAATAAAATCTTGGGGAGATGCTCAAGATACAGAAAATGCAGAATGAAATGAACCACCATATTTTGCAAGACTCTATTAGTTTGCAAATGGAGGTGAAAATCCTTCTGGGAGCAATCGGCAAAAGAAAGGAAGGTGGATCAGTGATGGGACATTCATCCAAGCGACCCGATGAGAAACGGTCCAGGCCTGAAGACTCAAAGAAAATTGAGCAGGTAAAGATGAAACAGCCAATGAAATGCTAGAACTACGGAGGACATCATTTACGCCGGGACTGCCCAATGAGGGAACATGATGAGGGCAATAGCCGCAAAGTTCCTAGACTTTGGGATGAGTTGAAAGATGAGAACTAGTAGGAGAAGTACATGGAAGCCGAGGGGATTGTTCTTGAATGTTCAAAGTAAATGATTGAATGTGGGACAGATCTACAAAATTTTGAAATTTTGATGTGCAATTGTATATGTACTGTATATGTATTCCTATGTATTGGAACACTGAGGATGGTGTTATTCCAAGGGGGAGGAGAATGTCACACTCCGGTTTTGACCCTGTTTGCATGATGTATATATTGTAATTAATCATGGTGAGGAGCTAAAGGCAAAATCCCCACCATCGATTTGGTTGTGTATGTTTCGGCAATAGGGGTAGTTGTCGATGGTATTTCGTGTTATTTGGCACATTATAATTTGGCATCATGTAAACACGCACATCAATTAAATAAACCACAACCAGCTACGGTAGTGCAATGTGAAAGATGAAAAGGGCATGATTCCAAAGGATAAGGGGTGGGGGATGTCAGACCTTGGACTATGGGGGGAAAACCCATGTGTTACCACCTTGTTTGAATTGACATCTTCCCTTGTCAACCTCTTTATTGTTTTTGTTGAGGTAGTTGGGGCAGTTATGGTGGGTAGTGGAGTGTGGCAGGTTTTCAGCCCTTGCCCACGTGCACACTCCACCAGCGAGTTGACCTCATGTTGGAAGCAACCTCCATGAGGCCATATTCTCCATTTTCTCCCCACTGCGCATTCCCTGGATGGTCTGTCTGTTCCTCACAAGGGTCTGTTCATCCACGTGCTTAGGCCTTTGTCTATTCACCTCACGTGGAGGGGAAGTTTGTTCATTCGCGTGCATAGGGGAGCTATTCACGCTCACAAAGGGACGCATAGACAGAGGTTAGTTCATTTTCCTCATGGGCTGATTTATGGGTTCTGCGTTGTTTTTGCTCATGTAGCAGGCTAGGAGCCGTTTGGCCACTATTTCCCACGATCTTTCCTGTGGAGAGATATCCTCTATGCTCAGGGACTGTGTTGCGGCCTGTGTAAATCTTTTCCGCTACTTAGTTGTCCAGGACAGACTGTTGTTTGCCTTATGTGGTGATTGTGGTTGCTGTTACATTTGGGGCTATTGGAATTCACTGGGAAGTTGTTTTCCCTGTTAGGCTGTAACTGCTGAGTAGTTACATGCATGTAATTGTTGGTCTTTGGACTGTGCTGGGAGTTTGGATTCTTCCCTGTTTCAGGATTGTGTAAGTTTCCATTGTTTTCATTGTGTGTTAGGCTACTGATATACCCTGGTTTGGGTTGCTTCTTGGTTTCTGAGGCTGCAGTCATCATTTGGGTTGTTGTTGAGTTGTTTTGGCCATGCTAGGGCCAGGAACAAATATGAGTTGTCTTGTGGCTCGATTTGTGTTCACCATTTGGTTGGGATTGTCAACCGGTCATCTTTCCTTCTTCACAGGGCTGTGAAGGGATTTTGTTGTTGCGGTATGTAGTGGTTGGTCTTCGGACTGTGTGAGTGGGATTAGAGGCTATACATGCATGAGAATACTGGTGTTGAGGCCACCAACTTGGAATTTAGAATATCCTAGCTCCTTGATGACCTGGTGAATCCCAACTGTGTTGGTTTGCTGCTTTGTAAACCTTGGGTATGTGTAAGCCTGCATTGACCCTTATTCCTTAAGGAATCATGCCAAGCTCGGGGGTGGTAGTGTTGCTGAGAGACTAATGAGCACGCTGGCCTATGGTTGGGTGGAACGTTGCAGTGACGTAGCTGGTTGCAGAGCAAGTTCTTCATCAGAAGATAAATACTGCGGACTATCTCATCTCTGCAATTTAATCTACTGTTTCATGAATTATGATGGACATGTTCAATGCTGGAATGTATATGTTTACTTCCGCTAGATGTTGAGTAACTGTACATCCTTGTATGATGGATCATGCATCTTAGTATGCATTTACATTTGAAGGATTATTCATCCTGTTATGTATTATGTTTAAGTTTTTAATTTCAGCATTTATCCTTGTTCATGTTCATGGGGCTGTTTCCCTTTTGTATTGTGGTGTTCGTCGTGTCCTCTTCGCCGGTGTGAGGGTCGGGGACATGACACATACATCATATACCTAAACCTCATCATCAGCATCATCATTAAATTTAATTTTACAATTAAACATAAATGAAGATCAAATTAATTTATTCATATCATCATCATCGTCATTGTCATCGTCATGCACATCAACTTCATCATCATCATCAGCAGCAGCAACATCATTGTCGTAGTCATCGCCAACATAATCAACATCATCATCATCATCATCAACAACATCATCATCATCAACATCATCATCATCATCATCAACATCGTCATCATTAACATCATCATCATCATCATCAACATCATCGTCATCATCATCGACATCATCAACAGCATCATCAACGTCATCATCATCAGCATCATCGTCATCGTCATCATATTCATCATTTCTTATGATATCAACATGGTCATTACCATATTCACCATCATCGACATCGCCATCGTCGTCATCATCATCATCATCATCATCCTCATCATCATAATATTCAGAAACTAATTCATCATTATCTTCATTGTCAAACATGTCCATCACTAACAAATAGAGAAACAAAAACCATGCCTATAGATTAATTAATGTGCTATGTGGGGCCAACGATGAATTTTTTTATGTATGTGTCGAGATGGTGTGAAATTTGGCATTGTTAGAATAGACACATCCATTGATTGTGTGGGAGGGTTTCCAAAATAAAAAAATCATCCATCATCATCATCATCGTTGTCACCGTTGTCATCGTCGTCGTAATCATCGTCGTCGTAATCATCGTCGTCGTCGTCAACAACATCATCATTATCATCATCATGATCATCATCATTTTCATCATTTCATATGAGATGAACATGGTGATCACCATATTCATTATCATCATCGTCGTTGTCATCCTCATCCTCATAAACATCATCAACATCATCAACATCATCATCATCCTCATCCTCATCATCATCTTCATCATTTCATATGAGATAAACAAGGTGATCACCAATTTCATCAAGATGATAATCGTGAACTAATTCATCATCATACTCATCATCATAATATCTTCGAACTAATTCATGGTTATCTTCATTGTCAAATATGTTTGTTAATAACAAATTGAGCAACAAAAACCATACCTATATATTAATTAATGTGCTACGTGGGGCCAATGGTGAAATTTTTTATGTATATTCCAAGATGGTGTGAATTTTGGCGTTGTTAGACTAGACACGTGCAGTGACGGTGTGGGAGGGTTTCCAGGATCAACAATCATCCATCATCATTATCGTCATCATCATAATCATCATCTTCATCATCCACAACATCATCAGCGCCATCATCATCATCAACATCCTCTTCTTCTTCATCATTCCCTATGAGATGAACATGGTGATCACCATCTTCTTCATCATCATCATCTTCATTTCATATGATATCAACATGGTGATCACATATATGTTTCTTGTTATTGTTTCTTAAAATCATTAATTTTATGAATTTCTTTGCACTTTAGTTTTATATGCAGTTTATTCTTCTGGTTTTTTAAAACCGTGAATTTAAAAGAAAATAGTAAAACAAAAAAATGGAAATAAGAAAGCCTATTTTTCATATTTTGTATGGCCATACATATAATTAAAAATACTAAGAGATTTTTAAAATAGTGCGACAATGAGATGTAATATTTAAAATATGTTTTTTACTTCACACAAAGAAGAACATTTTGGACATTTTGCACAATTATATGCAATTTCGCAGCTCAGGTTTTGGACAATTATATGCAATTTTGTGGCTCAGGTTTATCATTTCGACATTTTGGGCTAGCCCCCGATTGACATTTTGATTCACACCTTAGGGTTATCATTTCAGCGATTTGGACTGTCTCACAGTTGAAATTTTTAGTTTCATCTTAGGGTTATCATTTCAATTTTCATCTCACGATTCACGGTTTCGATTTGGAGCTCGCGGTTCACATTTCGAGCTCATGCTTCACATTTGGATCTCACAATTCACATTTATATTTCCATATTAGGGTTCTTATTGAACAAAGGAGAAGGATTTGACAGGTGACAGTTTTGCATCCAAGCATTAATATTGAAGAAAGGAGAAGGATTTATCATGGCTCAATGGGTAAGCATCACCTCCTTATCTACAATATGAACCTTTCCTGGACTCTTAGGTTGACTCACAATGGGGTTTGGATTCAATTGTTTCTGTTGGAGTCAATTGTTTCTTAGGTTGATTCACAAAGGGGTTCTGGGCATGCTGTGATAGTAGATTTAATCCATAGGTTGCTAGGGTGTTGAATTTATTATTATTATTATTGTGACTACATGAACCTTTCAAACTTTTATTACATTGAAAATTTTTCATTTTTCTAAATAAATGAGCATGTATTTTAGTCTTGTAGCCATTGCAAAGAAAAGGTTGGCTCTTTATGGTAGGATTTTTCCAGTGTTGCTAGGGTTAGATCCAAACTGTGAATCTAGAAAAGGAGACCAAGTTTCAAGTGTCCAACATGCACTTAAGACAACATTTCTTGCATTTCTGAAGTGTACACAACCTGAGGCACTGGAAGTATGAATTTAGACATTTCTCTATATTACAATTTGGATCAAATGACAAGACTGTTGTTTGCATCTTTTTTTGTAATTTTCATTTTATATTTTTTGAAAATTTAATGTCAAGTTTATTATATCATCTTAGTGCAATAGCACAAAGCATTTTCCACAATGGAAGGGATACAAACAATCTTTATAGATTGCAGCGTTTCTTAAACTGTACTAGTAGCCTTATGAAGTCTTCCGTTTGAGAACCTGAATCACTCAATATAAGTAATCTTAGATAAAACAAGTTTTATTCTTTTTGCATTTATTTATTTTGGAATAAACCTCTACATACTAATGGTAATATATTTCTAAGATGAAAAACATATTAACGCATTCACACTCTTTGATTCCTCACAGTATTCAATCACCCTTACTTTCTTGGGGATAGTGTGAATACACCCTTAGCCAATCCAATGACCTAAGAACTATAGCTTTATATTCCTAGAAGCACACATAAACTTCTGCAAGTATAATTGATTTTCCCTATTTGAATTGAGTACCTAGACCAAGTGATCCTTGTGCTCATCCATGATTTTTTTGAATGTCACAATTCCATCTAGGTAGATCACCATGAACTTATCTAAGAAATTCCTAAACACTTCAGTCTTCAATGTACTGAAGGTTTCCAATGTAATGCACAAATTGGACAATGTGACATGGAACTCAAAGCTCCCATACTTTGTCATGCAAGTTTTCTTTGTTTCCTCCCCTTCTAAAGTTATAACTTGGTAATAGCCTTGACATAAATCCAATTTGGAAAAACCTTTAACTTATCAAAACAATATTTTACCAAGGGAAAGAGATACTTGTTATTGCTTGTTTGCTTGTTCAAGACCCTATACTCCAAGCACAATCTGAGTTATGGGGTGTCCTTCTTTATTTGGAAGAGGGTCAATGCACCATAAGGGTACCATGAAGGTTTGATGAATCCTACCTCTATTAACTCATATAATTACATATTCTTCTTAATATCCTTCAACTTTTCAATATACACTATTGCTTCAACTTAAGTTTTTGGAACTCAAAAATAAATATTTGTTTTACCTTATCCAGGGTCAAAATCACTCCACCTTTTGGAATATGTATAAATTTCATATGTCACTTGAAGGCCTTACCTCATGAGTTTTTTGAAAACTATACTATCTTTGTTGTTGTGGTAGTTCCCTTAACATTCTATATATCCTAGCAAATAAACCAATGTTTCTTTTCATCATATTGACCTTTATCTGAGAACTTACGTAATCTCAATGTAGACTCACATTATGTTCCCACTATATTACTAATACTTACATTTATTTAACACCATAAGCATGACTAACTCATCCATGTTTTACAATTATATTTGCATTCATGTTTGTCGTGATCATCCACACTATATGTATGATAGAATGTTTTTATCTAAACATTTTGATTCAATATATCTTTCACATTTGTAACTTGCACACCACATATATGTCCTTTCTTTCCTTTTCTGATTGTAATGACCCTAATTACTTTAGCAACATCTTCTCTTAACATGCCTATTGTAGAGTGTGCACTTGCAAGAGTGCCTAATGCTACTTTGAAGTGTACAGTAAGTTAAACTAACATATACATGAGAAATACTTGATCAAGTAATGTGTCAAGAAATTAATAAGAGATGCATGTTCAAAGAAGTGACAATGAAACAAATACAAATGAAATAGTGCATGTGCACATTTCTTAAATAAATAAGACAAAACCAAGATAACCACAACAGTCATTAGGGTAGAGAAAATTCTATGAAGCTCCTATTCATTTCAGTCTTATTTACTATTACACAAATGATCAATTGAGATAGAGACATGCTGAACAACATACGATGATGTTTCCTTCACTCTTGAATCTTAATGGTAACTCAATTGAAAATGGGCAGCCTCTTTATGGTTTATACACAGAGGATCACGTATACAACAGTTGGGGACACAATTGTTCACCCAGCCAAGTAGGACTTCCTAATCAAAGTTTCCTAATGATTATTTATAACAATGATCTTCTTACTTAACTCATGACCCAACATAAATTAATAAGCGATCACATCATTGACACAAATATATAAGTTTCTAAAGAACAAAATTGATCATGGAATGTTGCATCCTGGTGACCAATTTATAAATAAGATGTAAGACTTTCCCATATAAAATGGGAGGGATCAAAGGAAGAGAATTTCCTTCAACCAATACCACATTTTATGGACTTTATTCTATCCCAGAGTAGGATACCTTGGGTAACAATCCATGGTGATTCCATAATATACTATAGGCATAGTGGATAGGTGTTTAGAATAGCTAAATAAATGCTTAGATAATATGGATAATTGCTTAAGAAGGAGCAACGAAAGCAGTAACCATATAAGGTGAAAATAAGTTTATATGTATATATACTGGTGTTAAACAACAACAAATCAAAAAACTATAGAGGATGGAAAAAGTCTCGATAAAAATGCATCTTATGAAAATTTTAATGGAAATCATAAATTAAGACTAATGTATAAAGCTTCTAGGAAACATACCAGTGAATCCTTTCCTTCTTGTTCTAAAAGATACTTCTCTTTGCACCTATTCCGCGAAGGATTTTGAAAATTTAGACTAATGAAATGTAACTATTACTAATTTAGACTAAATACTCTTAGACTTGCCTATTCTACAATTTTTTTATTATGGGATCCATTACCATTTCCTTCCTTAACTCTTTAATGGTTCCCTCTGTTATAACTACTCTGGCCAGTATTCCCTCCTAACACTAGATAACTACTAAGAAAAATAAAACTAGAATCAACATAATATTTTAAATTTATGTTATTTTTAAAAGGGACTTAGGGTGTTGATATTCTTGAGATATCTCCTGCATTAATGTTGGATAATACCACATTGTTCTAGGGGATTTAGCCGCCTTCAAACTACTGATATACATCTGTGTGCACATCCTCTAGTTGCAGATCTCCTTCATTTTCATTATTATCCATTTTTTCAAGATTGGGTTTGAATGAAACTTCTCCTGAATGCATATTTACCCTATTTATATAGGCTTCACAATCCATTTTCAACCATTTCTAGTTTTTTCGTTCAAATATTTTCACTATCCCTTCACCACTATGTCCTCTTATTGGACTCCCTTCTAGCATCAAACCACTCTCCTTCAAAGGTTTTGGATATTTGGCATCTTCAACTCTCACAACCTTTCTGCATTTCTTCCTTAGTCGCTAATCTTTTCTATAAATATTGTTGTAATCTCACATATCACATAGGGGTACCAATAATACATACTAAATCATACATACATAACATAGACAAGAGATAAGAACAAGCAAATAGAATAGAAAATTATATTAACATGAGAGGGTCCATACAATGCAGAGAACTGAACTAAGTTCTCATCTGGCTCAACAGCCTAATATATACGATTTACAAACAGTTACAAAATAACTACCTGTTGGTTCACTCAACCGACACGACCTTAGGTGGCCGACCTAATCTCTAATTAGTCGGCTGACCGACTTCGTTGGATGATTGACTAAGTCAGCTATTGTTCAAGTCAACATACCAAATTTCTCCTCCAACATCTCCCCCATGAACAAAATGTTTCTTCGTCCTGAAGAAACAAGGAGGTACCAAAATTTCCTTGTCTGTTTGAGTAGTCATTATTTTGTACTCTTGATCTTCATGGGCTGTGAAGTCTGATGGTCGGTTTTTTTCTATATGTAGACTTCGACAATTTTTGGGGCTGTCACTGCAAGGTGATGTTGGAAATCCATCCAACTCTGCAATATTTTTTGTATGTCAATGGTTAGTGTAGTCATACATGACAAGATCGACATTTTCTCTTGAATGGAAATTTCAGCTAATTTTCCCATGTCGGGACCTATAAACTGGTCCTTTTCCTCTGCTGTCTCTATGAGTCATTTCATCTGCGAGTAGATGATGTCTACTTTTTCTAAGTTGGGAATGGCTTGATGCACCCACTGATGTGCTTCTCGTTCAAGGTTCTGCAGTTTAGCTATTTCAAGCACTATATGATCTTCAATTGTGCTTCTGAGTGCTTCGTCGATGGTTTTCCTCTTCTCGAGTGCTTGGATCTCTTGTTGGGTCTGTCTGGTGTGCTGATATAATTTCCCATAGTAAGCAGGCTAGTCTCTCAGTACTTCTTCTATAATAACAAACTCCTCCATGTGATCTTGCAACACTTTGTAGGCTTCTAAAAAGGCTGTGTGTTACTCCATCAGTAGCCGAACGGTTTCGTCTTTCTGTTCCTCTTTTGTGTCCTGAATTTGTGCTTGGAGTGTCGACACCACACTTTCAAACAGCTGAAAAACTATTTCTAGGACTTTGGAATCATAAGCTTGTGCTTACCTTTTCCTTGTGGTTGTGTTCTTTTCCTTGTTCTTGCAACTGCTATCTCATTTGACAATTTGGTGATAATATTTTTGGTGACAACATACTCTGGATTTTCAGTTTCTATCTATTCCCTTGGCTCTTGAGTCCGGATGATATTTTCTTCAGCCGAGTTGATTACCTATTGTTCTGCATGTGATTCTTCTGTATGTATTTCTTCCCTCTGTGCTGTCGGAGGCTTGATTATGATCTGTAGTCGACCAATGCCTTCAATCGGTGTCTCCTCTGACACAAAGGTACTGATGTATAGGTTGATCTCATAACCCTACTCATTCTCTTAGCCTATCAATGGTTCCTCTATTGAGAAGTCCGTTTCCTTTGCTTTTGCTAGAATTGGTATCTTTGCTCCCGCCTGTCGAGATAGTTCAAGAAAGATCTATTCGACTGACGGATAATAGTTGAGAGCCTTTGCATTTGGTTTGGCACCCTGCATGTACCATACCATGGTATGGTCGAGCTCTAGCTGAATGTGGGCCTTTTTAGGCAGACTTTGTCAGATGTTCTGAGGCACTCTCCATCTGGTTGTACAGAATTTTAGCTGCTGGAGCTAGTTTTCCAACAACACTTTTCCGTTTGCAAGTTCCTTCATTTTTCCTTTCTGGGAGAACACTTTGAATCTCCACATATGGAATTTTGTTAGTTCCTGAAATTTTTTGTCTCCTTTAGGGAAAATAGAGTACATTACTATCCATAAGATGAGGGATGGGAACTTGATAATTCCTCCCATCTCCTGGCATTTCTCACAGATGGTTTTGATCATTTCAACGACATACTCAGCCCATCTGTATATCTTTCCATTGGTCACAATGGTGTCTACTGATTCCAACATATCTAGTTTAAGGTCACTTCCTCGACCTACCATTGCGAGTGTAATAGCTATGATTTTGGCCACAATCTATGGCGTTCGATGCATTATGTGACCAATCATTAGTCCTTTCAAGTTTTTGCTCAATGCCGAGCCTGTTAATTCTTTGACCAGTCCTTCTTTTATACCTACTGGTACTGGGTCTCCTTTGTTTGATAGCCCTGTTAATTGGAAAATTACTTCCCTGGAGATGTCGACCGGTTGGTCGAAGTAAAATCGGTTGTTGTCATATCGGCTTATGACAAATTTGACTGCTGTTTATTTTGTGCCACCGCAGCTGGCCATGAGTGGCATGTTGGCATAATTTACAATGGAACTGTGTTTTATTTTCTCTACAGCTTGGGGAGGCTTCTTGTTGACGTATGCCCATTCTTTTATCTTGGCCCATAGTTTGGCCCATGAGCCTTCCTTCACCTTATCATTCTTAATGTTTTTTAATCTTCTCACTAATGGTGTCTCTATAGTCTGTAATTCCTTGGCCTTAGCTGAGGATCTAGTCTATATTGGTGCCATTTTGTTGGTCTGGGGATCAGTTTTACTACGGTGCTCTTGGTTTTCAGTCGTCTGGTTGCTATGATGCTCTCTCTATTTGAATTGCATTGAATGATCCATTGGTGGTTCAGTATTTATAGGGAATGCATTGGATGTTCTTGTCGATGGGTGTATTAATGGTAGATGTGATGTTCCAACTAGAACACTTGAGTGTGCGTTAATGGTGATTTTCCTTCGGTGCTCGAAGTCATAAATGCGTGATGGGACTATCGAGGTTGTCGGTCGATGTTGGTTATAAAAATTGTCGATGGTGTTATGTCGATGGGCATGATGTCGGTTGTTGAAGTGGTGATTTCCTGTCATAGTTTTGTGCATATAACAGTACTATTTGATTTTTGTATTTTAGGTTTGTATAGTTTTTGTTTAACCGTTATGGTCATTATATGCTTTTTTTTTAGATGTGTTTGGTTTATTCTTTGTAGCGTTTTAGTCAGGCTCCATTAATGATTTTTCGAATTACTATGCCTTGCAATGTCTTTAGTCGGATTGATCCATTGGCATGTATTACTTCAACAATGTAGGGTCCCATCCATTCTATATGGAGCTTTTTAGGATTTCCTTTTACCCGACTATTGTATAGTAAAGCAAGGTCTCCTACCAACAAGTTTTTGTCGTGCCATGCCTTTTGTTGTTGTTTCTGGATTTCTTGATGTTGTATCACCACTAAACGGTGTTCTTCGAGTTTACTTAGTTGCAATAGTCGGTCCTTTCTTCCTTGTTTGACATTGACATGTAAAATCTCAGCAATAATAGGTGTCTGTTGTCAGAAATGTAATGGAACTACTGCTTCTTGTCCATACACTAGTCGAAAGGGGGTTTGGCCAGTTGAACATTTGTATGTTGTTCTGTATACCCATAGTACTATAGGTATCTTCTCATCCCAGTCATCTTTATTGGCATTAGATATTTTGGTTAGTCCTTTTGTTAATGTTTTGTTGAATGCTTCAATTGCTCCATTTGACTGAGGATGGTATGCTGTGCTGCAACTATGGTCGATTTGGAACTGGTCTGTTAGGGTTTTGATAGTTCTGTTGATAAAGTGTGTTCCCTAGTCATTAATTAGGGTTAATGGACATCCAAATCTGGTAATGATATTCTCGTAGATAAACTTAGCAGCTATCTCACTGGAACATGTGTCGACCGGTTCTGCCTTTGCTCATTTGGTTACATATTCGGTTGCAGTTATTATGTAACTTGCACCTATTCTTTTTGATGGTATAGGAAATGGTCCTATGAATTCGATGGCCCAAATTTCAAATTTCAAACTTGGTTTTACCAATATTAAGGGCATTTCTATGCTAGGCAGGGGTCGACCTAGTCGTTGGCATCTGTCACATTGGCTTACAAAGTTTTTGCAATCTTTGTGAAGTGTCGGCCACCATAACCTTGATTGTTGGATTTTCTTTGCAGTTGTGTCTGCTTGGAAATGTCCTCCTACAGGTCCATAGTGCGCTTCATGCATAATGTTTTTCCTTTCATGTTCTAGTACACACCTTCTAAGGCTATCATCTAAACCCATTTTGTATAGGAATCCATTTATGAGGCTATAAGGTGCGGCTTTCATGGCTAAGATCTATTTCTTTTTGGTTCTCATGCCTTATGGTGCTTGTCCATCTTCTAAAAACTAATCTATTTCCTCTAACTCTGTCAGGACTACTTCTCTTCGAAATAGATGTGCATCTAGTAAGTTGTCTTCGACTCTTGTTGGTTCCTCTCTAGTGTTGATTCAAGATAAATGGTCGAGACTGACATTTAACTTACCTGGTCTGACAACAAATTCGAACTCAAATTATTGGAATAGAAGTAGCCATCAAAAAATTCTTCCATGGTGTAGAGGCTTATTCACAAGGTATTTTAATGCCTGATGATCAGTGTAAAAGATAAATGGATTAGCTAGGAGATAATGTTGATATTTTTGTAGTTCAAATACCATTCCTAATGCTTCTCTTTTTGTCATCAAATAGTTTTGTTCAGCTTTGTTTAGTTTTCTGCTACTGTAAACTATAGGATAATCCATTCCATCATCTCCTGGCTGAGTTAGGATTTCTCCTATTGCTATACCTGAAGCGTCGATGTGGACAAGGAATTTAGTCGACCAGTTTGGAAACCTTAGGATTGGTGCTTCAACTAGTTTTCTTTTTAGTTTTTCAAATGATATATGGCACTCTTCTGTCCAATCGAACTCTTTATCTTCCCTTAATAGTTCTTCTAGTGCATAGGTCATGTCTGAATAATATCTTATGATTTTTTTGGTAATATCATGTGTGACCTAGTAACACCATGACTTGTTTTGAGTTCACTGATGGTTTTAAGTCGAGGATAATTTTTATTTTTGCAAAGTTTACCTTAATGCCTTCCTTACAAACAATGTGTCCTAACAATATCCCTATGGGGGTCACAAATATGCACTTCCTGATGTTTAAAGCTAACTAGATTTGTCGACATCTTTCCAACATAAGCCTTAGCCACTTGCAATGATCTTTTAACATGGAGTATATTGTCCAATCATCAAAGTATATTGCCATGGTTTTGTAAATATATTCTTGGAATGTTTTGACCACAATTCTAGAGAATACTGTAGGTGCATTCTTTAATCCAAAAGGCATAACCTTGTAAGCAAATGAGACAAATTCACATACAAATGTTGTCTTTTTCTAATCTTCTTTAGCTATTGGCACTTGGTTATAACCTAAGAATCCATCTGTAAATGAGTAGCATTCATGTCTTGCAACTTCATTTAAGATTTTATCTGCATAAGGAGTTGGAAATGGGTCTATTAGTGTCATTTTATTTAGCTCCCTGAATTCAACACAAATTATTAATTTGGTCGGATCATGTTTCTTAGGTTGAATAACCATTGGACTTGCCCATTCTGATTGGTCAATAGGGTAGATGATGCCTGCTGCAAGCATGTTATCAATATCATTTTTTACTATCTCTTTGTATTTATGAGCTAGCTTATATGGTCTTTTCTTCACAGGTCGAACATCAGCTTTAGTGTGAATTTTCATTTCACCCATTTCGTGGACTAAACCTTTGAGATTTGTATAATATTGGGAAAATACATCTTGGAACTATTTTAATAGGTTCACTATTTCTGTTGTCTACTCTTCACTCAAGTAGTCCCCAATCTTTGCCATTTTTGGCCGGTCATCATTTGAGATGTCGAATTCTCTAGTTTTGACCTTAGCATCTAGCCATTCTGGTGTTTTGGCTTCATTGATTGGTTGAATTCCTTCTTTAAACTATGAGAATGTGGCAAGGAAGTTGGCTGCAGTCATTAGGTCGGTATCGTCCTTGTCGGTTGTTCCAACTTTGAGTACTGTGCGAATATGTTTGGTTGTTTCGATATGGTTTGATTTCCATATAAAAATTTTCCCTTCTGTATTTTCATTTTCTAACTATAGTCTTGTCGACTTTGGTATTGTCCCTATTTGTATATTGTTATAGTCCAGTGTCTGTTAGTTATCTTTTAAGGGTTTGTTTTCTGTTGGCTGTATAAATTCATGAATCTACTTTGTTGTTTTGACCAAATTCTTATTTTGTGGTATAAAGTTGAAATCTTTGATAAAATTTTCTATGAGTTCATGCCATAGGAATGTTTCACCTCGGGCTTCCTCCATCTTATACCATTTATTTGGTAATTCGACGAGGGTTGATGGAAACAGATGTGGCCATGCGCGTTCATCTTTGTACCCAAGTCTTCTCCATTCTTTTTCACATGTCTTAATATGGTCTTCTGGATTCTGTCCTTGAATTAAAATAGGTTATCTGAGCTTGGTTGGTTAACTTCTTTCCTCCAAACCTTTCTACAAAGTAAGTTGAAGCTTATGTCTAGGTATGCAGTCTTGTCTGATGGGTATCCCACCATCTAGCAGCTTGTCCTGTAAAAGTTTCTACTAAAATTTGTAGTCGACCATGTTCACCAATATTTTTGGACACTTGTTCTATGTGCATGACTGGTGATTCTCTTTCCTTATATCTTGGTATTTGTGTATTATTTATATTTGTAGGTTTTAAAGTAGGGTATTCTCTAATTTTTTTCTCGATTATTTTTGGTACAATGGACACTATGAAGCATTGTTGGGTGGGATTTTTCTGTACTTTTTGGATATTCTAGCACCCTCTTGCTTGTGTTTCATAGTTCTCTACTTCCCAATCATATAATTCTGCATTTGAATTATATCCTTGTAACACCCCAGTTTTGACCCCGTTTGCATGATGTATGTAATGTAATTAATCGTGGTGAGGAGCTAAAGGAAAAATCCCCACCATCGATTTGGTTTTGTATGTTTCGGCAATAGGGGTAGTTGCCGATGGTATATCATGCTATTTGGCACATTATAATTCGACATCATGTAAACACGCACATCAATTAAAATAAACCACAACTAGCTATGGCAGTGCAATGTGAAAGATGAAAAGGGCATGATTCCAAAGGATAAGGGGTGGGGGATGTCAAACCTTGGTCTATGGGGGGGTAAACCCATATGTTTCCACCTTGTTTTGATTTTCCATCTTCCCTTGTCTCATCCAACCTCTTCAATGCTTTTTTGAGTTAGTTGTGGTAGTTATTGCTGAGTGGTGCTGGGTGTGGTAGGACTGTCCATCCTTGCCCATGTGCCCACTCCACTAGAGGATTCTTCCTCTTCACGTCACTGGGGGCTGAGGGGCGACCTTCCATTCCCTTCCACTCTCTCCACTACACGTTACCTCCATTATTGGTTCATGCCTCGTGACTATCTGTTTTCCCTCATGCACTCTCCACTACACAGGATCTCTGTGGCCTATTCATCCCTCATGTTTAGCTGTTCATCCTCATGCAGGAGTGGAAGTCTTGTGCATCCTCATGCACAGGAAGTTGTCTTGCTAGATCTCACACAACCAGGAGGGGAGCTGCTTATCAGTGGTCATTCACGTTTTCCCACAGAGTGGAATCGGGTATGTCTCTCCTTTGTATTTTGGGGATCTAGTGCATATGTTTTCCTCTGCGTTTTTGCAGCTTGGTGCAAGTTTCCCTCCCGCACAGTCCGTTGGAGTCGTTTTCCCATGTTGTGAGCCATGCTCACTGATTACGTTGTGGGACTGTCATCTTCCCCATGTTTTTGGTTGGCTGTAGTGTCCAATTGCATTTTGGGCCACTGTGTATTCGTAGTGAGCCATTTTCTGTTGTGGTCTACGTTTGAGTTTCCCATGGCTATGCTGGGAGTGCTGTTTATTATCCATTGTGGGATGTGGATTGCTGTCATCATTCCTTGTGAGTTTGGGCTATTGATTCACCCTGGTTTGGGTTGTTGTTAAGTTGTTTTGGCCACGCTAGGGCCAAGAACAACTCTGAGTTACCTTGTGGGTTGAGCTGTGTTTCATCTTGTGTTCGGGACTGTCCTCGGTTGTCTTTTCCTTCATCACAGAGCCGTGAGTGGGCTGTTTTGCTACGAGAAGAAGTGGGTGGTCTATAGATTGTTAAGAGTAGGATTAGAGGCTGGGTATGCTTGAGAAGTTGGTGTTGAGGCCACCAGCTTGGCATTTAGCCTATCCTAGCTCCTTGACTACCTAGTGAATCCCTATGGTGTGGGTTTGGCTGTGTGTTGGTAAAACCTTGGCTATGAGTAAGCCTACATTGACCCTTATTCCTTGAGGAATCATGCCCAGCTCAAGGGTGGTAGCGTTGCTGAGAGATTTTTGAGCACATTGGCCTACGGTTGGGTGGAACGTTGCAGCGATGTAGCTGGTTGTGGGTCGAGTTCTTCATCAAAAGATAAGTAACCTTTTGATTGTTTTATCTCTGCAATTATAATGATGTCAATGAATTATGATGAACATGTTGAATGCTGGAAATGTATATGTTTGCTTCCGCTAAATGTTGAGTAATTATGCATCTTTGTATGATGGATTATGCATCCTGTTATGCATTATGTTTAAGCTTGTTTTAATTTCAGCATTTATCCCTGTTTATGTTCATGGGGCTGTCTGCCCATATGCATTGGTGTTGGTTGCATCCTCTTCACCAGTCGGAGGGTCGGGGATGGGACAATCCTACTGAGTCTTGGTTGCCTAAATGAAGTTCTCCATAGATATTAGGTTCTATATAAACTGCATTATTTTGTATCTAATAAAGTTGTCAGATATCAACTTCTTCATTGATAGGTTCTGTCCAAGGTTCTCCTTGGGATGGATGAATAGGTATAATGACCTTTTTTCTGTTTTCTTTTAATTTTATTCTCTCTCTATCTAGGGGTATCGACCCTTTCATCTTTCTTCCCCAAGGTCGACCTACTAACGCTGGGAAGGAGCTGGATCCTTCCTTAGGGTCAATAATTTCAAAGTCGACTTTGGTTGGTATTCCCTTAATTGTGGTGTCAACATTTTTCCAGACCCCAATAGGTTCAATTAGGCCTTGGTCAGCTAGTTTCAGGTATATACCTGACTCATATAGTTGAGGTCTACCTAACTGCCCCCATGTGTGTCGAGTCATAATATTTACCTTTGATCCAAAATCAAGCACAACTTGTCGAACATGGTATCCTTCAATTTCCAAGTCGACAAGTGGGTCGCCATCACTTTTATCTTTTTCATTTAGACTGTAGATATTCTTTGTTTGTTTTTCGGTGGTGTTGTGTTTTATTTCATATAATAAGTTGATGAATTGAGATATTGAGTTATCTTTCTGTACTAGTTGTATTAATTCTTTTATTGTGTTATGTCGATTGTCATTTGCTTCTTCCTGTCGTGCAAATTCTTTAAATACATTTGTTGCATATTTATATATTTGTTTTTCTTTAACTGGGTCAGGATAAACATTTTTCTCTTTTATCTTGCTTATTTGGGGGTTATCACTCCCAGTTTTTGTCCCTTGTCAGGTTACGATATGTAAATTCTTTGTATTGATAATATCATGTTTTTGCACATACGACAAGACATTAACATTCTTCTTTTTATTTATCTTTTCAAGCATAATAGGGAAATCCTCTAATGAGTGATCCCCTACGTCATAATTAGTACAGAATTTGAGGTCAGACCTCTCCTTGTATGGATAGTTTGCATATTGGTGTCCCTCCTTATAACATGTAAAACATTGGATGGATCGATGTGGTCGGTTGTCTCGATTCCTAGTGAATCGACATCGACCTCCATAGCCTCGACGCCGGTTGTCATATCAGCACTCGTATCTTTGACCTTAGTATATTTGATTGTTCTGATCATTTTGCGTGTGGTTTTGATCATAAATTCGTGCAACTGCGTTGGTCTAATAGACTGCATGATAATTTTGTCAGTTATTGAGATTCAGATGGCAGTTGTCCGTGTTATGATTTTTGGTTTCACAGATTGCACACCAAGATGCTTTGCTGTTCTTCATGTTGAACGGGCAATATTTTATCGAGTGGTCTCCATGCTCTTGGCAAATGTCACAAAAACATTTAATTTTCATGAATCGAACATCATGTCGGCTGATGTCCTGTCGACAGTTGTCTTTTGAATGTCTGGCCGTTGAGCACTTCATGCACCAAATATCCTGAATTTTGAGGTTTAATTCTTTTAATGAATTCTATACGCTCTCTAGCTGTTCTTCTAATCTATGATCAGTGGAGTATGCTGGTATGTCCTCATTCATTTTTACTTGGAGAGATTTTGTAAGTGCATCTTCGTAAGTCTTGAATGTCTCCAGACTTATGTGTCAGCTAATTTTCTGTGATAAACCTGCAAGAAACCACTGGATTAATAAATGTTCATCAATAACATAGTCCAATTGGCTAAGAAGGTCTTTCCATCATTTATCATAATCACAGACAGTTTCTCCTGGCTTCTGCAATGTCGTTTTTAGTTTCTTTGTTGCCAGATATTTTGCATCTGGAGTTTTGAAAAATGATATAAATTGTGCTTTGATCTCAGCTTTGGTTGCTCAAGGTGTTCTTTCAAAAAATGCCATGTACCAAGTTAATGCCCTTTTCCTCAAGGCACCAGTGAACTACACCATCTACCTATCTTCATCCGTAACTCGGTTAGCCTCCCAAGTCGACTCACAGATGAACCATTGTCATCTAGGGTCCTCATCACCCTCATATAGGGGAATTTGTGCTGACTTGTACCCATGTCGGAGTCACTATCACTGCTTTCTTCAGGAGGTGGTGGTATTGGAGGTGGTGGTGTGGGTGGTGGGGTTATTTTCTTGGTCCTCTCTGCAGAACTCTCATTCTCGTCAGTTGTTTTTGTCATTTCCTCTTTGACCAGCAGTCGGTTAGTGTTGACTTCTTCTATCGATGTCCAACTGCAATTATTTGTCCGCAGTTCTGAATGTTCTGTGTCTTCCAAAGATATATTTAGCAGGGGGGTGCTCCTTCATGTTTTAGTAAAAGAAAGTGGATACTTCGATTGGAGGGTACCGCTTGAAGCGTGACCCAATTTCCTTCTTCTGGTCTATGGATAATTAGATTTCTACTAGTGTATGTTTCGTCATCTAGTTGACTCCATATACCAAAGTCATGAGCTCCTAGTCTAAGGTGCTCTTTGACAATAGCTTGTATCCGGGTACGCAGATCTATTGGAGGTTTTACTTCCTGGGGTACTTCTAATTGGAGAGATTCTCGCTGCTCTATCCACAATTCTTCTTACATAGGGGACGCCTCTTCTTCCATGCCTTCTTCTTGTCTGTCATGACCCAAATCTGATGGATCTCTTTCCTGGTCGATCAGCCTAGTACTCATTCCTCTCTACAGTGCTAAGGCTCTTTCTCTTCTTTCTTCCCTACTTTGTATCCCCCTCTCCCTCTCTATTTTCTAGAAGTCTGTCATACCTTTGTGTGACACTGTCTTCTCGATTTCCATTTTAGGTGGAATTCTCTATATTGGTGATTAGTATCTCCTTTAGTCGACTAGAATCCACTCCACTTTATTTCAACATATGACCAGCTACCCCCCCATAGCCTACCCGATGCTTTAGAAAGCTCGGATAATTCAGTCTACTTGCTTAGGAAGTATTCCTACTCCCTTTCGGTAATGAATTTTTCCCACCTCTTTTTCTTTTCCACCCAGTTAGGGTTTAATGGTGGTCTGAAAAGTGATGGATGAGGTTCAACAATATGACCCACTCCCTTCTCGATCAGGAACTTAAATAGAAAGGTTGGTAAGGAACAAAAAAATTGCTCGGTGAGGCCTGTGTAGAATTTATTCTTGACGGTTTCCACCAAAGTTCTATCTTCTACTGCTTGCTCCTCGCAGAATTCATTGGCATTTTTTTCAAACCACTCTGAAAAGTTTGTTCTTCCCCCACAAATCAATTTTTCTAGTAACTGTTGATCTTTAGTCCCTTCCGGCTTTTTCATCCAGGAGTTTCTTCAAAAGTTGGGGCACTGATTCTACAAACTTCTCATGTGTCTCTGTAAAGAATCTTTCTTTTTCTTGTACGCTCATCAATCTGTTTCTTCATACATAATTCTACAAATAATTTGCTACTTTATGCTCCCACCAGTCCTTAATCTCCTATTCCAATATCATCTTCTTGCATACATTTCAAACATGTACTACCGGCAACAGAACCAATGTTGTAATCTCACAGATCACATAGGGTTACCAATAATACATACTAAATCATACATACATAACAGAGACAAGAGATAAGAAGAAGTAGATAGAATAATAGATTATATTAACATGAGAGGGTCCATACAATGCAAAGAACTGAACTGAGTTCTCATCTGGCTCAACAGCCTAATATATATGATTTATAAACAGTTGCAAAATAACTACCTGTCGGTTCACTGAACCGACAGGACCTTAGGTGGCCGACCTAATTTCTAATTAGTCGGCTAACCAACTTAGTCGGCTAATTGACTAAGTCGACTAATTGACTAAGTCGGCTATCATTCAATTCAACATACTGACTTGCTCCTCCAACAAATATTCAGTTATCTTATTAACTACATTGTGCATCTGGTTAAGCCACTATCAGTCCATGATTTTTTCCCTCCTCAAAACACATTCAAATCTCTCAATGTTCTTTTATCCTCCCATAGTACACATTCTACTAATCCATCAACATCACTGACACCATTCAAACCACCACCATAGTGCTTGTTGGTTATCCTACCATGCTAATGGGTTCAAAGGTTAGCATACATTCCCTAATCAACATTATAAATATCCAAGTAAAGATTTATTTCATTATTCTTCTATTGAAACCTCATTAAACTATTATTTTTTATTTGAAAATGATGGGTATGCTCCCACAACAAACCCTTCATTTTTGGTCTTCACCTATAAACCAACTACAGACATAATCAGATGATCTACTTAATGTATACCAAATAAGTTATGGATGCTACATTCCATTGTATTATTTTTAATTTGGGTTCTCTTTAGTGTCTCCTCAATCATTACAACCATTGATAGAGAATCATTAGAAACTCTACCAAAGATACAATTTTAATCCTTAATAGCATCCCCATACTAAACCATTTTCTTACAATGCTTAAAATTTCATCTCCACAACTCTACTTGTTGCACAATGAAACCCTTATGTATATATATGCTAAAATCACTCTTTTTACGATGATCTTGCATTAGAAGAAATTTCAATTTAAAATAGGCCTTCCAAAAATAATACAAATTCCATGTCCTCATGTATTAGCCAATCAAAATTATTTAAAATTAAAAAAGGGAGCACCTCTTAAACAATTTTTTAATATAAATTTGGGGATAGGTATCATAAAAAAAGTACTTTTGTTATTCGTATTTTTGACATATCTCCCTATGTTTTTACTCAAATTCCAATCGGGAGAGCTCGTTGGATGTGAAATTAAATTCCACATCCAATGAGTACCCACTCAGAACACTTTTGATAGGCCCTTCTACCCCAAAAACAAGAAATGCCTGAAAAAACATGATGATGACATCATCATCACCCTTTTTTCAAGTATTTTTTCTTTTTGGGGTAGAGGGGCCCATCAAAAGTATGCCGAGTGGGTACTCGTTGGATCTAGAGTTCTCCCAATCAAAAATTGAGTAAAAAGATAGGGAGATATGTCAAAAATATGAACAAAAAAGTAGTTTTTCTTTTCTTCCTCCAAAATTAATAAATATTATTTTAACTATTATTTTATTAATTTTCCTTAGGAAGCCTATTTTGAGTTGAAATTTCCTCTAATGAGAATACTTGTTTCATGCTACCAGATTCCCTCTCTGATGAATTGTTAATTTTCATTTTTTGTAGGGATAGCTTAAGCAGTTGGATATACAAGAGATCTTATCATTATTTAGTTAGATTATGAAAAGGTTCTATGGGAAATTGCATAGAGCTGCAGTCAAGGAGGTGGAATTAGACTTGCCACATTTTCAAGAGGTAAAAATTGATCATTAACAAGTTCTTTTGGAAATGCCTTTATATAGAAATATAAGATAATATTTACCATATTTTTCTAAGACACTCGTGATGTTCATAGGCAGAAATTTATCCTCACGCTATATTTGTAGATGAGGATATGAATAATGCTGCCAGAGAAGTGAAGATGAGAATTGTGATTTGCTAACTTGGTTATTCACAATGTTGTTTTTGAAACATGCTTGATTGAAACCTTGGACTAATGAATATGAATGCCTTGCTCTGTTTTCTTTTTGCATGCTTCAATTTGGAAAGTGGTTGACATTTATATTGTTCTTTGCATTATTCTAGAGGTGAAAAAATTCATAGATATGACAACAAATTTAATTTTTTATGGTTGTTAATGCAAGGGAAAATGAATGAAATCCTTGAAGATACATTGAATCCTGAGCAGCTTCAACAGTATGTTATACTAGGTAGAGAGGCTGATTTTGAGGAGGCACTACAACAAGTCTATAGGACCCCTTAGTGTTCCTTCTTTTACGATATCTAATGTGAATTATATTTGATTACATGATACTCATGTAAAGGAAAATTGAATTAATCTCAAGCGATGTAGTTTCCATGAAGTGAATGGCCAAGGAAAAGATGGTAGATATGATGCAAACTAGAGCTCCTTCTGTTACATTTAAGAGATCCAACGCATCCACCCATTTGGGGTTATCATATCCCACATAGACATTATCATATCCCATCTTCATTTCTTCAGTATTCCACCATCTTTCTTTCTATCAACTTCAATGTAATACAAGTCACCAAATATAATTGGCCTGTTGTAATCATTATCCACATACAACAACACAAAAATAGTTGAGTCAAGTGAACTTAGGATGTATTCAGAGATAGATTGTATTGTATACAAAACTTTCAAAACAACTTGATCACGAGACACTTGGTTAAGCTCAATATACAATGGAAGCCTCTTTGATTTATCGAAGTTCAAGTTCTAGGGAGGTGGTGTATTATTGTTAAGATATTGCCAATGCTATTTGATTTCATTTTCTTCAATTTCTATAATTTTATGCCCATTTTTTAAAGGGTTATTTTTTTATTAATTTATGGTTTCTTATTGGTTTTTCGACAATTAAGGACATTTAAGGAGTGGCATATGTATTCAGATATCATTCCAATATGACAATGCTACTACACTTTTGACATCTAGTGTTCATAGGATTTCTGACTCCTATCATTGACGTCCGATGAAATTTTCATACTACCGATGAATTTCTTCCAATGAATATTTCATAGTTGACGTCCCAAATTTGATGACCTGTCATCGCAAATTCAATGACCTGTCGTCGCAAATTCAATCACCCACCATCGCAAATTCGACACTAAATGGATGTAAGACTTCCTTGATTGAAGATTATATGTGATCGATATTTCGAAAAGGTTCAGAATGGGGTCGAAAAATTGATGACAAGATCCATAAAAAAAATAGACAACATATTGATGTTAAACTTCTCCAAATTAGGATAATAATCTGTTGAAATGTTGATGGGGTTCAAAATGAGGTTGAATAATCAACGAATTCCCACCCAAGACAAAAAAATGTTTTTGTCAAATAACAGACACATATCTATCGAATTTCAGGCTAAACTTTTGTTGTGATTCTTGGAGGTCTCCTGGTGTACTTGAGGTGGTTCAAGAAATCCTTAGGCCAACACTTAGTGGTTTGATGACCTTGAAAACCTTTTTGGGTTCATAGAGTTCTTATATCATGATAATGACCTTGTATGGTCCTTAATAGGCTATGGAACCTGTGAACATGTCCTTGGTATGATGAAGAATCCCATAAAGATTTCAAACCCCTTATGAATACCTTGATGCCCTTGCAAAGGTCATGAAACACATTACTTGCACTTTATATGGTTAGAAGGCATGACACATGGACACTTTCTTGCATGCTATGAGTTGATATGGTGTTGAGAATGTGTTGGAAACACTTATTCAAACTTATGATGATTCTTGTATCCCTTAAGGTGGGGTGAAGGTGTTGTGACATACATATCCTAAGAAATGATGACCATTGATGATGATTTGTGAACAAACCCTAATGCAGAGCTTATAAGTGACTTATGGAGACACCTACAACATATTCATACTCTTGTGACCATTGAAATGGTAAGAAGGTTGTGTGACATGAAAAAAACACCTTGTTGACTCATATTTATATTATATGAGGATTAAAATATTATATCATTCAAATTATAAAATATTAACAATATAAAATAAAAATAAATCTTACCTTCCTTACCATGAAGTAGGCCTAAATTGATAGACATGGTCAATGCATGAAAGAGTATATATACTCTATCACTTTCATACTCCAAATATTATCCAATGAAGTAAAGAATAAAAACTCATTTTCTGAGGCTGGTGGACTGAGGAAATATGGAGGTGGATTTCCATAGTCCCGAATTGCAAAAGAGCATACCAGAAATTGTAGAGAAGAGGAGAAGACTTGAAATAGCATCCAAGTAGAGGAGAAGACCAAAAATTGACAACAACAGTCAAGTCCATTTTTATGTATTTTTTTGGTGTTTAGTCTATGTTGTAAAGTGACTATTGGGGCGTGAACCTTCAAGGTCCTTAATTTTGGAAACTCCACGGTTTTGGTGCAAAGATTGTAAGCGGAGTTGTAGTCCAAAATAGTCTTAGGGGTTTCGGGGTTGGGTCGAAGCCCCTCTTTTTGTAAATAACCCATGGTTGTTAATCCCATGGTTTAAGCACATGGTATTGTAATAGTGTAATTGTATAAATAGGCACTTATGTAGAGGAGAAAAGAGATTTTTCAAAGGATTTTTATGTATGATATGATGTGATGCGAAGCTAAGGTCTATTTTTAGGTTTAAGGTTAAGTCCCAGCTGAGTGCATAGACGATCTCTGTAGCTGAGTGCACAGAGGGTTTGAAAGAAAGGTTAAGACCCAGCTGAGTGCATGGACAACCTCTGTAGCTGAGTGTGCAGAGGGTTTGAAAGAAAGGTTAAGTCCCAGCTGAGTGCGTGGATGACCTCTGCAGCTAAGTGCATAGATCAAAACTATCATTTTGTAAAGTGTTGAATATAAGCACAGTTTTGTGGACGTAGCCCCTACACTTGGGGTGAACCACATATATCTTGTGTTGTGGTGGTTCCTTTTTGTTTTTGTGCTGTTATGTTTTATGCATTTGATAAGTAGGTGAATGATAAGTAAGATAACTGTGAAGTATTAACTTCGCTGTGAATTCCCAGTTAAGGGTTAAGCAAGTAACTTTCTTTTTATTTAAACTGCGAAGCTATTTAAGTGAATGTCGAAGCTCTGTATTGTATAAGTATTCTTTGTTAAGGCTAAAGGTACAGTAATATCCCTCTTTTTCCTGTAGAAACCTGATTCTACGGCACCCCATAGCTATTTCGGGTGAGACTGCAGCCTGTTCGCAGGTTGTTGCCGAAAGGGCCAACACTGTGGGTCTCTTTGTTGGTGTGAAGATAAAAGTATAAGAACCTGGGTCTGCCCTAAGCTCCAACAAATTGGTTCCGTTGCCGGTTGAACCAATATCTGCTTCAAGAGGGATCTATGTCGTACCTAGAGGGATATTTTTTGGAGGACCTCAGTAAAAGAAATCAGTGACTGGGTTGGAGATGCTTAACTAAAATTTGTTGAACAAGAGAATAAGGATCCTCATCGTAGCTCAGACGACTTTTTCAAAGGTACATTTTTACTGATATTTATGAAATTTTCTTTGCTATTATCCACATAGAATTGCACCAGTGGTTATCCAGGTTGACAGAAAGAAAGACAAACTTCAAAGAAGATCAGTCTCCTGACTAGACCCCTGAAAGAATTAAGCTGTTGAAAAATACGAGCAACGCGGTATCAAGAGTTGTTGACTTCTGGACAACGCGAACCTTTGAAGCATTTGTGACAGAGTTCGCCATCGACACACATACTTCTTTCAGCGAAGCAGAAAGAGATTTTTTCAAAGGACCAAGGGGTAAGTACCTGAATTCATTAAGTTTGAAAATTAAAATTCTCTTTTACTGAGAAAGGCATATTGCTTATCCAATCAGATTCCTAGATTTATTGCTACTAACCTATGTTTGAAAGCGAAAGTGACTTCGACGAGCAAAGTGGTTTGCTTCACAACGGTAAAAGATACAAGAGAACTCTTGGATCCTATACCCTAGGATAGAATACCGATTATACCTCATCAAGCCCAGAAGATTCTGAATCTGAAGAAACCCCTTTTGTTAGAACCCCTCCTTTAACTCCGCAGTGAAGATTTGTTATCCCTGAGAACCCTTCACAGTCTGAAAGTAACCCTAGCCTGAGTAGTCCTGTCGCAGGTCAGTCTACTTCAGTGAGTTCCCCTCCCTGTTACTCCTCCCCCCCCCCCCCCCCCCCCCCCCCCCCCCCCCCTCGATCCACTATGGCCCATATGAATGATGATATCAAGCTCCCAATTTTTAAAGGAACTGGATCAGAGGATCCAGAGCAGTTTTGGTTCTTATGTGAAGCTGTTTGGACTGCTAAGAATATTATGGATCAAAATACACAAACAATGCAGCTGGTCACCTCTTTCAGAGACTGAGCTTTGACCTAGTTTATGAATTTTTCCAGTACTCAGAACTATATCTTAGTTGATATTAAAAAAGAAATGATCAAAGAATTCAAGAAGCCTAAATCAGAGTCACAGTGTATAACTGAACTAAAAGAAATTCAGCAGAAATGAGGTGAATTAGTATGGGACTTTGATCAGAGGTTCAAGGTTCTGTTGGATCAAGTTAGTTTCACTATTGGACCAGAACAGCATAAAGAATGGTTCATTGCAGCACTCTTGCCTCATATGAGGACTCCACTTATGCAATAGAAGGTTGCTGATCAGCAAGAGGCGCTGGAAATTTCTATGAAACTTGAAACAGCTCCCGTTGGAGATAATTCTAGAATAGCCCAAATACAAGTACAGTTAGCAGAAATGGCTTTGAAGCTTCGCAACATGAAAAAAGGGAAATCTATTTGCAAAGAGGTTTGGTGTAGATGATGTAAGATAGAAGGTCATGACAAAGAATAGTGTCCTGCACTAAGAAATTATCTGAATACTAGTGCACCAAACCCGTTTAACCCTAATGTCCTATATTGTGAGATCTGTAGAACAACTAGCCAGCATTGACCTGAAGATTGCTATCTGCTATAGAGATATGTTCAAGTACCTAAGAATCCCTACTGCAAGTTATGTAAGTCAGTTGGACACAACGAAGACGAATGTCACAGCTTTGACCTCATGAGAGAGCGAACCTATGATGTTTATAGGGTACAACCTGATGCAAAAGGCAATGATGGATATGGTTACCGTGGTAATACATCAGGTTGAGGTAAATTCAGAGGTCATGGTCGTGGTGGTATGCCTGGAAGAGGTTGAGGCCAGGTTATTTGCTATATTTGTAATCAGGCAGGACATGTAGCTAGAGACTGTCAGAACCCAACTATGACATGTCGATACTGTAGAGTAGTTGATCATGTGATTGAGCAATGCCCACAGTTGATAGCCAAGATACAAGAAAGAAATGGTGCTCCTACTTAGAATGTTCAAATGATTGCTGTAGAGAAAAGACCTGTCCCAGCCGTTAACATTGTTATAAGGAGTGGAGCTACGAAGCAAGTGCAGAATAAGGAGAAACAGCCTGACGAGGCTTGGGTTTGCAAGACCCCAGAGAAAATTCCAGCCTTCGATGTTGGAAGAGAAAAAAGGAATGTTTATGGAAGCTAAAAAATACTTTGCTGATCCGAGAACATCAGTAGCAACTACGCAACAGCATCAACATCAGTTACAGTTTCAAGAAGCTTCACCAGATCAAGTAAGTACACTAACATCATTTTTACAGAGTTGTATAAAGCTATTAAGAAATCAGAATGCTTTGAATGAGTTACAGAAAGTTATTCAGTCTTGTGAACCTCAACGAAGCTCTGATAGAGGAAAAACTGTTAATAGAGTTAGAAGGACTGGAAGAGAAATGAGATTGCATGCTCATATAGGAGATTATGACATGACTGATATCATTTTAGACCTAGGATCAGAAGTGAATGTCCTAACTAAGCAGACATGGGAACAAATGGGAAATCCTACACTTGAATGGTCCCCCATACAGTTGAGATTAGCCAATTAGCAAAATATTGTGCCCTTGGGAAGATTCCCTAGTGTACCAGTGGACATTGATGGAGTCAGTACCTTAGCATATTTTGAAGTCTTTGAAATAATTGATGATAGAAACCCCTATCCATCCTTGCTAGGAATTGAATGGGCAATAGACAATTATGCAGTAATCAACCTTAAGAATAGACAGATGACTTTTGAAGGAAAAGGCTTGAGAGTCATAGTACCGTTGGACCCTTCTCAAGGAGAAAGGTATACAGAGCCAGTCAGAGATGAATATCAGAATGTTTTGGATCATATTTACAACATCACAGCTAAAGAAGAAGACCATATTAACCCTACTACCAAAGGTATAATGGATTGGCAGTGTGACAATTCTTGCATGACTGATTCAGACGAAGGCCTAGAGAATTGGCAGAACAGACTTTATGAGCTGCATGGACATCGATGTGCAAGAATTTCCAAGTCTATCAGATGGGTTGGCTCACAGCCAAGAATCTTACCTACTTTTGATGGCTTGATAGACCCGGAATATTTTATCGTACAATTCTCAGAGCAAGTACCAGATTCATAGAAAATGGAGACTCTAGACTCAGTATTCAGAGCCGCAGCTGCCAGATGGTGGAATGGTCATAAAAAGTATATTCATAGTTGGAGAGCTTGTCAAAAGTTTCTTCGCCTGAGATTCATGGATCAACCTCAGGAGGTACGAAGCATATTTAATGGTAAGACTAGTCCTCAGGAACATTTGGAGCAGTGTTATGAAGCATGGAAGCATGTACCTTGTGAAGAATGGGTACATAGGTTTGTACACACTTTGGAACCTGTAGCAAAGAACTGGTATGCAGAGGTGGAGCTTCACCATGGTACTGTAAGTTGGATTAGCCTTATAGATAGTTTTGTGCTCACATTTTCTATTAATGAGGATTGCCCTGCTTTGGATGCAGCTATTAGGGTGATCCATACTAAGGTGTTTGATGATAAAGAAATAGCCGAGCATCAACTTGATTGGAAGGAACAAGAAGCTAATGCAGTAGAATGTTATAACCTTTCCATTGATGAAGACAATGACCCTCACAACACTAATATTCCTGAGTCAGAAGGACATTGCGAAGTACGTGGACCAGCAGTCGAATCACCTAAAGTAAATCAGCCCTTGAAAATAAGGAAATTAAACATTGGATCAGAAGAAATTCCTAAGTACACTACCATTGGAGACTATTGGGACGAAGAAATGGTGAGCAAAGTGACTGAACTCCTTCATGAGTACCAGGACTTATTTCCGACGAAGTTCTCAGAAATGAAAGGTATCCTTGGTGATATAGGAGTAATAAAAATCCCTTTGAAAGCTGATGTGAAGCCTGTGAAGCAGTGCCCTTATAGGCTGAATCCTAAGTATAAATAAAAAGTCAGGATGGAGCTAGATAAGATGCTCGTTGTAGGAATCATTGAGGTTGTCGAAGAAATTCTATCGTGGTGTCAGGATGTGTCGAAGGTCTGTATTGTGTTGAAGACCCTTATTGTGGCACAGCCAAAGTTACTGGTTGTGCCGAAGGAGAAAGGTGTGTCAAAGCCTGAAATGTGACCATTGGAAAAAATCAGATTTGGTGGCGCCGGTACGTTAACTTCATTAACTTCCTATAATGATGAGATTTTAAGGAATCTATCGCTATTTGGACAAGATCTACCATCGTCCGGTCAGATCTGGTGTCTTCAATGCATAGTTATGGCAGATTTGGTCATTGGATTCTATAAGAAGACGCACAGACCTGCGAAGTTTGCATTACGCATTTTCTTGAGTTTTACAGTTCAGTCCATGTCAGCTGATCGCGAAGTTCAGGAATTGTTGAGAGAAATTAGATAGAGGGGTCTGCAGAACCTTATGAGCAATCCACCTGCATGTGTACCTCACGAAGAAACTCCCCCAGTGCTGAATCAGCTAATGCAAACACAATCAACCAGAAATAAATTTAAGGCAGAAGTTCATTCTAAGCAGAATGAAGAAAGACACAAGCCATCAGGACAGACACCAGAGGATCCCATGATGAATCCTCCTGGAGAATTTGAAGACTTTGGTGAGGATGAGAACGTTGCACTGCAGCATCCACCATATCTTCCACCTAGTCGACCAAGAGTTCAACCACCTCGATGGACAGCCAAGTTCACATTACACACCCCTTCGCTGCCACAGGGTGTGCAGTTGGTCAAAACGATGATAGGAAAGATAGACCGGCTCAAGTACGCAGACCACGATACCAATGATCATGGGAAATTTCCCCAGTTCGCACTGGGGAAATACTTGCACTCTGTCCATTACCTAGAGGCCGGTACAACATTACTGGAAGTGAAACAGTGGGCTGTTGGCTTGGAGCAAGCTAACTTGTTGAAGATGCTAAATATCCCCCACTTTGGTCACAGCACGCAAGTTACCGTGGTGGTCAAGTAGCTATTGGTGTTGGTGCATGATGGGAAGCTATGGATAGGAAGCCACAAAATAGCTATTGATGGAGAACTGATTCATAGGATCATAGGCTTACCGAAGGAAGGGCCTGATCCTGGGATTGAGTTTGTCAAAAAACACAAGGATACGAAGCTGGGGTAGCACATGAAGGACCGCTTTGGCCTGACGAAAGGAAAGCAAGGGTATCAAACCTCGACATTTCGGCACCAAAACATTCGCTTCACCGCAGAGCTCCTAGCATGCAAATTAATGTGGAAGTGTAGACCGAATGAAGTACCTTCCCTGATTATCAGTATTGCTGTGAACTGTGCCGAAGGCTATAGTTACAAATGGGTAGAGTACATTGCTAAGGAATTCCTCGAAGATGTCCGTGATGCGTAGGACAAAGGTAGACCCTTTCATTATTCATGGTTTTTAGTGCTTATTGCACTGGTAGGATGGAGAGAGCCTACCAAGGCACAGTTTGTTGATGTGCCTCTGGATATCCCTAGCGCAGCAAGGTATGCATCTCTTTAGGTCTTGCAGGATAAGGCCCTATAGCAAATGATGAACTACGTGTTCTCCTTTTATGCAATGAATATTTCATATGAGATCCTGAAAATGCCGTGGCTCAGTAATAAGCTATTCTCTCAGTATGATGGAGTGGCCAACTTCAAGGATGACATGCACAATGTCTTCATTTAGGCATGCACAGATAACAAGCATACATGCTGGAAGTTTCCATACGTGGTTAACCAAGAGGACATCCTCGCAGTAGTTGAGTAGTGGCCGGCTGAAAGGATGAAGGACGCAGGAGCAAGGCCCAACATACTAGTCCCCCCAGTGACTGATGTGGGCACAGGTCCTAGTCCGCCACTGCAGAGTGACCAACGAGAAGAAAGCAAAGAACAAGATGAGTCACAGCAGAGCAGAGATGACCATGATGGCGATGATGGAGCTGATGAATAAGAAGAGGAATCAATAAAGACAATTTCTGATCCTAATCGCCCAGATAAGTGCAAGCATCCAGAAGTGGAGGAAGTTACGAAGCCTTCACCCAGAAAGAAAGCTAAGGCATCGAAGGGAAAGAATATCATCGAAGAGCCCACTTTGATGATTGAAGATCTTGATCAGGCTCTGACAAAGTCTACAGAGGTCTTAACCAACAAATGGTCAGAGTTTACAGCTACACACCTTGATGTGCTCACTGGCGTAGCGCAGCGAATTGAAGAACTTAAGGTGTTAGCAGAAAGATCAGCGACTGGTGCTGCAGCAAGCAGTGCCCCAGTAGGCACACAGCTAGATACGAGGCAATGGCCAACCAGAAACAATAGAGGGAAAGTACCTAGTGCAGTCCTTATAATAACTGATGCAGCCTCGCAATCACAGATGAGTATGACAGTTGCGATGGACTACGCCAAGTTGTCTATGTCGAAGCTGCATCTTTGTCAGTTGGAAATCATGAACGAGATCCAAGAACACGACAACTATTCACACAGGAAGTTAGAGAATTCCATGAAGCAAAGTGAGAGCCTCACAACGCACTTAGAAGAAGCTGAACAGAAAAAGAGGGAAGCAGAAAGCAAGCAGGATGCACTGGCACAAGTATTGGATGAGGCGTGTCAAAGTCTCCCTGACTTCAACATGCAGGCTAAAGAAGAACCAGAGCAGAGAATCGTCAAGCTAAAAGACTGTGCACAACAGTCTCGAAGCCTGATAGAGAAGTTGAAAGCAGAACATGAGGCTCAGATTGCAGAGCTTCAACTTCGCATCACTCCTGAGAGTCCACTAGAGGTCAGAGAACATCGTCGTAGAGATATTCATGCCTTAGCAACGAAGATCTCAGATCTTGTGAGTAGCACATCAAATATGCTGGACGAAAGTTTCGAGGCTTGGGAAAACTTGCAGGACAACCCAGAGGTAGAAAAGCTGCAAGAAACCATCAAGCAGCGACAGGAAGAACTTGACGCAGTAAAGGCAGAAATCAAGACATTGCCTCCTATGCAGAAGATTCTTAAGGTGAAGCATAGTAATGAGCTCTAGCAAGAAATTGAGTCTTGCAGAAGGAAAGAAACAATGCTGGTGAACTCTGTGCAACCCCTTATTAACGGGCCCTTGGAATTGAGCATTGCTACAGACAACCAGCTCAAATTTTTGAAGGAGTATGATGCATTTGCATAGGAAAAGGCCAACGAAGCATCAGCAGGAACACTGCAAGAGATAGTGGAGAAGGAGAAAGCAGTCGAAGATATCATGCATAACCTCAACAAGCAGTTCACTATCTTCACCAATAAGATTCTTCCACCAGAAAAGCAGCAGCGTGTCCCATGATGGAACACTGGTGAGTCTTAGGGACCTGTTGGGGTGCGTACCTTTAAGGTCCTTAATTTTGGCAAATCCGCAGTTTTGGTGCAAAGATTGTAAGCGGAATTGAGGTCCAAAATAGTCTTAGGGGTTTTGGGGTTGGTTCGAAGCCCCTCTTTTTGTAAATAACCCATGGTTTAAACCCATGGTTTTTAAGCCCATGGTTTAAGCACATGGTATTGTAATAGTGCACTTGTATAAATAGGAACTTATGTAGAGGAGAAAAGATATTTTTCAAAGGCTTTTTATGTATGATATGATGTGATGCAAAGCTAAGGTCTATTTTTAGTTTTAAGGTTAAGTCCTAGCTGAGTGCGTAGATGACCTCTACAGCTAAGTGCGCAGAGGGTTTGAAAGAAAGGTTAAGTCTGAGCTGAGTGCGTGGACGACCTCTGGAGCTAAGTGCGTGGAGGGTTTTTGAAAGGAAAGATCTACAGCCAAGTGTGCATTTTTGGGTTGTTGAGAAGATCTGCAGCTGAGTGCATAGATCAAAACTGTTGTTTTGTAAACTGTTGAATATAAGCGTAGTTTTGTGGACGTAGCCCCTACACTGGGGGTGAACCACATATATCTTTTGTTGTGGTGGTTCCTTTTTGTTTTTTTTCTGTTATGTTTTATGCTTTTGATAAGTAGGTGAATGATAAGTAAAATAATTGTTAAGTATTAACTTCGCTGTGAATTCCAAGTTAAGGGTTAAGCAAGTAAATGTCTTTTTATTTAAACTGCGAAGCTATTTAAGTGAATGTCGAAGCTCGGTATTGTATAAGTATTCTTTATTAAGGCTAAAGGTACAGTAATATCCCTCTTTTGCCTGCAGAAATTTGATTCTGTGACACCCCATAGCTGTTTTGGGTGAGACTGCAACCTGTTCACAGGTTGTTGCCGAAAGGGCCAACACTGTCGGTCTCTTTGTTGGTGCGAAGATAAAAGTATAAGAACCCGAGTCTGACCTAAGCCCAACAGTGACAAGTGTTGGAGGATTTCCACACTTAAAACACATTTCTTATTCATCCATATTTGACAGATAAATCTCTTGCTTGAAAATTCGGGTATAATTTTTGGGGTGTCTTTTGTGGGCCTAATTTGTTTGAAGTAGTAAAGAAGGAAACGAAATGATTCCCTAATCCTTCCACAATTGAAGTATATGTATTTTGAATGATGATTGTTTATCTTCTATCATCCAACGAAGAAGATGTGAAAGACAGCTCACTAAGGATGGAATGAGGAAATTCGCAAGAGCATTCAAGCCAAGAAAACATAATTCCAAATTTTTCTACAGAGATAAATTTTTCTTTGGTTTTATGACAGTCAAATTATTGGACTTGATTGTGGTTGATATACTGAACTCTTTTATGATCTTAAAGGCAAGTTGATTGAGATATTTTTGCTGCAGCAAGCAGTGGTGCAGACTCCTTTTTCTACACTTACAAACAATCTTATTTTTGGTGAATATTTGCGACAACTCTCTCCCCTAAGTCCCTAACTATTGTTGCTAATTACATACCTTTTTGGACTTGTTTGAGGGTTTGTACTATCACATGGTGCAAGACTTGAAGGGTCTGGGTGGTTATCTACTGCAGCATCTATAAAATTTTGGGCAGTCAAACAGTCAACAATGACCTTTTACTATTATGCATACAAGGTATGTATTGTGAAGAGTGATGTGCAAACAATGAAGTCCACAATACACTATTGAAATTTGAATCATGTCCTAAAATCACACACACGTCCCTTATGATGAGGTAAATGTACATGGTTTTGATTTTTGTAAACTCAAGGCATGTATGCTATCCTACAAACTATCATAATACCCTACACCTAATTTGATAATGATTTGTGTTAGCACTCAAAATGTACCTCCGATTGCAAAAATGTATTCTTAAGGTAACCACAAAACCAATCTTTAGGAAAGAAAGATGGCTTATTTCTCTCCGGAGAGGTATCTCTCAATGATTTTTTTCACAAGGCCAGATATATGAACAAGAAATAAACTTAATATTATTGTTGATCGAAACAAGGAAAGTGCACATTAGGAAATGGATTCAGAATAATTATATCAATCATAGTGTTATTGCATGGAAATTTATAACCAAGGCAAGGTAGTAATCTTACAGTCAAAATGATTTGGTTTGGTGATTATAGAAGAAATAAAGAACAACCCATTAATGTGGGCATCTAACTAGGATGAATCCAACATTAACTTTAGTTGAATAGGTTTTTGTGAATAGATGAAATTAATAGAAAACACATATAAGTATGAATTATATGTTATTAAGGACTTATTTCAGACTTGAAAGGAAAATATTGTAGAAGTAAATAACAAGAGACACATTCACATAAGAAACAGAAGATACATACTGCAACATAGACAACACATGAATCTTTTCAAAATGTGAGCTTCATCTCTATGATTTTATTAAAAAGAGAGATCTCAAAATATAATGTTGAATTCTCACGGGCTCCAACCATTTCTTCATTACAATAACTGGTTCTTATACAAACTACTCCATCAACTGAAATAAAAAAAATTCTAAAAATAGGTAATAACCTCCTTTACATCTTTCATCTAAATTTATTAACTAATAACTATTTTTTGAAAAGTAAACTAAACCCCTAGTTAACTAATCTTTAGAAATAATTCTTCAATGATGTTCATTAATATTCATGCATATAACTTGTATTTAGATCTTCCATACTTCTCAACCGATTTCCACTAATATTCCTCTTGATTTCTCTCGTGCGTGTCTTATTAGTGGAATAATTTCAACCCGTAGATTTATTCTTTGTCAAATATGTGCCCTTCATTGTATATTCCCTTTAACCTATTCCGCAAGTTTGCAAGTCTTATTTTCCCATGCACCTTCTACCAGCAGAAAGGATACAAGCCCTTGATCTCAATCATGCTGCCATGTCGACCATTAAAAGCTACAGTCCCTACCACATTCTACTGATTTTCAAAAAATTATTCACCTATGCATCTTTCACCAGTGGAATAAACACTTTTCGTTGATCTAGCTCAAATATTCATCTGGATTGTCGAAACATGGGGCCTCTACTCTATTTCATTGATTTCAAACCTTATTTGCCCCATTCCTATTCACATAGCATAATTCATTGTAACCACTAATCTAAATCACCTTTGAATCTCCATCATCAATCAATGATGGCCGTACCAAATTCTGCTAATCTTCAACATTAGTTTCTCCATGTATGTTGTTCTAGCGGAATTCATATCCACCATAGATAAGTTTCCTCTTCCGATATCCACCATTGAAATATGAGGGAGCTACCTGATTCCGATGGTTTGAAAAGTTCATTCTTCCATGCATATTTAATCAGCAAAAATCTTACTAACCATAGATATGCTTCCCTGTTCTCATATGACGGTTGATTTTAGTTACATGTTAACCCATTTTGTAGGTAATCAAACGTATTTTTTCCTTGCAACTTACCCCTGCAGATTCACCTACAGTCGTCGATCTCCTTTGCCGTAGATATACACCATTCAATCTTGTTGTGATATAACATTAAGGAATATTGCTTATACACAACTTATTCCCAAGGTTGTGCTTAATATTTTCTTCATATTTTTGTATTTTAGACTTAAGAATAAGTCCTCTAAAGCATTTTAAAACCCCTTATGCATATCCTTTAGGTCATATGATAGAAAAGTTTAGACCTTACCTTGTATGCCCTTTGGAATGACCCCTTCCAACTACTTAGCCAAAAATGGTGCTAACATTTGAATCCAATTGGGGATGCTATCCTCCCTACCTAATTTTCTATTCTGGGGACCACTCTAATTTTATGTTTTCTAAAATTATTTCCAAACACGTCACAAAATTCATTCATGTAAGACCTCATTCTAGGATGTTTTTTCTAGTAACTATCATTCACCTGATTCACCACAAGTTATGAGTCCCCAAATACCTCTATTCTCTTTTCTCCCATATCTTTCGAAGCATGTAAAACAATTAGCAAATCTCATACTCAACCACATTATTAGCACACTCAAAATTCAATTTATAAGATAAATCTTTAAACTCTCTTATTGGAGAGATAATCCAAACAATAGCACCAACCCCATTTTTACTTATGGGCCTATCGAAATACAAAGTACACAATCCTTCTTCATTTTGTTTCTTATCTAAGGATTCTTGTATTTTGGTGAATTCCTTATCCTCTTAAAAATCAATCTATAAAGGAACTTCAGGATCAGCATGATTGGAGTAATTGAAAAATATAGAGGATCCTAAATCAATGTCAACAACATAAATAGGATGATTTTCAGGCTTGTCTTGACTGCTAACCACATAGGCTAACCTATTCTCTCTATATAGTATTTTGTTTCCTCCAAACAAAGGAATGGTGGCATATGAAATATCCATTTGTAGTGTCTCTTTCAACTTTAAGTCCCAATATCTTAACAATAGCATGCCAAACGTGGGAGGAATTTCAGCTTCTAGAACATCCATAACAATGCTTTTAGATGGAAGTTGTGCAAGGGTTACCACCATATCTTCAATTAATCCCAGACACCTTACTTTTCTAGAATCAAAAGAATATAGGTATTTATAAGGCCTACTAATCTCCAATCCCATTATTTCCACTACCGCCCTTGGCATTAGATTATGAGATGTACTAGAATCAAGCATGGAATTGTGCAAAATCATATCATGTACATTCAAACTTCAATAAAAAGGAGGAACTTCCTCATCATCTATATCCTCAATTTTAGGTCCAAGTACAATAGTGGGAGAAATGATCTGTTACCTCTAGAATATCTTGTTGATAATCACCCTGATTCTTGACTAGTTTAGTGATTTTCTCTCTATATTCATTGTTCCTCAATAATTCATTAAAGGGAATGGAAATCTTAATCTTTGACAGTTCTGATTGCAGATTGAAGGATGAAGTTGTTCTATCTTCATCAAATGGCATTGGTGGTTTATTTTCATTTGACTTTTTCTATTTATTTTCTGAATTATTTTGTACATTAGTATCTTTATTTTCTTTTTTCTTTTTTTTTGAATTTTTTTGGCTACGAGAAAGCTGATTTGGATTGGGATTTCATTTATTTATTATCACATCACAACTTCTCAATTTCAACTTCTTCTGAAAATCATCAATGGAATTTTGATACCCTATCTGATATTATTTTGAATCTATCTCTGAAATATTATTGTCATCTTCTTGAGCAAATAAATTATGGTCCTCCTGAGTAAGGTACACTTTCGAATGAATATCATCAAAGTGATGAATCTAGTTGTCCATTGGATCTTCTTCTCCCTCCTCATCAACATAGTTTTCAGGAAATGGGGATCTAATTTGTTGATCTTTAGGGTTTCTTTGATTTCTCTAAGGAGGAGGAGGTATTCTAAAATTTGGATTTCTTATTTTATTTTCAAGTTGCTCTCTATTAGGTGTTATATTGTCTAGAGATAACTTGTCCATCAATATTTCCATGGTCTTCATCATCATTTCAAATTTTACATCACTTGCAGAGGAAGGGGCAAAGGTGGATGGTTGGTTATATTGTTGTCTCCTATCTTCCTCCACTAGACTTTTGATTTTTCCAGTGACCATAAAATTTTCCTCTACTTCTAAATCATATTTAAACATTGCAGGAAAATTTGCATATTTTATTTATCTTAATAAGAGGGAGAAATCAACTGCTATCAAAAGAATATGCATAGTGAGGTTTAACAATACCTACAAAGGGTTTAATATTAGCAGGAATGGAATTGTATATCCCCATGAATATATTGGAAAACTCATGTACAGACTCAAAGCTCCATTTTTTAGATTATTGTATTGAGACGGTATTTGTAAAGGGTTCTTCTTGGCCTCCCACCTATCCAAAAAAAGTGTTTGAAAATATTTGAAAGTTGGAATGAAGACTGTTGGTAAGTATTTAAACCACCTTTTCTTCTCTCCAGACAAAATATGTGCAAACAACCTCATTTTTGCATCATCATAATATAATTCCTCCAGGTCAATAAAATATTCAAATCTATCAATGTGCGGTCTTGCTGTAAAATCCCCTTCCCCATCATAAAAGGATATTCTCTGTGAATAGTTCTGAGGGAGATCATGTAGAAAAACAAGAAAATCCAAAGGAGAAAGCCTTCAATTGCATTGTCCTAGGAGGGTTTTGAACAGCGAGAGGGATTTTAGGAGGACTATGAACAGGGCTTGTAGGTTGAAGCTGAAAAGTTTGAGGAGGAGAGTTATTACTTTCCGATTTTGTAGTGTTTTGAAAATTGTGCCACGAGGAATCTAGAAAGTATGATTCAAATAATTTGGATTACTTTCTGTTTTCTTTAATTCTGATTCTGATTTTTATCTTAATAAATACTTTCCAATATTTACTCCAAAATACTAATCTTGAAATCTATAGAATTATTCTTCAAACAAAGACCTTTCAGTATGAGAAGTACTAACTTTTTATTTTCCACTTATACGTCTAAACAAACTCTCTAGGTTTTCCACAATGTGTAAAATTTTAGAATTAGGATTACCTCATGTGTGTGCCCTCCTAAAATATAGGACATATTCTGAAATATTCTTTGAAAATCAATGTGGAGTCTCCAAGGAAAATGTAAAATTGTCTTCTATTATAGAAATTTCTGTTTGCACACAGAAATCCTATCTATCTTGAAATCATGAAATCTTTATCGTTCCTCCCAAGGAAGATTTGAACTCTCATTCCCTAGAAATATTGCTAATATGTTAGCAGTAAAAATGTACCTCTGGTTGCAAAAAGGTAATCTCAAGGTACCCAAAAAACCAATATTTAGGAAAGAAAGCTGGATTGTTTCTCTCCAAAGAGGGATCTCCCAATGATTGTTTTCACAAGGCTAGATATATGAACAAGAAATAAACTTAAGATTGGTGTTGGTTGAAACAAGGAAAGTACACATTGGGAAATGAAGTCAGAATAATTATATCAATCACAGTTCTATTGCATGGAAATTTATAACAAAGGCAACATAGCAATCTTATTACAGTCAAAATGCTTTGGTCTAGCAATTATAGAAGAAATAAAGAATAGGCCATTAACATGGGCATCTAACTAGGATGAATCCAACATTAACATTAGTTGAGTAGGTTTTTTTGAATATATGAAATCAATAGATAGACCATATAAGTATGAATTCTGTGTTATTAAAGACTTATTTCAGACATGAAAGGAAAACATTGTGGAAGTAAATAACATGAGACAGATTCACATAAGAAACAGAAAATACAAATTGCAACATAGAAAACACATGAATATGTTCAAAGTTCCATCTTCGGCTCTGTGATTTTATTAAAAATATAGATCTTAAAACATAATGCTCAATTCTCATGGGTTCCAACCCTTTCTTCATTACAAAAGCTGGTTCTTATACAAACTACTCCATCAGCTGAAATAACAAACTTCTGAAAATAGGCAATAACTACCTTTACATTTGTCATCTACATTTATTAACTAATAAAAAAAATTTGAAAACTAAACTAAATCCCTAGTTAACTAATCTTCAGAAATAATTCTTCAATGATCTTCCTTAATCTTCATGCATGTAACTTGTATATAGATCTTCCATACTTGTCAACCGATTTCCACTGATCTTCGTTTTGATTTCTCTTGTACATGTCTTATTAGTGGAACAATTTTAGACTGTATATTTATTCTTTGTCAAATATGCACCCTTAATTGTATATGCCCTTTGACCTATTTTGCAAGTTCACAAGTCTTGTTTTCCCATGCACCTTCTACCAACAGAAAGGATACAATCCCTTGATCTCAATCATGCTCCCATCTCGACCGTTAAAAGATGCGATCCCTACCACATTCCACTAAGTTTCAAAATTTTATTCACCAATGCATCTTTCACTAGTGGAATAAACACTAACCATTTATCTAGATCAAATATTCATCTGAACTGTTGAAATATGGGGCCTCTACTCTATTCCTTTGATTTCAAACTTGATTTTCCCCATGCTTGTTCACATAGAATAATTCATTTGAACCATTGATCTAAATCACCTTTGAATCTGGGTCATTAATCAATGATGGCCCTACCAAATTCCACTAATCTTCAGCATGAATTTCTCCATGCATGTTGTTCTAGCATAATTTATATCCATTGGAGATCATTTTTCTTTCCCAATCTCCACCATTGAAATATGAGGGAGCTACCCAATCCCACTTATTTGAAAAGTTCATTCTTTCATGCATATTTAATCAATGGAAATATTACTGGTCATAGATCTACTTCCTTGTGCTCATTTGACGATTGATTTTAGTTGCATGTTAACCCATTTTGCAGGTAATCAAACTTATTTACACGTTGCAATTTACCCCTCTAGATTCACCTATAGCCATCGATCTCCTTTGTTGCAGATCTACACCATTCAATCTTGCTTCAATATAACATTAAGCCGGATTTCTTATACACATCTTATTCCCAAGGTTGCACTTAATATTTTCTTCACATTTTTTCATTTTAGACTTAAGAATAATTCCTCCAAATCATTTTAAAACCCCTTCTACATATCCTTTAGGTCATATGATAAAAAAATTAGACCTTACCTTGTATCTCCTCTGGTCTGACCCCTTCCAACTACTTAGCCAAAAAAGGTGCTAACAATGTGTACTTAGCACATACACAGTCAAGAACTAAATGTAATATACACTAGTGAAGAATGAATGGTGTATGATTTTAATGATTGATACAGTATGATGATGATAAGTATTCATAGTATGTACACCCAGTGAATATATTCTACAATGATGTGTATGAAATTCATAACAAACTACTTAAACCTGCTTGATGATGACGATAAAGTAATAGTACCCTAATATGATGCACACACATCCAAGTATACAGTGATGTGTATAGTACACTAAGACAATGATTTGATGATGTACTAAGGATGATGGTGCATGCATAATCCATATATTCCATACTCTACTAGATGATGATAATAGTGAAAACCCTATTATGATGAAAACCCTATGATAAAGCATACTCAATAATGTTGTTCCAGACCTTGTTGACTAGATGACATGTTCGGTTTGATAGACCTACATAAGAAATGGTACAGAAGTATCTCTTGCATGAGTAGTCTCTGATGACACTGCTTGATGAACAGTGTTGAGCAAATGACCAGAAACATTGATGAGAAGATTCAATGATGAGCAGTAGTATTGATGAGCAGAATAGATTGACCAGGATTGTCAGTAGACCTTTGATGATTATATTCACCAATATTATGAGAATACCTTTGATGAACATATTGACCAGGATTGTGGGTAGACCTTTGATGAGAAAATTGACTAGATATTGATCACCAGGGCTGACTAGCAGAGCGATGAGCATAGATTGATGAGCAGAGATGGTTGAGCAATATATTGATGACAATTAGAGATTGGAATCAAGGTTGCAAGTGGAATATTTCACTTGAGTATCAGACTCCTCAAACCCTTCTTAGTTGGAGCTAAGAAAACCAGGTTGGGTCATGTTACAAGAGTTGGTGTTGATTGTAATCAAGAATATTGTAGTATTCCATTACCTTAATAAAGATCAAAATTACATATATTCTCGTGTCCCTTTGATGTGATTAATGTGCTTATGACTCATAATTTATTTAGTGGATGTAAATGATAACATATTTCTTGATATACTATGATTAATTAATTGAAGGTGAAAAAGGTTTAAATTGCTCTCACACGGATTCACCCACCCTCTCAATGTGGTTGTTGTGTCCAACATATTATTCATGGCCATTATTTTTGGAATTTAAAATCTCATTTATACATAGTGTATTTTTGGTAGGCCATGGTCATTTCATAACTAATAATGGGTATGCCACCTTAGGCAAGGTATAGATTTGATATATTGGTTTATGTTTGTAGGTATTTCTGAATATAAGGTCAACAAAATCCTTCTTATCCCATTCATTGTCATCCTCTAGGTATAATGAATTTTAGCCATTGGTATCTCTTTTGACCTCATAAATTAGATTGAATATATTATATGGATATTTTACACCCTTAGTCTATGGAACATGAATATGTGCTTCTCCTAGTAAAAATAAATTAAGAATATCAAGACTACATATCTTAATATGGATTTTGCATGCACTTGTAGCACTTGGGAATGATTTTCCTTTGGAAAAAGCATGATTATTTTTATTTTTCTTAAACAAAGTCATGGAAACCATGATTTCTCTATAGAAAAAGCACAACCACATCCCAAATCCATAGGAAATAAAAGTAATATTGAAAATCAAAAGGCCATGAGTGAAAATCATGCATGCAATGCACTTGTGAAATGCATTCACTCTATAATTTAATCCTATGACCTTCCTAGCATACAAATCCAGGATCCAAGGCTATGAAAAAGGAAAAAAATATATATCCAAAAAAAATTGAACTAAAACTTGTTTACTAAATTTTTTGCTTTCCTAAACCTTAAAGTAGTTTTGGTAGCCCTTTTTTAAACTCCATGGTAGGTAAACCTCGTCTAAATTTTGTTTGATATGTTCATTTTGTGCTATTAATGTTTTTCTTGGAATTTATTTGTTTCAATTAGTTATCCTTAAATGTTATTTTAAAGGGTCGATAGTCTTATTTTAGAGAACATTTTGCATAGTCTGATCCTCTACAGGGTTATAGAATCAAATGACATGATTTGGATCACTGATTATTGAAGGTTGAAATTTTTTAGAGAAAGTATAAATTTTTATTGAAGACGTGCTACAAAATTCTAGAAAAATCGGTAATCCACACTTAATTGCTTGTTATCACCAACCTTGTAGTTTCTTATGTAAGGTGGATCCAGGATGCATGATAGAGGGACAATCAACTAAGGAGGTGGAACCAAGACTGCCTAGACTCCCAAATGGATGGTTGTCACATCAATCAAGAAAGCCTTCACTTTATGTTATCTAAGCCCAAGACAACAAAGGGGGAGACACAGATCTACTCCTGATAGGAGAGATCAGACCTAGACACCAAATCAAATCAATAAGACTTGAGGGACGTAAGGTGTAAGGTAATTGGAGACCTTATATCTATGGAAGGTGTCACTAAGTGGTCCATGGCTTTGGATAATGGTTCTATACAAATGAGGGTTGATTCAAAGTGGAACACAGGTGACCTATGGGGTAAGTATTATATCTAGGGTTGAGGTACTGGAAACTGATGAAGATATCTATTTCCTTGGGAAATGCGACCAATGTAGGGAGGGAAAGGATGATGTTGGGTTGATCTAGTACTGATGGATAGACTTGATGGTACATGTGACAATATCAGAGATCTTGAGTCATCAGGGGGGAATAAGATTTGTAAGGGAAAGAGGCCAGAGAGGGGATATCGCTAGGGTCAGTTCCTATTGTACCTAGGGTAAGGGAGTCAATATCTGCCCAATGTTGGAGTGGAATCACCTAGGAAATGCCCTAATCTATGGATCCAGAAGGTTATTTGGCCAGAAAATTTAGTCTAAAGGGGAAACCAGCTATAAGGTTCCTATTGCTAAGGTTTGGAGAGGAAAATCCTCATATCTAGGAAAATTCAGAGACCATCAGCTCAGTGTTGGAGGGGAAATAGGATGGGGATGGCCTGATCTACAAACCCAAGTCGAAAAAATACGGAAAAAATAAGATCTGGAAAAAGTCCAAAAAAATGATGAGAAATGCTATGATCCTGGAAGACAGTTTCTCAGATCTAGGGCCACTTGTCAGCCTTTATCTCAGCATTAAAGGTGATTTGGAGTGATGAGGACCCGATCTACAAACCCAAGTTGTTATTTTTTTGAAAAAATCAGATATCGAAATAAGTAAAAAAATCAGTGAGGAGCGCTAGGGTTTGAGAAGGCAGTTTCTTAGATCTAGGGAAAACCAGGACAAACTAGCTCAACCTTAGGGGTGAATTGGTGAGAGGGAGACCCGATCTATAAAACTCAGTAGTGGTTTTTCCAGAGATCGAGCAGTTTATTTTTTTGTATTTTTAGTTTTTTATTATTTATGGATTTTTCAAAAAAATGAAGAAAAGCATGTGTCAATGAGTTGAGATCTAGAAGAAAAGAACCAACCTATATATCTTACCTGGAAATCCTTGTAGATTACTTGAAGGTGGTCATCCCTGCTATCCCGATCAATTTGAGAAGACCTCTGTGATTTCTAAGACCAACGTTTTGGTCCAAGTGACCAATGCGCCCTCTCTCTTCCACAAGCAAACATCAACAATATCATATTTGTCATATCATGAAAGAAAAACAAGATCTACAAAAAAGTAACAGGATGCAATCATAGATCATAATGAAACTAATGAAAACCCACTATCACAGATGAAACTAGTCCAACCGAGTTGAGGTCCCCCTGCAAAAATGCCTAAGATGAAGTCACTCTCCTGTAGACAAGACAATGATCCCCCCAAAAATATACATATCACATGAATTTCCCAAATTATAGGAAGAAAAATACTTTCCAATCACCATCTAGAAACACCATATGCAAAGGAGATCCAAAAATAATCCACAAGAATTTTTTTCTATTAATCAAATCTAAGAGCCAAGTGACCCTTTACAAATGAGAAGCTCTCTCCTTTAAATAGGAACACGAGAACAAAAATCCTAACCACTTTCAAAATGAGTGTCTAAGATTAAAATATATAAATTTTCTAATCAATGGTTGAGATAAGCTCAACATACAATACATGGATCAATATAACCATAAAGTACGAAAGTGGACTAGATCACCCATAAAGAGGGTACCCCACTCAACAAGAAATAAATGAAGCACATAGTGGGTCCATGGAGTGTTAACTAACTCCCTCTGGGTGCCCCATGGCACAATAAAACAATATAATATTTTAATTTTTTTACTTTGCTCCTCGATGAAATCGCGAGGCTCCCAAAAGCTCCAAAAATTAATATAAAAATGCCCAAAAAATAAGTGTGGGCCCAATCAGGTGTTGCAACTACTAGAGAAGGTGCAGAGGATATCACACTCATCATTATGACTCATCCCATGTCATTTCCTTACCTCATTAGCCCAAATATATTTCTTCAATAGCCATTTAATCATTTATTAATTTGCCTTGAGAAACATGAACCTAACAAAACAACCTCCTAGGGTTCCTGCATTGTCCAACTGAGCCCACCAGGGTCTCTGGGATGGGGGTACTATGGTACAATCAATTGGCTGCACCCCCTATGCCCCATAAAACTCCCTAGGATATCCCATAAAAACATCTCCCTACTCAAACACATCATCCTGTGAAGCAAAACTTCATCAAAAGGGTAAAATGAGCCTGATCATCTCTGCAAGTGCTCGAAACTGAAAATAAGCTATCTCACAAGACTTGGAAAATCCAAATCCATCTAGGGTGCATACTCATACCCTTTCTAGGTCTCTGCCTGATCATCAACAATATCCAATAGACAATATAATCATCTGTAAATGACTAGATACCAATAGTATAACTCAGACTGTCATCCATCTGTTGCAAGTGTTACAAGGCTAAGACATGCTCTACAAATCATTTAAGTAACAATCATAACAAGTAGCAGTCACATCACTGGAGGTACATCATCCAAATAAATATTTATTTATTTATTTATTATTACTCAAACCAGACTTTCAGGACTATACTCACTTCATAGTTGTAGTCAATTTGCTAGTGAAGGGTGAAGGCTGAAACTGACAAGGATAGGGCAAAGGATGACTACCAACTTAACATCATCACACTTTGGATATGGAAAGGGAATACTCACTATAACCACATGCCATATGAACAGGGAATGGCAGTGCCTCATAAATGGTCGAATTGTTCAGAGAGTGCTTATTCAACTTAGACATCATGTCTACAACAAGTTTGATCTAGGTTCATTAGGACCAAAATTTTTATTTCCATGGAATTTTTGGCCTATATGATCCTTTGGGACTTCACCAGTGCTTAAAAGCACAGCTAACTGCAACTTTCATCCAAGACATATTCAAATTTATAAGGTCAACAATATTTGGATATAACATATATTTAACCATTGCTTTTGGGACCTTTTCTTATACCCTTCATGGGGTATTTTAGCATTTCATTGCTCATGCCCTTTGCTCACATATGTTAAGAAACACATTTTAGAATTTACAATTTCCATGGGTGCATATATAAATATTTCCAATACAAGTAGTACATGAGCTTTTAGTTTTAGCCAACAGCATCTCAAGTGACCAGGGGGAGTTCTACATAGTGCCAAATATTGGGACAATTGACCAGAATGATTTAGGCATACAATCCAAATCACCAAACACAAGTTCTGTCACCAACTCAGATCCAAGACACAATATAAACAGGGAGGTTTGTCCAACAATGGTTCTAGTGGGGAAAGGTCCTCCATGCCACAAGTTAAGAAATAGGTTGGGTTAAAACAAAACTGGAAGGAAATGGATGGGTGGAGACAATTAACAATGAATCCAACTCTAGCAAGCCAAAGTATGATGGAAATGACTACCTCTATTCTCCCTAGGGAGGGTAAAACCAATGAGTATAGATGAAGAACTTCCAAGTCTAATTAGGGACATCAATACATAATAAAAATACATACAAGTCCATATAATTATGATCGCCATATCATGACACTAAATGCTAGTATATGTCACAAAGATGAGTATAAGAGAAATGATAACCATAACAAAATATAATAAATGTTGAGTCATAACCATGCAAATAATGCATCTGAACCATCACCTGTCCAATGAAAAAACACTAACACCAATCTAGGCATCACTAATTGCTCTGCAAATGACTAAATGGATACATCAGTCCTCGAATCTGAGTGTCCTGAGACTCAGTCCTAACATGGAAGAGTATAATAGTCCACTAACGAAATCATGATCCATCAAAACTACTCATCTCAGCATCTCATATGAAAGAGATCTGGCTGAAAAATGTATTGTATTTGAAAAATAGAATATGGTATCCTGGCTACTATATATACGATAACATTGCTATGACCAAAACGCAATACAAAATTATGAATTTTCAGAAAGTGATCAATGACAAATGTGACTTCATGTCAAATCAAATATAATTCAAGATCCATCCAAGAATTGCATACTCATGTAGATGAATCACATGGTATGATGTGTTTCTCAACGATTTGTTAATAAGTATACTCATATGAATTCACTATGTGCCAAGTTATGTCTAAAGGGTTTTGAAAAGAATTCTATATCAAAGTTTACTTTTTCTCTAAGCCTCAGAGATAGCAATTTTGTACAAGATCTTATGTTGTCTGCAGCATTCAAAGGTAGTCTCAGAAGTGTAAGAGGAACTTTGCCAATTTTGAAGATCAAGGTATATAATATTTTTATGGATCCATTCCAATAAGACTATAAATTTTGAGACAATATATAATTCTGTAGCAATTTTGTAATGTTCAGAAGACAAAAGGAGCTACTTAAACAATAATGCAATTCCGGATGCCAATAAAATGATCACTACATGAAAATAAAAAATTATGTAGTGTATGTCACAAAGAAATCTACAAAAATTCTACATAATTTCCTATAGGTGGTTGTTTTATAGGTCAACTTTGAGTGTGATTTCTGGAAAAATGAAGAGGAATCTACAAAAACTAAAACATAGGTTTTTTCATGCATGGGACAAATTAGGTTTAATGTGGGTGGTTTCTCGAAATAGTAAACAGTTTGGGATCTACAGGTGGGTCTTTATGGTGTAATTTTCATATATTCATGAATTTCATTTCACTAAAAATGCCCAATGAATCAGGCACCTTATCGAATCAACCTACAGATCATATCCTAATTTTTTGCTACAAAAATATAATCATATCCATGTATTTAGGATCTCACTTTGAATTGGTTATTTTCCATTAAGCTTTGTAATTTTTAATTAAGCGAGAATGGTGAATGAAGGAGGAGGTTCTTCTTCTTCCTTTTGGGAATGGAGGGGTTCAATTGAAGAATCGGATGGGATCAAGTTGTATCTACATACCCTCCAAACAAGCAATTTTATTAATAATATTCTTCCACTCAAAGATCTATTGTTCAGTGAATTAGATTGTTCTCCTTTATTTTATATTTACTTCTCTTGATATTAAATACGAAGATTATTTAGGCATTACAATGATTTTTTAGCATGTTACAAATCTAATAAACAATAAGATTTATTGCGACCTACCTGCAACCTAGATTTTTATTGAGAAACTCTACTCTAAGATCATAACATTGTTTTGACTTTGGATATTTCCTTAATGAATGTGTAGGTGGATCATCTTGATAACTTGTATGTTCATATCTCTATCTTGATTATTCATTTATTCCATTGATTATATGTTTAAATTCATTAAATATATTCCTACAAATCAATGGAATCTTACTTGTTGAATTAATGTATGATTTATATTTCATCTCAGATACACAACCTTTATAATGTAACTACCCAACACCTAAAACCAACTATAGCAACAACTAAGGTGCCCTAGCTTTGTGCCATAGAATTTTGGTGCAAAATTTAGGGATAACATGAGGTATATTAATTTTATGTATCCACGAGGATTATGGGAAATATAGATCCTTTATGAATTAAATCCTCCTTTTCCTTGCAGATGCATTTAGAATGAGAAATAACTTAACAATACTTTGTATTGAGAAGTCTTTAATTTTAGAGCCTTTGTTGTACTTAAACTAAGGATGGATATAAAGGTACTTTTAGAAAACGAGAAGTGGGATAATCATCTAGAAGTGTTGAATAAATTCAAGGAATTTGTTAATAGTGGTGATGTTGTCACCAATGCCTTATCTCTATGAGTGCTTCATTTCTTGGCCGATCTTGCAAAAGATAAGGTTAACAATAATGACTAATCATAGATGCAATGCATTCTATATATTTGTTGAGGTAAATGTAGCACTATTTGTCCTTGGTTGTCTTTGCAAGTTTTCAAAGAACTTATCATTAATTGGTCTGGAGAAATCAATTAGAATAATGAATTCTATAAAAAAATTATCAAAGATAAAGATTGAGCTATACACCTATTTTCGAAGATGGGACACTCTCCGACCCTTGCACATGTATTACAAGGGTTTTTATTTTTCCTTTTCTGTTCTTCTAGATCATTTAAATTGCATAAGCACTAGTATTTTGGTTATCAACTATTCTATGGAAGTTTCATGAAAAAGGGGTGTATGTATGTATCTAAATATTTGAGCTACTAATAATATTCTTCGAGAAGTTTTGGTTGTTCCAAGAACAACATACCATTTCTATTATTTAGATGCCTTTTCAATCTACCTTTTTTTTTTCAGAATAAAAATAACTTAATCTTGATATTCATGTGAATCAAAGGATATGGTTACATCACTGTGAGATCAAAAGATCACTCTAGAAGATAAAAGATAACAAATAGGGCAGAAATATAGCCATCCAAAGTTAGATAAGTTAAAATAAAATACCCTCCTATCTCCAAAGAGAGAATCAAACAAATCCAACGAGAACGCAAGAATAACCCAAGTTGTTTATCCAGGGAGGAACTCGAGGGATAGACTAATCATAAGGATATGATATTCATCCGAGGAGACTGAATACATCTAAATTATTCTAGTAATTCCAAAGGGCATGCAAAAAGTTCATGCAATAAAAATTTTATAATGAGATTTTAGAAGAGATTAATCTCACCTCCCCAAATAATACTGCATTCAAAGAATTCTGTGAAGGTCATGTGACCAAATTCCATAGAGAGATCCTCCATTGATAAAGATCCTTCCTTCTTATTGTTTTCCTGAAAGACATGTTGAAACTCTAGTGAGATGAAGGAGGATTTCAAGAAACAAATATTATCACACCAGTAGTCTAGGTCCAAAGCTGAGAGAGAAGCCTTGTCATTTTCCTAGTTGATAAATACAGAAAAATGTCCAAAAAAATAGAGGGTCGAGATCCCAATAGAAGATGCAAAGCACAATAAGGCCAAAAGAGCAAGTAATTCTACTCTGGAATTCATGCTAAAACCACAACCCCATTTTATACAGAAGGAGTGTGACTGACTGACTTCAAGGAAAATACTAGCACCATCGATCTTATGATCTGCATCCCCATCAAAAAAACCATGAGGGTATTTGAGCTCTGTCATATCTCCAACAATCCTAGATTTTTTTCCTTATAATTCAAAGGAAACGATTGTACCTGAGCCAAGATCCTATTACAGGTAGAGATTGCATCAAGTTTCCTACCTTTGAAAATGGAAACGTTGTGAGTAGTCCAGATATTCCAAATGAGAAAAAGGGGAAGATGTGAGATTACTCCAATTTTTTGATACCAATCCTCAATTTTTTCCCATTTCGTTGTTATAATCCAAGAAATATACTGACCATATTTCCTATATAGAAGATCAATGATATTTCTTACAAAGGAGTAGAACATGAAGATGTGATCAATAGAGTCCTCACTATTCATGCACAGACAGAATCTGCTCGGACCAACCCAACCCTTTTTTATTAATATATCCCAAGTATTGATGTGGTTCTCCAAAATGGGCCAAAGGAAACATTTTAGTTTTAGAGGGATCTCACATTTCCAGACCTGAGCATGGGTTTTGTTATGAGATAGTGGCACATGAGAAGATACAATTCTAGTCCTAACCTCTCCATTATTGGTATTGTGCATCCACTATAAATTATCTTGTATCTCTTTTAATATGACCCCCCCATGAGATAGGCTATTATTATAACCATTCCATTCTTCCTTTCAAATTCCACCCAAATCCAGGTCCTCAGTTGATAGTCCGTAAGAGTGCTTATCGCATCCTCCTTTTCTTTTTCGAGCATTGCTGAGAGTGCATATTCCATAGTCCAATAAATAAACCTAAAGATCCTCTGAGAGAATATAGGATGAGTTTTTTCCTACTATCGGCTCAATACCTAGCCTGATCCTGTTTCCACTTCCCACTTTACATCTAATTTTCCTACTAATCCAAGAGAGGGCTCTGACAAAGCCATTACAAAAATAGGAGGTACACCTTACTGAGTACCTTTGTTTTCGCATCCAGTCATCCAAGGAAAGGTTTTTTAGGTATTTTTTTAATAATCCAATTCTATATTCCAGATCCTTTCAAAACAATCCATAGGCTCTTCAGTCTGAGGGAAGTACCAAACCATTCTAGGTTTTTAATGTTCCATCCACCATAGTCCACTATTATTGAGATGGTATTCCAATAAACCAAATGCATCCTTGATCTTCTTGCCAAAATATCCCATATAAAAGTAAACATACATTGATGAATCCTATTTAGTATGGACTTAGGAACCATGGCTAATGCAAACCAATACATCGATATGCCAGTCATAAATACCCGGATAAGAATTAATATGTTCCCCAAGGTGAGGATTCTGTAAAAATAGTGACTAATCCTTTTCTCAAAACTCTTAGTAATCCATCTCCATTCATTGATGCCATAGCCAGTAGGTTTAAGATGATATCCTGGTACTTAAATCCTACATCAATATGTTCCATTTTGTAGGGTAATACTAGTGTGATTCAGTCCCTTATCCCTTCATCTACTTCATCAAAAATAAAAGATGATTTATCCATACTTATACACATACCTGAAGCTGAGAAAAAGAGGTTTAGAAAATAATAAAATTCCTTCCATTCTTCCATAGGAATTTTTAGTGGGTAGATCTCTGAAAAATTCAAACCCTAGTTTGACATTGGACCAGAAAACTACAGAAATCCAGAGAACTGGAAAACTGCACTGTAGAATCTCGCAAGTCAGATTTGAAAGGTGAAGACTTGAGATCTCCAGAAACCAAGCACACCAGTCAACTTGCCTCACTCAAGTGCATCTCCTGGTAAGATCAGTTTCTCATTTTTCAGAATTTCAATTCTTTTGTAATATCCTGACAAGATGGTCCAAAGCACCAAGATTGAGGACAAACTAGAAGGAATAGAGAATTATAGAGCATGGAAATATACAATGGCCCTAATTCTCAAGGAGAATGATCTTGAAAAATATATCAAGGATGAAGTTGTAGAACCTGAAGAGGCTAAAGCTAAGGAGAAGCATAAGAAGGATTTGATTAGGGCACAAAGGATTATTGCTGACTCTATCAAGGATCATTTGACCCCTCAAGTGTCATCCAAGAAGACACCAAAATAAATGTATGATGCCCTAGCAAGGATATATATAGGTATAAACATCAACAGAAAGATGAATCTAAGAGCTCAATTAAAGAGCACCAATATGAGTCATGGAGAATCCATCCAGGACTATTTCACAAGGGTATCCCAGTTCAAGGAACAAATAGAAGCCATTGGAGACAACCTTGATGAAGATGAGTTGGTTATGACGACTCTCAATGGTCTCACTAGACCCTGGGAGTCATTCATCCAAATGATATGTGCCAGAAAGGAAAGCATGGAGTTTGATATTGTATAGGAAGAGTGTATTCAAGAGGAGGCTAGAGTGGCCAATAGAGAATATCTACTGAAGGAATATGATCAAGACCTAGCCACCCATACTAAGAGAATAAGAATTCAACCCAACTTCAAGAAGGTAAATCACAAGGATTCTCAACCTCCTAGAAGGTTACAAAGAACAAGAGAAAGTCTCCCAAAGAGGGACCACTCCAGCTTTCAATGCTTTCATTGTGATAAGGTAGGACGCATTGCCATAAATTGTCCTATGAAGAGAGAAGAATACAAGAAGAGGAACAACAAAAAAAGACATCATGCACATCTAGTTGAAGATGAGGATGAAGAAGAAGAAGAAGAAGAAGGACCTCAGAGAAAGCAAGCAAGAGAAGGTGCAAAGGAGTATGTACTATTCTATACACTGTCTGGGTCTGTAACACCTGGAGAAAACACTTGGATTATTGATAGTGGTTCTTCAAAGCACATGTGGGGACAAAATAAAATTCAGTCAAAACTTGAATAAAATAACTCTCCTTAGAAATTATCTCTAGGAGATGACTATCAATATCCAATCAAAGGAATTGGTGAAGCAAGCTACAAGCTTGATTCAGTAAATCCCCTAAATATGAAGGAATTTTTATATGTACCAAGTCTAAAGAAGAATTTACTTTCTATCTTAGCTTTAGATAAGAAGGGATACAGACTTGCATTCATATATGGCCAAGTACTCATGTGGCTCAAAGGAAAGTCAATTGAAGATGCAGTTGTCATCGGTGAAGAAGGAGGCCTGTATAAAATCAAGGGGCATTTAGAAACAACCCTTGTTCATGAGACCACTAATCCTAGTGAACTGTGGCATAGAAGGATTTCCCACATAAATTAAAAAGCACTACCTCATGTGAACAAAGTAGTTAAGGGATTACCAGACTTCAAGATCAACCATGAAGACATTTGCAAAGGATGTGCAAAAGGAAAGAATATCAAGAATCCATTTTCAAAGAGTGAAACAAAAAATAAAGGTACGTTGGAATTAATTCATTCAGATGTATGTGTTCCAATGTCCTCCACATCCTTGAGGGGTTTTGAATACTATATTGTTAGTTTTTCAACATTAAGCTAGCATTATTAGGATCTTTAACTGAGAGAATAACAAGTACAACAATCCAACACAAGAGACAATGAACACAGTGTTTTTCCTCGAGGAAACCATAAAGGAGAAAACCCCACAACTTCCTTAGAGATAGAATCAACACCAAAATACTAAAATCCCCAAAATAGTAAGTGATCTCCCGACAGCAGTAATCTTCTTCTTGTCTAGCCATAGTGTCTTCTCCTTCCTCAACTATGTGCTACACTTGAGTGTGGATGAGTTGTCTGTTAAATAGAGACTCAGGTTCTCTATTTATACTAATCCTGACATGACTAAAACCCTACTAGGTTTGACCTCTACTAGGAGAGTCTAATAACCCTAGTTCCCTAGAACTGCGGGGACTTTAACCCTTAGACAATTGGAGGGTTACCCACAATGACTTGACATGACTTGTTTACATTATTGATCCTCCCAATTAGAACATCGGGGCATGACAATATGACTCAATTACATTATAGATACATCCCGGAATAAACATCGGGTTATAATACATAAGATACATAGATGAATACATTCTGAAGTTACAAATACATCAACACTCCCTCTTAACTAGGAAGGTATTCNCATTGGTATTCTTCTCTGTATCAACTGGATCATCTTGTCATCTGCATCTCAAGTATTCTGAGTCTTCCAGTCATCTTCATTCTTCAAATCTGGATCATCATGGGACATCATCACTGGATCTGGATCGTCACTGGATTTGGATCATCACCAGTCATCATCACTGGGAATCATCATCACTAGATCTAGATCATCACTGCTGGATCATCATCACTAGATCTCGATCATCACTCAATCTGGATCATCACTAGCAATCATCATCACGGGTGCTATCTCATGGTTCTTCTTGTCATAGGAAGTTCTACAGAGCCATCCCTTTTTCATGATAGTTGTATGCCTAGCCCCCATGTAGGTCTTCTTCAATGCTTACATTTGACACTAAGTCAGAATGGCCCACCCAACACTTACATATGACCTACTCGTCAGAAAGGCATGCCTAGCACTCACATATGATCATGTAGGAACCAATCCTATAATCATATCAGAAAGGCCTAGCACTCATGTCTAGCAGCATTATAGGAACTCAAACTACTATCATCTATGAAATGGATCAACACTTACAACCACCAGCATGATAGGAACCCAAACTACTATCATCTGTGGAAAGGCACAACACTCACATCCACTAGCATGGTAGGAACTCAAACTACTACCATCTATGGAAAGGCACAACACTTAGAATCACCAGCATGGTAGGAACTCAAACTACTACCATCTGTGAAAAGGCACAACACTTATAATCACCAGCATGATAGGAACTCAAACTACTATCATCTGTGAAAAGGCTTAGCACTTACAACCACCAGCATGATAGGAACCCAAACTTCTATCATCTGTGGAAAGGCCACTACACTTACATCTAATCATGTGGGAACACATCCCTCAGTCACATCAGAATGGCTCTCAGTCCTAGACTAAGGATTCCTGGTACCTCACCAGGTAGCTCCATTCAAAGAATGGCGGTAGCCCTTATATCCAACACTAAGTCAGAATGGCCAGCACTCATATCTGACATGGGAGGAACCTAATCCTTTAGCCATGAAAGAATGGCTCAGCCCTTACATCTGATCAAGTGGGAACACATCCCTCTATCACATCAGAATTCCCATGCACTCATATCTGATCATGTGAGAGAACATCTCACGGTCATATCAGAATGACCCTCAGTCCTATACTGAGTTTTCATGGTACCTCATCAGGCAGCTCCATTCCAAGAATGGCAATAGCCCTTATATCTGATCATGTAGGAACCAATCCTATAGTCATATCAGAATGGCTTAGCACTCACATCTGACATGGAAGGAACCAATCCTCTCACCATGATAGAATGGCTTAGCCCTTACATCTGACCTGCTTATCAGAATGGCCATGGATCTTAGCACTCATATCTGTCATGGAAGGAACCAATCCTCTCACCATGACAGAATGGCTTAGCCCTTACATCTGACCATGGAAGGAACCAATCCTCTCACCATGTTAGAATGGCTATGGGACTCATCACTTTCCCTTGGAGGAAAAATCAATCTGGAGAACACCAAGCTTCTCCTTGAAGTACTCAAAATTCACTCTAGCCAATGGCTTCATCAATACATCAGCTATATGTTCCTCCATCACAACATACTAGAGCTTCACTGCTCCCTTCTGCACCATATCCCTGATATAGTGATACTTGAACTTGATATGCTTCAACTTGTCATGGAAAAATGGATTCGCTGACAACTTCATGCAACTCTAGTTGTCACAATGTATACAAGTAGCATCCAAATGGAGATCAAATAAATTAGACAGTAGCTTCTGTAGCCATATTACCTCACAACTAGCTGAACAAGCTACGACATACTCTGCTTCAGCTATACTTAGTGCCACACAGGATTGCCTCCTGCTAAACCAAGAGATCACACCCGATCCCATACTGAAGCAACACCCTGAAGTACTCTTCCTATCGATGGCACTGCCTACCCAATCTAAATCAACATAACCCTCCAGGTTAATATTTTGATTCACATCGTAATTGAGCCCATAATCAACTGTACCCTTCAGGTACCTCAGAATATGCTTTGCAGCAATCAAGTGAACATTTCTTGGATCTGTCAAGAACTGGCTCATGGTGTTCACAGCAAAGCAAATGTCTGGTCTCGTTTTCGTCATGTACATCAATGACCCAATCATCTAATGATACATCATAGCATCAATCGAATCTGATGAAACATCACTCAATAGCTTCAGGTTCAATGCCATAGGTGTGGCCATAGCCTTACAGTCCATCATCCCAAACCTATTCAGGATCTCTACTGCATACTTCCCTTGTCCAAGGAAGATTCTATATGTACTCTATCACACCTCCATACCTAGAAACTAATGCATCATACCCAATTCCTTCATCTCAAACTCAGCAGCAAGCTTTCTCTTCATATCAACAATCAACCCATCTATACCTGTCACAAATAGATCATCTACATATAGTAGAAGCATCACTGGGTTTCCATCTTCAACCTTGTAGTAAAGGTTGGAATCTGCTTCACTCTTGGTAAAGCCCAAACTGGATAGAAAATTATCAATTCTATTGTACTAGGTCCTGGGTGCCTGTTTCAAACCATACAGGGCTTTCTTCAATTTGCATACATGAGACTCTTTGTCATGTGTCTCAAAACCAAGTGGTTGTTCTACATACACTTCCTCTTCTACTACACCATTCAAGAAGGAAGTCTTGACATCCATCTGGTATATCTTCCATTTCATCACTATAGCCAGAGCAAGTACTGATCTGATGGAAGTGTATCTGGCTACAAGTGCAAATGTTTCTTCATAGTTTATTCTTTATTTCTGAGAGAAACCCCAAGCCACAAATCTTGCCTTATACTTTTCAATGCTACCGTCTGCAGCATGCTTGATCTTATAGATCCCTTTGGAAGTTACAACTGACTTCCCTTCTGGTCTTGGGACAACAACCCAAACATCATTCTTCATGATCGATTGGTATTCTTCGATCATAGCATCCTTCCATTCTTTCCATTCTTCCACTTCTTCATAACTGGAAGGTTCTTTATCAATGAAATCACATAGTAAAGCTACATACCCAGAGCAGGATCTGGTCCTCTTTCTTTCTCTATGATTCTCTTTTGGAGCCCCATATCTTTTTGCACCTTGGATAAGTTCTTGTACTGAAGCAGGTTTCCTCTTATGAGGATTCTTCTCCAGAGGTGGATCTACAGGTCTTTGTGGTTCTTCAAATTCTCGATCTTCTTCTTGAGCTTCTTCATTCATGGTTGTATCATGAATTCTGGGTGCTTCTGCTTCTTCAGCTTCTTCAGCAGGTATCTTTCTGGATTTGTTGTAAGTCATGTCTTCATCAAATGTCACATCCCTACTGATGTTAATCTTCTTGTATCCTGGGAAATAGATTCTATAAGCCTTCAAGATTTCAGAGTATCCTACGAATATACCCTTCTTTCCTGAAGGATCTAATTTTGTCCTTTTCTCCTTTGGGATGTGTATGTACACAGGACAGCTGAATATTCTAAGATGGCTGACTTCTGGTTTCTTGTTGGAGAAGGATTCTTTAGGATTCTTGTTCTCAAGTACTCTATGTGGAGTACAATTTTGTACATACACCACTGTTCTGGCAGCTTCAGCCCAAAGATGCATAAGAAGATCTTGATCATGAAGCATTGCTCTTGCAGCTTCCATGATAGTTCTATTCTTCCTTTCTGCAACCCCATTCTATTGTGGATTATAAGGAGTGGACAAATCCCTCTTTATCCTTGAGTCTTTGCATAGCCTCTTGAATTCATTTGAAGTTAATTCTCCGCCATTGTCTGATCGAAAGGTATTGATATTCTTTTCAGTATGGTTCTCAATCAAGGCTTTGAATTCCTTGAATTTGCTGAATACTTCATCTTTGTTCTTCATCAAGTAAACCCATGTATTCCTAGAAAAATCATCAATAAAAGAAACATAAAATGCATACCCGCTTAGTGAGCTTGATGAAATAGGACCGCATACATCAGAGTGGATGATTTCCAAGATTCCTTTTTCTTTGCTTTCGCTACTTGGAAATGTCTTCTTTGTGTTCTTTCCCTTCACACATCCTTTGCAGACCCCATCATGTTTTCCTTGGATTTTTGGAAGACCTTCAACATCTTTGCTTGCAATAGGTAGTGCTATGTAATGCACATGTGCGAGCCTTCTATGCCAAATTTCATTTGGCTCTACTGTGTCATGGACCAATGCTTGTTCTGGATGGCCCTTCAATTTGTACAATCCTCCTTCTTGTTCTCCAATCACTACCGCATCATCGATAGTCTTTCCTCTAGGCCACATAATGAGTTGACCATGTATGAATGCAACCCTCATTCCTTTTGCATCTAGTTCTGATATAGAGTGAAGGTTCTTCATGAGTCCTAGCACAAACAATACTTCTTTCATTGTTAGAGACTTACCAGAGTCTAGTTTATATGAAGATTCCCCACTACCTTTTATTGGATATTGGTAGTCATCTCCTAGCTTCACCTTGTGAGGTGATTCATGTTCTGATAGTCTTACAAAGGATTCCTTCAATCCAATCATATGTTTGGAAGCCCCACTGTCTATAAGCCAATCATCACTACCATGAGTAATGTTACATGTGAGAGCGAAAATCAAAACATATTCATCCTCGCTTGAAGAATCTTCACTTTCATATCTAGATCTCTTCTTGGATGGTTCATCATCCTCTGCAGCATGAGCATGATGTCTTCTTTTGTTCCCCTTCTTCTTATGAGAGTGAACCTTGTTCTTAGGACAGTCTTTTGCAAGTGTCCATTTTCATCACATGTATAACATCTTAATCTAGATAGGTCCTTTCTATTGTGATACTTAGAATAAGAGTTCTTACCTTTGGAGTAATGAGGATTTCTTCTTCCCTTCTTGGAGTGAACTATGAGGGCTTGATCTTCACTTCCCATATTCTCTTAAAGAGCTACTATCTGATCTTCTTATTAAGAGCATTATTCCCATAGTTTGCTGAACTTGACTAACTTCTTTCTTGCACAGATTACTTGGATGAAATAATCCCATGACCTAGGGAGGCCATTCAAAGTAGTCATCACAATCTATGCATTTTCCACTTCTTCATCAATAGATTCTAGTTGTTCCTTGATCTGAGAAACTCTTGTGAAGTAAGACTAGATAGTTTCTGCATTCTGAATCTTCACATTCTTCAGCTGGTTTCTCAGAGTCATCTTCTGGTTTATGTTCTTCCCTTCAAACAACTTGGTTAGGGCATCAAACATAGCTTTAGGTGTCTTGAGAGAGGACACCTATGGGATAAGGTGATCCTTGATAGAATCAACAATGATCCTCTTTGCCGTAACCATCTTCTTCTTATGCAAGGCCTTTGCCTCATCTCCCTCTAGAACTAGAAGCTCCTCATGGATGTAGGAGTCTAATTCATTCTCTTCCAGGACCAGGGAGATCCTATACTTCTAGGCTCAGAATTTGACAGCTCCCTCAAGATTTTCATCAAGCTTGGTATGGTGAGACATCTTAAACTGAGAATCTCAAATGGAAATATAGAATATCTTAGATCTTACCAGGTCAAGATGTCGAATCTAAAACTTGAGCTGAAATCCTACAGAGTTGGTTTAGGAGAAAATTAGGGTTTTGATTTTCCAGAGATTTGTCCACCCAAATGCCTTGAAATTTGTCCCTAACTTTGATTTTGGGGAGGAGATCAATCTAGGCCTGGGATGACTAAAAAATTCCTCTTCTGTGAAAAGCCCTAATTTTCGACAGTAGTGACAGGTCCAAAACTGAAAAACCTCAGAATTGGATTCTGCTTCAATAGAAAGATGTGACCTAAGGAGGAGAGTTATTCCACCTTAATTTTTCTGAAAATCTGTGAACGAAGATCCACAAACTAGGAATCCCTAGTTCCCACAGCTACACATTGTCTTCTTCTTAGGTTAGCTCTGATACCATGTTAGTTTTTCAACATTAAGCTAGCATTATTAGGATCTTTAACTAAGAGAATAACAAGTACAGGAATCAAACACAAGAGACAATGAACACAGTGTTTTTCCTCGGGGAAACCATAAAGGAGAAAACCCCACAACTTCCACAGAGATAGAATCAACACCAAAACAGTAAAATCCCCAAAATAGTAAGTGATATCCCGACAGTAGTAATCTTCTTCTTTTCTGGCCCCAATGTCTTCTCCTTCCCCAACTATGCACTACACTTGAGTGTGGATGAGTTGTGTGTTAAATAGAGACTCCGGTTCTCTATTTATACTAATCCCGACATGACTAAAACCCTACTAGGGCCGACCTCTACTAGGATATTCTAATAACCCTAGTGCCCCGGAACTGCGGGGACTTTAACCCTTAGACAATCGAAGGGTTACCCACTATGACTTGACATGAATTGTTTACATTATTGATCCTCCCAATCGGAACATCAGGGCATGACAATATGACTCAATTACATTATAGATACATCCTGGAATAAACATCGGGTTACAATACATAAGATACATAGATGAATAAATTACGAAGTTACAAATACATCAACATATATTACATTTGTTGATGACTATTCAAGAAAGACATGGATATACTTATTAAAATAAAAGAATGAAGTGTTTGAAAACTTTAAGGAATTCAAAGCCTTGATAGAAATATTTCAGGTAAAAGGATCAAGATACTCTGGTCAGACAATGGCAGAGAATATACATCAAAAGAATTTGAATCATTTTGTAAAGATGCTAGAATCAAGAGGGAACTAACTAATCCCTACAATCCTCAACAAAATGGTGTTGCATAAATAAAGAACAAAACCATCATGGAGGCATTGAAGACAATGATATATGATCAAGATATTCCAATGCATCTATGGGAAGAAGCAGAAAAAACTGTTGTCTATGTATAGAATAGAATATCTCATAGTTCCCTTAGATTCAAGACTCCAGAAGAGATGTTCATGGGAAAGATGCCTAAGGTAAGTCACCTCAATATATTCAAGTTTCTAGTATATGTTCACATACCGAAAGATAAAAGAACCAAGTTGGACCCTTCCAGAAAGAATGGAATATTTGTTGGATACTGTGAAGTATCCAAGGCATTCGGAGTTTGCATTCCTGGATTCCATCACATGGAAATCAGTAGAGATGTAACATTCGATGAATAAGAAATTCTCAAGAGATCCAAAAAATGTCAACATGAAGAAGTATATGAGGAATATGTACCTCCCAGAAATGTAGAGGCTACATTCCTCCTTGAATATGAAATGCCTAAATATCATGATATGACTGAACAACAAGAACCTCCCACAATGGAGATATCATGAAAGAGAAATCCTGCTTGGGTAAGAGAAATTATACAAGAAGTAGAAAGATATGGAGCTCCTGAAGGCTCCACAAGGATAAGCAAGAAGCCCAAGACATTTTCCAACTATGTAGCCTTGATATGCCATCTTGTAGATCAAGAACCTACAACTTATGAAGTAGTTGTACAGAAGAAAGAATGGGAAGAAGCAAGGATGAAAGAATACCAGTCAATAATGAAGAATGATGTGTGGTATGTAGTTCCCAAAATAGAAGGCAAGGGTGTGGTATCCTCCAAGTGGATTTACAAGATAAAACATGCAGCTAAAGGAAGTATAGAGAAATGAAAGGAAAGATTTGTGGCTATAGGTTTCTCTCAGAAAGAGGGAATTGATTATGAATAAAGATTTGCACCAGTGGCAAGGTACACTTCGATTAGAGCTATCCTGGCACTTGCATCCATGATGAAGTGGGACTTACACTAGATGGATGTAAAGACATCCTTCTTGAATGGTGTGATTGAGGAAAAAGTATACATAGAACAACCTCAACGATTCTAGGTTGAAGATAGAAAAACTCACATATGCAAGTTGAAGAAATCCCTGTATGGCCTGAGGCAAGATCCTAGAGCCTTGTATGGAAGAATGGATAGTTTCTTCGCAAGCTTGGATTTTACCAAGAGTAAATATCATCCTAACCTTTACTTCAAGGTTATAGATGATGAACCTGCCATACTATTACTATATGTGGATGACCTATTTCTAACAGGGAATGAGAAACAGATTAAAGAATGCAAGGAGAAGATCGCTGAAGAATTTGATATGAAAGACCTTGGATTAATGCACTATTTTCTAGGTCTAGAAGTGTGGAAAAGTTTAGAAGAAATCTTTCTCAACCAAGGAAATTATGTAGTAGAAATTTTGAAAAGATTTGATATGTTGGAATGTAAAACCATGGCCACACCCATGGATACCAGCCTGAAGTTGTTGGTTGATGAATCAGCAGAGTTAGTGGATGTGACTCAATACAGACATATTATTGGGTCATTGATGTATCTAACAAATACCATCCCATACATTTTTTTTGCTATGAACACCTTGAATCAGTATCTAGTTCAACCTAGTAGCTGCAAAACATGTGATGAGATATCTGAAAGGAACTATAGAATTTGGTCTATACTGTGATGGAAACCATGACTACAGATTGTATGGCTATACAGATGCATATTGGGTTGGAAGTGTCTCATATAGAAGAATCACATCAGGTGGATGTTATTTTCTAGGGTATGCTATGATTTCATGGTTTAACAGGAAAATAGTCCAGTGCTTCTCTTAGAACAATTGAAGCAGAATATATAGTAGCTTGCTCTACTAGTTGTGAATCCATATGGATCTGAAAGCTGATGTCAGGTCTATTTAGCCTGGAGTAGGATACCATAGTGATTCTATGCGATAACTAGAGTTGTGTAAATATGACAGAGAACTCATTGTTCCATGATAGGTCAAAGCAAATAGAAATCTAGTATTTTTACATTCGAGATATTATACAGAAGGGAGCCATAAATCTCTAGTATTAATGAACAAGTTGCTGATGTGTTGATGAAGCCTCTATCTCGAATAAAGTTTGAATACTTTTGAGACAAGATTGGTGTTGTTCGAAAAGACCTTCCCCGAAAGGGGGAGCAGTGATGTTGTAGTGGGATTGTATCATCCCTGGACACATGTCCTAAAGTGATCCATAGACTTTTTCCTCCAAAAAAGAAGCAGGATTATATCATCCTTTGACACTTTCCCTAAAGTGATCCGGAGACTTTGGTTTTCGAGAATGTGGTAGGATTGCATCATCCTTCGACTTAATTCGTAAAGTGATAGGGAGTGATTATCTTGTAATAGTATCCAGTGACTTCGGTCTTCGAGAATGTGGTAAGATTGCATCATCCTTGGACTTAAGTCCTAAAGTGATAGGGAGTGATTATCCTGAAATAGTATCCAGTGACCTCGGTCTTCAAGAATGTGGTAGGATTGCATCATCCTTGGACTTAATTCCTAAAGTGATAGGGAGTGATTATCCCGTAATAGTATCCAATGACTTCGATCTTTGAGAATGTGGTAGGATTGTGTCATCCTTGGACGTAAGTCCTAAAGTGATAGGGATTGATTATCCCATAAAATTATCCAGTAACTTTGGTCCTCGAGAATGTGGTAGGATTGTATCATCCTTGGACTTAAGTCCTAAAGTGATCCATAGACTTTCATCTTCGTATTATGGATTGCAGGTTGTTGATGATGATGATGTTGCTAATCAAAATATCAGAGTATTGTTGATGATGATGATGTTGCTGATTGAAAGATCAGAGTATTGTTGTTGATGATGATGATGTTGTTGATCGAAAGGTCAAAGTATTGATGATGATGATGTTGCAGATCGAAAGGTCACATTATTGTTGATGATGTGTTGAGGCCTGGAAAATTGTAGGCAACAAAAGCAAGGGATTCTCCCCAGTCAGCGTTCCCAACTAGCCCATGACTGTTTTGTATGGGGAATCTGTCCAGTTTGCGGTCCGGCTACCATAGGTCAAATAACAAAAACAAAACGTTTTACCGGTTGTGGCCCAGTCCACCGTATATTTTTGTATTTTTTATTTAAGTATGATATTCATATGCCTAATTAACCATGCAGGGTGATAAGGATGCAAGGAGCATTCACAACGTGATGCGCAGGTTCTTACCTCTCGTCTTAGCACTCACAAGCATCTCAATCACATATGCAGCAATAAAATAAAACTAACTATCTATCTCCGGGGAGCAAACTGTAACTTAATTATGAGTAATGTTTATTGTACATGCAATATAAGAGAAATTACGGTTAGCTAATATTTCTTCCCACAATGCATGAATGATTAAAGATATTTATACAATCAGATAGCCAATTGTTTTATGAATAGCATACATTACTCATGGTGGTAAATCCACAGAATAAACCAGAAATCATTCAAACATGAACATAGGCTCTAAGAGTTAGAACGATCTCATAGTTGATGGACCAAACACTGGAAAAACAAAATAGTTCGTCTTTCCACAATCCACAGTATAACATTTGAAAGTCCCACCAATCTTTCTCCAACAGGCAAACAATAATTATTTATTGCAAAAAAAAGTAGTTCTTCTTACAATATCGCTTTTCATATCTAACTGGGAAAAAGACCTCTTCCTCCTTCTAAGTCTTCTACATTTATACAAAAAGGGCGAGACTGTTGGGCTGCCCAAAGCAACCTTTGGGCTTCCCAACTCTTCACCTCCAATGTTTCACTTTTCTCAAATGTTTTTACAAAATCGTTACAAATTACAAAAAGTGATCAATCCTTTATGAGGAGGGTCCCACTTGGGTGTCTAGAAACTTCTTCCATGTCAAAGCTTTAGAGGCGATTCCTTCAAAGGAACAAGGTTCTAGAAACTGAATGTTGATCTCAAATTTCACAGCCTGGTTCTTTATAGCCTCAATTCTGGCTGTGCTCAACCGAAGCTGATCCTCCAAAAGCTGCACACTGATGGTTGAATGATCTACTTATTTCTTTAAGATCTGATCATCCAGGGCTTTAATATGCTATACTTTCGCTTCTTCCTCCTGATATCTCTTCTGCGACATCTCCACAAATGAGTTGTGGTTCAGGAAAACATCAAGCCTCTATTCGACCTCTATTTGGCACCGATTGTAGGTAATAAGGAGCCTCCTGAAAAACTCTGCACAAGCTCCTTTCGTATTTTTAACGGCCTTTTTGAAATCCTCTACGGTATTTATGGAAAATTCTAGTAAGTCATAATCCTGCTTGAGGGCCGGTTGATCCTTTCATGGCAGTTCTGCTGGAGTTTCTTCATTGTTTTCCAGCCTTTCCATCCTCGCAGTCAGGACTTCAAGGACATCTTGAGATCTATCAATGAAATAAGAGGAGGTCTCCAAGATTTTATCCAATCAGCCATCTATCTGCAGCACTTTGCACATTTCCTCTTCTATGGTAGTCGGTAGTTGCAGCATCTTGGCCTTTTGGGCCATCACATGCTCCTTGAAGGGTTGCAGATTGACCTACTGCTTTCTTGCTTCTTCTAGAGCAGTTGTTAGAGAAGTGACCTGCTTTTGAAGCTTCTTTTCCTATTCTTGGGCGTGCATCTCACTAGCCTCCAAGATGATCTTTTGCTGCTCTAAATCTTCTACCTTTCCCAGCAGCTATTCCTTTTCCATCTTTAGCTCTTGATATTCTTTCTGCACTTTCTCCAGGCATCCTTGTGCAGTTTCACTAGCTTGTTTCTCTGCTTGGAGGAGTTGCAGTTCATCATTTCAAGATCTTATTTATTTTTTCATGTCTTCGTATTTCCTTTTTATCCTATTGCTTTCCTCTCTCTCTTTCCTCAATGTGTCTTTCAATTGAGCAGAGGACTTCTTGGATTTCTCCAAGTCTGTCATAATCTTGTCCACATTATCTTCTGAATCTTGAATTAGTGCAGTTGCGGCTCTAATGATGAATCTTGGATCCTGGTCCATTCCAAATACAACGGGTGTATCCATTATCATTTTCCCAGGTAGACCTTCTGTTTCAATCTTCCTTTTTGTTCTCTTCACTATCCTCTTTGTCGATCGGTCATAGAAAACAGTATTGAAATCATGGATCTCTTCCCCTTTTTTCTGTACAAAGGGGACCAGCTTAAGTGTAGGCACTACAGATTGTCCAGATGTGCTGGCAGCGGGTACTTCTGGATCCTGAATCTCAGGGTTCTCCATGTCCTGGGTTTTCCCTCCAGCTGTGTCAGAGGCTGACTATTCTGTCTGTGTCTGTGTCAGCTTTAGCCTCTCTGCCTCTTGTTTCTGTAGCTCTTCATCAAGCTTCCTTTTCTTTTCTACTTCTTCATTTCTTCTATCGTCCTCTTCTTTTCTAGCTACCTCCTGTGCAGCTTTTCTTTTCTCTTCTTCTTCTCCCTGCAGCCAACCTACAGCTTCTTGTGCCAGCCTTTGGGCCTCCTCATTTCTTCTCTTGGCTTCTTCCTTAGCTTTTGCTTGTTCATCTCCCTTCCCACCTTTGTTGGTTGTTAAGTCAGTGATTTGTTTCTTCCAATTTTGGTTTGATTTGCATTTTATTTCAAGTTATTCATTTGCTTTTATTTGATTTTTGCCTCTTTTAGGAAACTTTTAGTTTTTATGTTAAGTTTTAAAGCTTTCTTTTGAATTTTTTTTAAGTTCTTACCTTTAGATTTTTGTTTTGTTAAAGAGTTTTAAAAGTCATCATATCAAATAATGGATTCCTAAATCATATTTTGAGCATAGTTATGCATAATCATTACTCAAACAGCTTTTAAACTTCATGCAAATTGACAAAAAGCTGTAAAAAAAGCACCAAAACAGTGTTAAACTTATTCTTGTAGCGCTGGATCCTGAAATTAACAAAGAGCACGCCACAAGAATATTCTTGTAGCGCTGGAGCCCAAAATTAACAAAGGCATGCTACGAGAAAATCGTTTTTTGCCATAATGGTCATTTTTCAGTCCGATTTTTTGGGGATTTCGCTGGGGAAGTGTTAAATAGATAATTGGTCAGGTTTGATATGTGTTTTACCAAGTTTTTTCTCATGTAAATAGGTGTCAGTCTCATTTGAGGGAGATTACGGCAACTTTCTAGCAACTGTATGCCGATTTATGGAAAAATCGTGATAGACCGTGGAATGGGGCACAATTTTCGGCAGGAGATTCTCAAACTGAAGGTTACGAAGTTGGTGAACACTGAGGTGGAGACACATTGCCTAAAAATCTGGAATTTGCTGTTGCAGAGGAATTTAGGTTTTCGCTAGTGTGACAGTTGGGAGTAATCTGAAGAGCCACAGAATTCTTTATGACCCCTGTGATCACTGAGGGATATAATATATCTCCCTGTTTAATCACCTTATT
>LPNX011187760.1:269966-306589 GCA_001517045.1 Pseudotsuga menziesii
TAGGCTGTGAAAGATGAAGCTCATGAAGACAAGCTTTATTATTCAAATAATAGTGAAGAGTCTTATGGCCTTGATGTGTTGAATGGTTCAATACCTCAAAAGGAGAAAGATGACAACCAACAGATTTATAAGAATGAAGCTCATGAAGGTGAATCAATGGATTGTAGCAGCACTCCAGAATTAAAGAATAAGCTTAAATTTGATGCAGACAATTTGAATAGTGCTCATCAAATTGAACTTCTACCTAAGAATACAGTGTCTAGAAAATCTGTCACAGCTGACATCATATGGTGAAGCTCAAGAACCTGGAGAATGCAGTAAAGAGGAGATTCCAGTTTTGGATGAAGATCAGCAAAGTCACATCTCACCGATAAATGATGAAGCTCAAGAAGATAAATTAAGTGATTCAAAAACTAGTGAAGGATTTCATGACTTTGTAAATGAAAAAGAAGAGCATTATGAACTTGCTTCAATTGGCAAATATCAGGATGCTGAAGAAATAATCTCTCCTAAGATCTACAATGGCAAGAAAAATGATGATTCTCCTGATTTACTTGATGCAGTTGAGAATGTTCAAGCTTCGGAATTTTGTCTGCAATACTGTAACTTAGTTGCAAAGGATGAAGTACATCAAGACAACTTCTTAGGCAATAGAGAAGAGTTTTATGGTGCCAATGAGTTGTATGTTTCAACACCTCAAAAGGAGGAAGATGTAGTTGAGCAGATCTCCAAGAATGAAACTAGGGATGTTCAAATTCTCTCAACAAAGGGTGATCAGGTGGAATATGGATCTTATAGTGTAGATGTGGGAAAGATTGAATTTGAAGATAGAGCATATCAGGAAAGCATTAGTGTTGCTGATGGCATATCTGATGCAAGTTCCATCAAAGAACAATTGTTTGATATGGAACAAAAGATTCATGAGACTGCATGTATTCTTCCTGGAACATGCTCTTTTAATGCTTGAAGAATCTAAACATCATATCAAATTGGGTAATCAAGTTCTACAATCGGAAAAGGTTCCTCGACTGGATAGCAGACAACAAACTTTTGATGTTTTGCCTTCAGATGTTTCATAGAGCCCTCAAATACAGACCAACTTAACTACATTTAATGAAGGAAATAGTGCAAAGAATCTGTTGGTAAACACTTGTAGAGAACTTAGCAAAGCAGCTGCAGCATATATCATCTTACAATAATAGAATAAAATCTGAAGCTATATTTGTGCTTGTGAAATTGGGTTCTTCCGGAGGTGAGTCATGTATCAGGAAAATACTCAAGTTCAATATTGTTCAGAACTTGATTTCTTTGATGTCTTGCAAGTCACCAAAATTTCAAGATACAGCTTACACAGCACTTCATCAGTTGATACTTGGAGAAAGAGAAAAATGCTTTTCAACAAGGTATTTGGCACATAATTCTGCTCTATTTTTCCTGTTTTGAGTGATTGAATTCAAATGCAAACCACGAGCTGATGGAGAGGAAGTTTTGAAAACCAAAAGAGGTTTTTGTTAAAAAGATACCCATATACAAAAACCTCTCTCATTTGTGCAACAGCTATCAATTTTTGAAATATTCAGTTTAATCTTTGCAGCCTATTTTTCAGGGTTTTTAAATATCTAATATTTTCCTGTTTTAGTGTTCATTTTGCGGGGCAGATTCGGATTGATTGGAGATGAATTTTTAGAAACCAAGAGAGGTTTTTTTCCATCACGGATCCATTTACAAAAACCTATCTTAGTTGTTATACAGGTGTCACAAATTGAGAGATATAGAAGCTTCTTTGACACCTATTTTCGCAGAAATTCACCATATTTGCCAGGAATCCGATTTGCTATTTTTAGTCAATTAGTTGAATTAGTTAGTTAATGTAACTGCTGGGTAGTTTCAATTTCGACCTAATTAAAGGGAGATATAAATACTTCTTTTTAATTATAAAATAAGGACAAGGGGACTGAAGAAGGGTTCTGATTTTTGGGAGCTATAGGAGGTCTGCAGACTGTTTGTATCTTCAGACTTGTTCAGAGCTAAGTATTGTGACTCTTATAAGCATTTGCTGATGAAATTATGAGATATATATGACTTTTCCCCTTCAATTTTTTCTGTGTTGGCTTCATTATTGAACTTTTTTAGTTTCTTAATAGATATATTCATTGCTGGTTAATGTGTATTTGCTGGTAATGCTTGTCTGTTATGTATGAACCTCAGCATAGTCTTTCTGTTGGATCTTGTTGATATATCATGCATATTTATCATCTTTTGTTTATGATTTAGTTATTATTTTGTTTCTGAATGTATTCCCTGATTGTTCCCAATTCTTACAACCATTAAAACATTACAGAAACCCTAAACCTTATCTGTTTTATTGAATTTTATCTTGAGTGTGTGTTGGCTTGTTTCTCTGGCCTTAGAAACAATTTCTGGCACAAACATATTTGGCGCCGTTGCCGGGGACGAAGCTGAAGCATATCTTCCCTGGGATACTTATCTATTTTACTGGTTTAAGAGGTGGACTTAAACCAGCACTTTTGAAGGCTATTTTTCACCAAAGTTTGACACAGTGGCTACTAGAGGAGTTGGAAGAATTAGAAGATTTCAGTCATCCCCAGCTTTATGCAGCCCTAATTAATTTGAACTACTATCACCCCTTTCTCTTTCTGAGAAGAAGAAACTAAATCTGTCTTGAAAAATTAATTGGCAACTCCACTATTTCAAGATGCAGAGGCCAATGTCCATGGAAGCTATTATGGCTCGAAGGTTTGCACCTTTACATTTTTCTAATATTCCAGGTTTTCCAAATCCAGTACCTATTATGGATGTTTGGGGAGAATGTCTTCCACGGTTTAGAGAAAGCAAAGAGGATAATCCATCAGATCACCTTATCAAATTTCATCAATGTATGGTCCAGTTAAATATCCAGCATGAAGATGTGCTCATGAAGATGTTCGTGTATTCACTTGAGCAAGATGCACGAGATTGGTATTTTTCTCTTCCCGCTGCTAGCATCTGCTCACTAAAATAATTCCACACATGTTTTCGGAAACGTTGTAAGTATCTGTACTCAGCTGAACTCTTTTTAAAATATTGTTGTGAACATGCTGAGGTTTATAATACAATTTCTGATTCAAAAAACCATGATGATGAGTACAATCAAGAGTTCAAAACATGCCATGAAGAAGTTGAAGTTTCAGAATTTGTTGAAGATGAAAAGGTAACATTTTCAGATATTGTTGTCAAGAAAGAATGCCATGATCATTATGATAATAAAGTTTTTGTTTTAGGTCAGTTTGAGGATTATCCAGGTGATGAGATCAGTAGAGATAGTTTGGAACATTCTTATAATGATTTCAACAGTCTTGGTAACCATTTGAATGCTAATCCTTTTGAAGACCAGTATCTAGTTCAACAAACTGTTGGAAATCAATGTTGTGTTAAAGATCAGCTCTGTATTGAAGGAAAATATGAACCTTTAGCAGCATTATTCAAATTTTCTCAGAATGCTCCTTGTTATAATGAAGAGATTGGAGTTCCAAGACAAGCATTCTGTGGTGAATTAGATTCTATTCCTCTTGGTTTTAATACTAAATTTGATGAAGGCCAGGCTGTTCACAATTATTCAGAAGTTATTCACATTCATGGTTATGATAAATCTACTGTTCAAAATCATTATGAAGATGGTCTAATTTTTAATAAATATGATGATGAAATTGAAAAGAAAGACCCAGAAATTTGTGCGGTGTGTGATATGTCACAATCTGATCAACAGATTCAAGAATGCATTCAGTATATTATCCTTGAACAGCAAAAGCCAATGCATGATAGTCATTTATTGGAAGACAATATGGAAAAGGGGGTTCAAAGTGTTGACATTATTGGTGATACTACTCAAAATCCTCCGGAACAAATTCAGGCTGATCCTGATGTCTTTTATCACCAATGCCTGATTGATATTCATGGAACAAAATATTCTTTTGGACAGCTAGAGCAGGAAGAGGTAACTTGTGGAAGTTTTTATGATCCGGTAGCCGATTATTTAGAGTCAATACCAGGTTATAAATCTATTATTTCAAAGACACTATTTCATGAAAGTGGGTATAATTTGTTAAATCTATGCTCTTCATGTTTTCCAATATTTCTGATTATATATATATTTGGAGTTGAAAACAAGTTTTGGTGGGTTGACCAAATTTTTTCTTGGCTACATTGGAAATCGGATTTCGATTTGATTCAGTAGATGGAAGGTTCCTCAGAAAAAGGGATTTGATTTTCATTGTATATATCAGTGTGTGAAGGTTTGAATAAAGACTCCATAGCCCAATGGATGTTTTGCAGTAAAGCAGGCAGTTTTTGTTGCAGAAGGCACTGGTCTATAGGTTCTTGAAGCCTCGCAGGGAGGTCTTCATCCCACAGCTGGAGCCAGATGTTAAGTCAGTGATTTGTTTCTTCAAATTTTTGTTTGATTTGCATTTTATTTCAAGTTATTCATTTGCTTTTATTTGATTTTTGCCTCTTTTAGGAAACTTTTAGTTTTTATGTTAAGTTTTAAAGCTTTTTTTTGAATTTTTTTTAAGTTCTTACCTTTAGATTTTTGTTTTGTTAAAGAGTTTTAAAAGTCATCATATCAAATAACGGATTCCTAAATCATATTTTGAGCATAGTTATGCATAATCATTACTCAAACAGCTTTTAAACTTCATGCAAATTGACAAAAAGCTGTAAAAAAGCACCAAAACAGTGTTAAACTTATTCTTGTAGCGCTGGAGCCTGAAATTAACAAAGAGCGCGCTACAAGAATATTCTTGTAGTGCTGGAGCCCAAAATTATCAAAGGCGCGCTACGAGAAAATCGTTTTTTGCCATAATGGTCATTTTTCAGTCTGATTTTTTGGGGATTTCACTGGGGAAGTGTTAAATAAATCATTGGTCACGTTTGATATGTGTTGTGCCAAGTTTTTTTTCATGTAAACAGGTGTCAGTATCATGTGAGGGAGATTACAGCAACTGTCTTGAAACTGTATGCCAATTTATGGCAAAATCGTGACAGACCGTGGAATGGGGAGCGATTTCCGGCAGGAGATTCTCAAACTGAAGGTTACGAAGTTGGTGAACACTGAGGTGGAGACACATTGCCTAAAAATCTGAAATTTGCTGTTGCAGAGGAATTTAGGTTTTCACCAGTGTGACAGTTGGGAGTAATCTGAAGAGCCACAGAATTCTTTATGACCCCTGTGATCACTGAGGGATATAATATATCTCCCTGTTTAATCACCTTATTTGGAATGGACTATAGTATTGCATCCAAAAGGACAGAGCTCAGACACTGCGATATGGAAGAGAAGAGTTCAGTTTCAAATATAGATTTGCAAAATAGTCCACTTCTAGCAGACACAAATTATGGAGATGAATCACATGAGTTGGACTTCGCTGAAGAAAAGATTGCAGTTTCAATTGGTGGTATACAAAAGGGCAATTTGCTAGTGCAAGATCAAGTTGATGAAAATCAGTGAGTTGACTCTAGTAGTAGTTTGCAATCTATGAAGAATGTGCTACTACGAAAAACATTTTTGTTTCAAATGGAATTTTACAAAGTGATTCACTTTTACTTGAGAAATCTTGTCAAGTACAATCAATGGATTTCAGCAGTAATAAATAATTTCAAAGTTTAAAACTAAATCTTGATTCTGGGAATTGGAATGAGGGTGATGAATTTGATCTTTTCTGTGAGAATGGAGTTCTGGAAATTCCAGCCCAGCAGACATCATACAGTGAAGCTGCATCTGGTGAAGAATGCAGTAAAGAGTACATCTCAGCTTCTTATGATGTTCTGAAAAATCCCATATCAGTTGTTAATGATGATCTAGAGTATGGATTGAATGATTCAAAAATCATTGAAGAATATAAGGACTCTGTAGTTGAAAAAGAAGAGCAAATTAAGCAGTTATTGAAGAGTGAAACTCAAGATGCTCAAGAAACTGTATCACATAAGAATTACAATGATGACCAAAATGATCTTCATTTGGTTCATGCATCTTATGTGGAAGCTCCGTAGGCTGTGAAAGATGAAGCTCATGAAGACAACCTTTATTATTCAAATAATAGTGAAGAGTCTTATGGCCTTGATGTGTTGAATGGTTCAATACCTCAAAAGGAGAAAGATGACAGCCAACAGATTTATAAGAATGAAGCTCATGAAGGTGAATCAATGGATTGTAGCAGCACTCCAGAATTAAAGAATAAGCTTAAATTTGATGCAGGCAATTTGAATAGTTCTCATCAAATTGAACTTCTACCTAAGAATATATGTCTAGAAAATCTGTCACAGCTCACATCATACGGTGAAGCTCAAGAACCTGGAGAATGCAGTAAAGAGGAGATTCCAGTTTTGGATGAAGATCAGCAAAGTCACATCTCACCGGTAAATGATGAAGCTCAAGAAGATAAATTAAGTGATTCAAAAAATAGTGAAGGATTTCATGACTTTGTAAATGAAAAAGAAGAGCATTATGAACTTGCTTCAATTGGAAAATCTCAGGATGCTGAAGAAATAATCTCTCCTAAGATCTACAATGGCAAGCAAAATGATGATTCTCCTGATTTACTTGATGCAGTTGAGAATGTTCAAGCTTCAGAATTCTGTCTGCAATAGTGTAACTCAGTTGCAAAGGATGAAGTACATCAAGACACCTTCTCAGGAAATAGAGAAGAGTTTTATGGTGCCAATGAGTTGTATGTTTCAACACCTCAAAAGGAGGAAGATGTAGTTGAGCAGATCTCCAAGAATGAAACTGGGGATGTTCAAATTCCCTCAACAAAGGGTGATCAGGTGGAATATGGATCTTACAGTGTAGATGTGGGAAATATTGAATTTGAGCATATCAGGAAAGCAGTAGTGTTGCTGATGGCATATCTGATGCAAGTTCCATCAAAGAACAATTGTTTGATATGGAACAAAGGATTCATGAGACTGCGTGTATTCTACCTGGAACATGCTCTTTTAAAACTTGAAGAATCTGAACATCATATCAAATTGGGTAATCAAGTTCTACGATTGGAAAAGGTTCCTCGACTGGATAGCAGACAACAAACTTTTGATGTTTTTCCTTCAGATGTTTCACAGAGCCCTCAAATACAGACCAACTTAACTACATTTAATGAAGGAAATAGTGCAAAGAATCTGTTGGTAAACACTTGTAGAGAAATTAGCAAAGCAGCTGCAACATATATCATCTTACAATAATAGAATAAAATCTGAAGCTATATGTGTGCTTATGAAATTGGGTTCTTCCGGAGGTGAGTCATGTATCAAGAAAATACTCAAGTTCAATATTGTTCAAAACTTGATTTCTTTGATGTCTTGCAAGTCACCAAAATTGCAAGATACAGCTTACACAGCACTTCATCAGTTGATACTTGGAGAAAGAGAAAAATGCTTTTCAACAGGGTATTTGGCACATAATTCTACTCTATTTTTCCTGTTTTGAGTGATTGAAGTCAAATGCAGACCACGAGATGATGGAGAGGAATTTTTGAAAAAAAAAGAGTTTTTTGTTCAAACGATACCCATCTACAAAAACCTTTCTCAGTTTTGTAACATCTGTCAAGGTTTGAAAGATTCAGTTTAGTCTTTGCAGCCTATTTTTCAGGGTTTTTAAATATCTAATATTTTCCTGTTTTAGTGTTCATTTTGCAGGGAAGATTCTGATTGATTGGAGATGAATTTTTAGAAACCAAGATATTTTTTTGTCCATCACGGATCCATTTACAAAAACCTCTCTCAGTTTTTACACAGGTGTCACGAATTGAGAGATATGGAAGCTTATTTGACACCTATTTTCCCAGAAATTCACCATATTTGCCAGGAATCCGATTTGCTATTTTTAGTCAATTAGTTGAATTAGTTAGTTAATGTAACTACTAGGTAGTTTCAATTTCGACCTAATGAAGGGGATATATAAATACTTCTTTGTAATTATAAAATAAGGACAAGGGGACTGAAGAAGGGTTCTGATTTTTGGGAGCTATAGGAGGTCTGCAGACTGTTTGTATCTTCATACTTGTTCAGAGCTAAGTATTATGACTCTTATGAGCATTTGCTGATGAAATTATGAGATATATATGACTTTTCCCCTTCAGTTTTTTCTGTGTTGGCTTCATTATTGAACTTGTTTTGTTTCTTAATAGATATATTCATTGCTGGTTAATGTGTATTTGCTGGTAATGCTTGTCTGTTATGTATGAACCTCAGCATAGTCTTTCTGTTGGATATTGTTGATATATCATGCATCTTTATCATATTTTGTTTATGATTTAGTTATTATTTTGTTTCTAAATGTATTCCTTGATTGTTCCCAAAGCTTACAACCATTAAAACATTACAGAAACCCTAAACCTTATATGTTTTATTGAATTTTATCTTGAGTGTGTGTTGGCTTGTTTCTCTGGCCTTAGAAACAATTTCTGGCACAAACAGTGGTGATCTTCTTCTTAAACCTTCTCCTCAATGCTGTTATATTTAATGCACTTCGGAAGACAGATTCTTCCATATCCCAATGGTGGGTGTATTCAAAATGTACGTTATTTTCTTTACAATGCTCAGCTACTTTATTGCGGGAGTCACTTCTATGGAAAGGCATCTCGCCAAAATGAAACCTTTCCAACTCTTGTACAAATTCATCAGCTTTCTTCACTCTGGTGAACCTGTAACTTCCTAACTTGAAGGGAAAAGGAGGATAGGTAGCCTTCTTATGCTCAAATAGGAAGCTCCCTATGCCATCTTGAAGTAAAGGCCATCCTCAGTCAGATAGTAGTCTGCATGTTCTTCCATTACTTGCAGCGCCTCCTCTGACATGCAATCACACTCTTTCAAGAAAATGAGCATATACAGTGGCATGATGAATTGTTCACAGACTTCTCGATAATGGTTGTGGTACATGTGCGCCCACAGTGGTTTATAAGCAAAATAGACAGGCATTCTCTCCCTATCCCAGATGCACCTGAGGCCGGGGAAAGGCTGATTACACAATATACAATCTACAAGTATGGAACTCATATAGAATTCATACCTCTTTTGGGATACTCCTCCCAGGGATAAGGCCAAGCAAGCTGAAAGACTATTTGATACAATGCTAGCCCAGTTGAAAATTGTCCCTTGGGTTGCAACATAAAAAATGATTGGCATCCATTCCAATTTGAAGAACCTTCCATGAGATCTTCCAAAAATCCTGTTAAGCATCAAAGCTCTGAACTAGTATGGGGCCCTTTAGCTTGCTGTATCATACTCTCCCGTAGCCTTGGTTCTTAAATGCTTTCCTGATAGCAGCATTTTTTTAAGGGTCTCCACAAGGTCCATTCTAATGTTATTCAACCAATCATCAGACAGAAATATTTGTACTTCTAGCAGGTGGTAGGCCAGAGCTACATATCCTGGGCTATATGCAGCATAGCCCTATTTTTCAACATTCTCCAGGATCATCGTTGTTACATCTACTCGGGACAGAATTAAACCAATTACTTCAGAGCATGGAAAAATCTCTGGTCTGGTGGCAATATTCATCAGTGAAGATATCTCGATATTGGCATATATGCCCACTTCTTCTAGGCCCATATCTGGCACCTCCCAGCATGTGATCAGCCTGTAAATCTCTCCCCATTGGTACTCGAGCTCCACACCAGATATACACTTGGTGTCTTTGTATATGTATTCTGTTTTGGTAATGACTTCCACTTCGGGCTCCTCCTCGACCACAGGGACCTTATTCTTTTGCCTTTTTGACATTGTGAGTTCTTCCTGCCATAAAATTGTAACATTAAGCCATTTTCAGCCGAGTCACAAACTTGGAGACAACAATGTGTAGTGTGTCATTTATTCTATGTTTAACATGATGAAATTAGCTAACTGAGACAAATACGTGCAAAGCTAACACTGCTATATGATACCAAAAAATTCTATCAACAAAATTCGAGGTGGAAAATAAATCTACATTAACATGAAACAAACTTCAGCTTTCTACAGGCACCATGGTCGTCGCACTACACAGGAAGGACAAGGGGAAACTATGCAATATTTTTCAATGGCGTTAGCTCTATCAAACTACCCAGGTATTTTATGGTCAACAAAACTGGTGCAGTGAAATATCCCCTCCATCGGCTTGGGTTCAAAACCGACGGTGCACAGAACGGGCATGGCAAGAAACGGCTGCTATTTGAGGATGCGAGTAGTATGAAAACCACAAAAAAAGGGAAAACCAGGTCAGATGCTACCGGAAGGTCAAGAAAACCTTCCCCCACCAAATATCATCACATAGGGCAGCTTGGTGTAGACGGCGTAATGGCCGTCTGCACCAAGCCCTCATTCACTAAGCGCAAGGTCACAGACAAAAGGCCGTGGGAAAAATAATACTCTATGTGTCAAAATTCCTGCACTAACAGTCATGATACGACCCCCCCCCTACTATATATGCATGTAGCTAACGGGGTGAAGAAAAACAACCGCAACAAAACCTAACCATGGGAAAAAACCAAAATCTCAAACAGAACGGGAGAATGCAATAGAAGCCTACCTGGAAACGCAACGTGATCGATGGGAAGAAAGGTGGTCAATCTCCCACATCTGAGCCACCTGGACGCAGGTACCGACAACGGGGTCTGACCGAGCTCGAGAGCACGACAATGCGATAATGACAGTTCACTACAGACGGAATGGCAACAGTCCAAATAGAATGATAAAAACCCGTCCCCATACATATATATATGGACAACGACCACAAGCGGATGGCTAATGAATAAAATATCGGACGGCGAAGGGACAATGAATTGGAGGTCGAAAGCATAATCCCTTCCGCAACGTCGAGTGGCCAAACCACAAATCCATCCGTGGGGATAACCGGGAGACACCCAATAACGTGTCGGAGCTTTAATACATCAGAATGAAAAGCGGAACGGGAGCTGCAACGACGGATATACAAAGGACAAGTCATCCCACCATAAGACCCGAATCAGAAGAGTGAATGACTAAAGATCAGAAGGGTTATCGCTTCTTTCATCCACAATGGCGAGAACGTAAAGGACGCAACCTTCAACAACGTCAGGTTTTAAAACGAATCAATGGCCGAAAGGATAGAGCTTTCCACAGCCGTAATAGCGGAAACCCCATAACTCAAGGATCGATTAACAACGCGAGGTCCGAACTTCAAACAATAATCGGGAGAGCTAGCAGTTTGTCGTCCGCAACTGCAGAGGCAGAAGTAATAAAGGTTCTGATGCAAAACAAAAAAAAATCTGATGTGAAAACCAACATATCGGAAATAAAATCGAAGTCAAGACTTGTTATTTTGCCACAATGCAGGAGCATCAACCAAATCAACTTCTGATTCAAATAAGCTGAGAATGTATCTAAAGGCAACAATCAAGTTTGATGAAACAATGGGTTGTTTCAAGTGTTAGAGGAAAATCTAAAACAAATGGTAGATCAATCCAAGCATTAGAAATCTTTCTAGAAAATCATTAGATCAAATCAAAGAAGAAAATCAAACTAATCCAAGCAAAGGAGGGTCCTGAAATTTTTTGGAATTTTGGGAAAAATTGTTGCAGCTGCAACACGATGATGTTGCTAATTGAAGAAGACTAAAATAGTGATGATGATGTTGCTGATTGAAGAAGACTAAAATATTGATGATGATGTTGTCGATCGTGTAAACCCTAGTTTTGACCCCGTTGGCATTTAAATAATATGATGTAAATAATCATGTTGTGGAGCTAGGAAAAAGCCCCACCATTGATTTAGTGTTTATGTTTCGGCAATTAAGGTTGAGCCGATGGTATTTTATGCTAGCTAAACATTAAAAAGCTAGACATTATGTTAAATTTGCAATTTTGAATTAAAAACCTACAGCCATCTATGTCAACGCAACCAAATGAGATGGGGGCATGATTTTTCCTAAGGATAAGTGGGGGGATTGGAAGAGTGGGAAGAAATTCAAATTGGGAAGAGCACCACTTCGGGAAAAATGTTTTTTTTTTCTTGGGAAATAAAACACCAAAAATGACTACCTTTCCCTCAAGCATGGGTTTTTCACCTTCCCCTCACGGTTTTGACTGTGTGTAACGTTTTTGGATTGCAATCTTCATTCAGGTAGAAAGAAAAACTACTCTAAGTCTGAACCCTTCATGATTTTATCATGTTCGACGATCTGGATCCTTCATGTTTTGGGTTTTTCCTGTGTGGATTTGTTTCTTCTCACATTTCTCCAGTCTGCTAGTCATTTTCCTTAACAAGAATTCCCTGAATCCGATTTTGTGTCTTTGATCTGAATAACCAGCAAACATTTTTGTTTTGGTATTTTTGTAGCAGTCGGTCTGGCATCGGCAATGTTCAGAAATTCGTAAATTACTATGTGCATGTGTAATTTCTTGGCTTCTTCTTACATTTGATAATCCTAGGATTGATATCACTATGTGTGTAGCCTCATTTATCATCTAAACTAATTTGGGGAATGGAAATCGATTCTATACTTTCTTGATAAGTCTAGTGTGTGAAGGCACCTCACAGACCGATCTAGAGGGATGATTTTATTCTTTGCATACATTGAATAGCACTAGAAGGGAATGCATGGCCTAAGGGACTGTATAGGAGAGAAGGGTATGCTTCCTTGTTTTGGGTGTATAAGTTTTTAGAAGTCAGGTCATATCCAGTGTGGGTAATCATAGCTCTGGATTGAGCTCACTAGCTTAGCAGTACCTCCTTGGCATCCTGATAAACCCAACTGGAATGATGGCTTGGCTGGTAGCTTGATAAACCCATCTATTGGCTTGGCTAGTAGCCTAATAAACCCATCTGTTGGCTTGGTTGTGTCTCATGTGAATTTGGATAAGTGTAAACCACTTTCTGTGTAATTCTGATAAACCCAAATTTGTTGGATTGACTAAATTTTATTGTATCCTTGGCTATGGGTGAAGTCTAGTAGTGCTCCTTATTCCTTGGGGGAAATCATGCCCAACTCGGGGGTGGTAGTGTTGCTGAGAGATTAAAGAGAGAACTGGCCTATGGTTGGGTGGAATGTTCCAACAACATAGCTGGTTGCAAAAAAAGCTTCTTACAAGATAGGTATTCCCCTGTATTTTATTTTCGCAACTGTATTTGTTTTATGAATTACTATGAACATGCTGAATGCTTGTATGAATAATTATGCTTCTGCTATATGTTAATAATTTATGCATCTGTGTATATTTAAGTTCATGCATTTTTATATTATGTTCATGGGTCTTAGATTTTTCAGGTTTATAGATGTTAGTCGTGTCCTCTCTGCTGAGTAGAGGGTTGAGGACGTGACAGATCAAATGATCCAAATGTTGTTGCTGCTGAAATTGAAGATGAAGACTATATGTCAAAGATGATGAAAAATATTCCAATGATTTATAGATGTATCAACCTAATAATGTTGAATACGATCTTTGTCCTTCTTCTACTGTTGTTGTTGTTGTTGTTGTACAATACCCTTCTCATTTAGTGGGAGTGTTGAATTATTGTAACTTTGAAGTGTATTCCCTTATTGTACCCTAATGTTCCTAGCGGGAGAATCATTTGTATTTCATTGTAACCCGATGTTCCTATCAAAAGAATCAATAATATTGTACTAGGTCAGTAAAGAGTCATGAGTAAAACCCCTCCCTTGTAATTCGTGTCATTAGCACCCTCTAGAATATAATAAAAATTTGTTTTGAGTCCTCCTAGAGAAGTCAGCTCAATCAAATTTAGCGGGGCCGACTTGGTTGAGTGAAATGTCAATTGAATGAGAGAATATAAATAGGAGAGAGGCGTTCCTCATTTGAACACATAGTCACACACTTGTGTAGCACATGAGAGAGAGAGAGAGAGAGAGAGAGAGAGAGAGAGAGAGAGAGTCTTATCTGCAAGGAGGAGAAGGCCAAGTCTGAAATCTTATCTTTTATCTTTTGATCATCTATATTAAGGAAGCTTTTCTTGTTGGGTTTTTCCCTTTAGGGTTTCCCAGGGTAAATCTATGTTGATCTTGTGATACTGTTTCTTTCAGTGATCTTGTCTATATGCTTTTGTTCTGAAATTGAATTGAATGCTGATAATCTAGCTTATCATATGGAATCTTAACAATTTTTTAGTGTTTTATCTACATGTTTGGTCCATAAATAAGCCTTTTATATGCATTTTCTCTTATGAACTGGAACTTAGGAATAATTTGTATGGGTTTAAAATATATTCAATGAAGAATCAGCAACAAGTACAATCTTGTCATTTACCCCATTTTAATTGTTCAATTTCAATATAAGTTGAGAGATTGTCTTTATTAATAAATTGTTTGTATTGCATATTTATTTCACTTTTCAGTACTTAGCCTTGCACTCAATCCAGTACCCAATTCGGTACCAGCAGATCAAAGGGACAACAACTAAAATGGTGGAATATTCAATTGAAGTGAATTTATGGGTTTTTTCTTTGTTGTCTCATGAAGGTTATGAGTTACGATATTGGTCTGATATTTCTCCAGAATTTGTGGCAACAATCTCAAGCAATTCGGTAGTGGTGATTTTCGTCATCTCTCTAGGAAGCAATATTCAGGATTGATTTATAAGAAATATGTGAGGAATATGCTGAAACCATTCGAAACCCACTTCAAAAATATGGTCATTTACCCCTAATTATGGACATTTTATGGAATTTCTCAACCAATATAGAGAAAAATGTGGTTGAACATGGCATAATATTTCTAGAATTAGGGCTACAATTGGTTTTGCAAAATCCATAAATTGTTGAATGAATTGCTGAGTTGGGGGACTGGTATTATCCATTCCTCCATTGAATCTATGTATAAAATGACCTCTTCAAAATGAGGTACAGAGAAAAAAAATAGATACAGAGATGTTGTAACCTTTGGTTCAGATAATACAAACTGTTCTTTCATTTTTAGTTGAGCTTTTAAATTCTAGTTTAAGAGAGCTTTGGAGGCGGTCCCACCTTCGAATCCCTGTTTGTATATTTCTTCGTATTGATATATTTATTTCCTTATATTGATGTACATCAAGGTTGATTTAATCTATGTGAGCATGTATGTGTATTGCACCGATCTTGTAAATTCTTTATTTACATCTGCTTTAAGATTTACATAGTAGTTTTGTTAATTTTTTTATCTTAGTTCTTCCTTTAGAAAGAATTCACAGCTTTACTTTTGTTTCATATTTCATTATTAGGAAATATATATATATAAGGTTGTTTTGAAGAAAACTTATGTAAAGAACGTCTAATATTATAACTACATAAGCTTGCAGTTACTTTCACTGTCTGATTTATTACAATAATATTTAGTTTAAGGTAATCATAGATGGAAGATTTTGAAGTTAGATAGCTTTTTAAAGATTTATAGAAAACTGTAGGAATATTTGATTAGGTTAAAGGGTTAAACCACTGTTTTGCATAAAAATAGCTTGCATTTACATAAGAGTATCTTGCACACTACTCGGTCTTTACTATATGTTGGAAATTGATAATGAAATATATTGCTTCAATTATTTGTTCCCACAATGTGAGGAACTTAACCCAGTAAACACAATCACAATACAAACCCTCATTTTCAAAGTGATGTAGATTTTTATTGAAGCATTTAGACCTTTAGAATATTTATGTGTGCAAATCTATATTTGAATATGAAAGCTTAGGATTTTACTTTATTTCATGAGTAAGCATAATATCTGAAAATAGATCCCAAAGGTTAAATATCACAATAGTAGTTTTTGTAACTTGTGGATCTCTGGTTTGAAAGGAATATTTAGATAGGTTGGGAAAAAAATCACTTAGATATATACATACTTTTCACAATTTACTGTATTAATAACTCAACCTTATTCTAAAAGTGTTTTTCATCCAAGTACCAGATCATAAAGAAGCTTATTCATTTTCTTTCAAAGCTTGGTTGCTTTTACTTTAAGATAGTAGTTATTTGCATCAAAATTATGTTTATCTTGTTTTGAAGTATGTAGAAGGTTTCATCTGGTTTTATTCATATAATTTTGAATTTTCATAATAGGAACCAACTGAACTAGTTGCACAAAATTTTATTTTAAATAGTTATTTTTACCAACATTAGTTATTTCAAATATTTGATAGGTTTGATTTCCTAGTAGTTTCAATCACCAACGGAGGTATTAATGAACTAACTTGGTAGATATGGTCACCTTATGATAGGATTCCTCTTGATATGATTGGGCTAGTTGCAATTGTTTTGTGTGTTTTCCAGCATTAGGTTAAGCTAGATCACTTTGACCCTGCACATACAGTGTCGACACCTCCAAGCTTACGAGCCCCGGGTTGACAATTTAATGTTGAATTATTAGCATATATTTTTGCCGACATTTTTGGCATCGTTGTTGGGGAGGTGCTAAAGGGGTGAAGGCTAGGTAGATATGGGTAGATAGGTTGAGTTAACATTTAACAACAAGGGGGAGGGGAATACGATAAGACACAAAGATGAATTCACTGCGGGGTTTCCATGGGGTAACAAATTGATGCATCCACTTTAGTGGGTTTCCCCATATCCTTGTTGTTCCTTTCTCACAAGTGTGTTTTCTTTTTCGCATGTTTGATTTATTTTTATGCAAAAGTGTGTCTTTCTCTACGCAAGTTTAGGTAGTTTACTTTCCTGCAATTTAACTTTATGCAAGCATGTTTTATTTCATGCAAGAATGGTTTGTTTGATTTATGAAAATATGTTTTTAATGGTAGGTAATTTTGATTGGAATCATTTAAAACACATTTAAAAATGGGGTGCAGTAAGAACCCCAAACACTAATCCTTGTGCAAGATAGGAAAAAAAACAACTAAAAAAATGGATTTAGAGGTGACCATCAATTTGGGACAACTTTCTCAAATCCTAGCAGTGGTTGGAAATTATTATTATTAGGAAGAACACATCCTGACAGTAGTTAATAGTTTATCAACCTCTCCTAGCATAATTTATGAACCAAATTCCTAAAAGCTACAAAAGGATTTTCTTTGTAAGACTTTAGAAGATGCTGACACATTGAGGACTACATCTGAAGGAGAGAATCTTGAAATTGATAATTTCTCAATAGATCCTCCATGTGCGTTTGAAATCAATCAATCAAGAGAAAGGGGATCTACATGACATGATGGATGAAGGAGAGTACCAGGGCTACATTGAAATTTGGCTCCAAGAGGTAACCAGACCAAAGCACCATTCCCTCCTTCAACAAATTCTATTACAGAAGCAAGTTGTTGGAATATATTACACCCACTCATAACTTAGGATAAAATAATTAATCATTATTTCATTAATTATTCTCCCACTAGCTTAATTAGTTGGAATCCACTTACACCTTAAAGTCAATACATTCCATCTATATGCTATGAATGGTTTATTTCTAATTCTGGTTTAATCTTGACCACCTTTTGAGCATCCAGAATTAGTATACAACACTTTACAGTAGATTCTACTTTATTCTTATTTTCCTAGTTTTATATGGATAAGGTAAAGCTAGTCAAACTAGGAAACTGGGTGCTTTTGTTGCCAACCCATCCTTCATGACTTTTCCTCCATTTTCTAGGATTAGCATGTTTTTCCATCTCCTTGACAACTCACTCATTCTTTTTCCATTTTATGAGGTCCTTGAAATATTTGGGAAGTGCTTTAGCCACCTACGGGGGATTGCTATATTTTGGTAAGTCAGCCTTTTTGAGCTTTATGAGTTCTCTCCATACAACTCGACTTTCCCATGAGGGATGTACTATTTATGTACACTATTATTCATAATTATTCAATTTAAGGATACACACCAATATTCATCTCTTCATTCATGTGATTCAGTCTCTTTTTTTCTCTCAATTTTTCCTGTGTATACTTGTGAGAATTCTTAGAAGCAAGATTTATTTCCTATGCTTCTTCTTAGATTTATTGCTCATAGAATTAATCGATTATTTCTACATGGTATTATAGCAATAGGGCGCACAACCTTGCAAGCTTCTACATGGTATTAGAGTAGCAAGGTTGATCAAATTCTCCATATTTGAGGAGCGCATTTAGTTTCATATCCCTCTCTAAAGAAGAGCTTGTCTAGCTTTCAAGATTTTCTCCTAGTTTTGTTTTGTAGGTTGTAGAGAGTATCTCCTAGAGCATATCAAAAACTTCTATATGGATTCAAAAGTTCCTCTAATATCTCCTTTCAACTATGCTAATTGGAAACCAAATATGAGTGCATACTTGAAGAGGCAATGTCTCTTTGATGTCTCCATTGGTGCATTGAGTGAACCTGAGTCTTATGAAGAGAAGATTGATTGGCTTAATAATTGTGATATATATTTTGGAATTATGTGTTTGGGAATTTCTCCAAATATATATCATCTCATATATTCTATTGAGTATCCATTTGAGCTTTGGAATAATTTGGACAAAACTTTTGGTTTGCAGGAAATAGAAGATGAAGCATGGAGCGTGGAGCGGACCCAGCATCTCCTCTTGTTATCTCTCTTAATATTTATTGGCCTATAAATTCTTTAATGAAGTTGATAATTATTAATAATTTTTTCATACAATTCATGTTGCTTCTTCCCTCTTTGATTCGAATGCTTCCTCCTTCAATCAAGAAGCAAATGTTGAAGATCCATCTTTTTCTGTGTCTCTTGAAGGTGATTTCTTTTCTTGTGCTACTAATGATGAAAAATAAGGAACATATGGAGCTGATATTGATATTAATTATGATTATATAACCCATTCATTGTTATCAAAATTTCCTATTCTAGGTTTTGAGATCTATGTTCCAGATCCTTCACACTTTGTGCATACCTCTCTCATTGATGGTGAGCAACCCACTAATTTCTAGGATGATTTCTTAGCCAAATCAAGCATTATTTGTTTCATACCACTTACCTTGATCTCATATGATTCAGAATATCACCTTTATTCTTGGAATCAATACTCAGAACCTCCTTGAATATTGTGAACATCTCATTCTTTCCTCCTTTCATACAGAGGATTCATTACCAGTGTATTCCCATGAGTCTATTGATATTCTTTTATGTGATACTTTGGATTATAATTTAGAATAATATTTTCAGGTTTATACACATATCATACCACCATCCATAACATCTACCAAACCTATGAATAATCCTAAGAATATACAAATCCCAATTTCACTAGTTGATTCCTCATTGGTCTCTTATGCAGTGATATTTATCTTACATGGTTTGAAATATTTCCTATCTTTGAGTGGCTGGTTATCCATGTCCTTAGTCATATTTGGACTGATATTAAACATGTTTGGATATTTTATAAACACTTATGGTTCAGATATTATTCCCATCCATGATTCAAATTTTTACACCTATTAGTTTTCCCCAGTTGCTCATAATTTTCCTAGTCTATCCCTATATCCTCATGGAGCCACTGAATCCTTTGTCTTTGCTGTTCCAAATGCTAATGCTTCTGATATATCAGAGTTTTATCAGCCTCATATCAGATCTGGAAAGGTGCTACATCATATTGGAATATTGACATGTGATTCACATCACAATTTTGCAGCTATTCATGGAATTGGGTGTGAAATAAATTGTCTTAATTTGTGTACTCTTTGGAAAGGAGTATGCACAGATCTCTTTTCCATTTAAGATTATGCTTGCATATCATAGTTTTATAGTAGAAACAAGAATTCATATAATTCTCCTACTTCATCAGTTGATGAGATACAAGGAGTATCTCCTCTTCCTTCTTGCAGTTTCTACACTCTATCACATGATTATGGAGTTCATGATTTCTTCAGCAAGTCCTTCATCCAGAAGTTGTTCATTCAGCTCATTAAAGTGAATATGAATATATGTTGAAGACATATTTCAACTTTTGTTCCTTGTCCTATCTTGAGGGAGGATTTTCCCCATGAAGTTTCTCCTCTTTCCTCATTTTTCTAGACATAATAATTGTTAAAGGGTGACCATAGCCTTGTTGCTGGGACCTATATGCATCTATATTTTTTGTCATACCATCATAAAGTCATACTTAGAGGGGGATACTGTAATATATTAAACCCACTCATAACTTAGGATAAAATAATTAATCATTATTTGATTAATTATTCACCCACTAGCTTAATTAGTTGGCATCCACTTGCACCTTCAAGTCAATACATGCCATATATATCCTAAGAATCATTTATTTCTAATTCTGGATTGATCTCAACCACCTTTTGACCATCCAGAATTAGTATACAACACTTTACAGTAGATTTTGTTGTATTCTGCTTTTCTTGCTTTTCTATGGATAAGGTAAAGCTAGTCAAACTAGGAAACTAGGTGCTTTTGTTGCCAACCCATCCTTCATGAATTTTCCTCCATTTTCTAGGATTATCATGTTTTTTTCATCTCCTTGAAAACTCAGTCATTCTTTTTACAATTCGTGAGGTCCTTGATAGATTCAGGAAGTGATTTAGCCACCTATGGGGGTTTTCTATATTTTGGTAAGTCAGCCTTTTTGAGATTTATGAGTTTTCTCCATACAACTTGATTTTACCAGGAGGGATGTACTATTTATGTAGACTATTATTCATAATTATTCAGTGGAAGGATACACACCAATATTCATTCCTTCATTCAAGTGATTTAGTCTGTTTTCTTCTCTCTATTTTTCCTGTGTATGCTTGTGAGAATTATTAGTAGCAAGATCTATTTCCTATGCTTCTTCTTAGAATCATTGCTCATAGAATTGATCTATTATTTCTACACAAGTAATTTGACTAGTTCTCCATACCCAGGTAATCACTTCAACAAATTTTTCATATGGGGATACAGGTATATTTTTTTATCTTGCTTCGCACTTGGTTACATTGGAAAAGTTCATATACTTGAATATAAATGTTTTATTTCTTCTTAGGTAGAACAGAAAAATATGTATATAAATAAAAAATTTCATGTTTAGTTTAGACATTAATGCAACTTCATTATTTTTCTTTTTGCAATAAAATGACTAAGATCTTTTCCTCAATCCATACTTTTAGGAAATTTATTATCACAATAGCTCAAAAGCCTATAAAAAAAAGAAAATACCACGGGATAATTGAAACTGTTTTTAATAATGAGAACACTTGATTATGAACCGGTTGCATGGACATCGACTGAAATTCATTCAAGGAGTAAATCAGAATATATGGAAAAAAGGAAGTCGTTCTATTTATTTTATACATTCTATGAAATGGATGAAACATTTTATCAAAGTAAACTAAGATGTTAATTTTCTACTGTATGTCTGGATACATGTTGTTTTCAAATCTGTGTTCCCTTATTTATACAAATTTTGTACCAGCTAGTCTTTCCTCAAGGTGTTTAATTTATGAAACCATAAGTATACTAGAATGCTTTGATTTCGTTTTACACTTGACTGAGAAAGTACTTTTACAAGTAGTAACTACTAAGGGATTTGAATTATTTTTTTGAAGACACCATAATAAACTCATAGGAAGGTGATTGTTGCGATTAAAATAATCTTTTGGGTATTATCCATTGACACCCTAATAACTATAACTATATCCTTTCCATTGAATTAGCATGATTATGAGAGTTAATTGTTCATGCAAACAAATATTTACGAGCATTGTTCTAGAAATATCTTCCAACTTAATACCATTATGTTCCTGAAAATGTTTTTAGAGAAGCTCCCCTATGTTGTCTATGCTTAAGAAATTTATAAATCATATCTATAAGGTGGATAGGGACAAGAGCCTCTAGAGGAAAAATGATGCAAGGGGTTAACCCATTGGGATGCTGAACATGTATGCTAGTAGTCGGTACTGGCCTCTGGTATGACCAGGAAAACCCATCAGGGTACTGAACAGGCCTATTGGCAATGGGGTATTCTACTTGGGGAAGGAATTTGTTGGCTATTATATTTACCCCATCGAAGTTCTGAACAAACTTCCTGGCAGTGGGTTCTGACTGTAGTATTTATTATCATGTTTCATTTATCCTTGCTTGTATGAACAAGATACTCTCGTAAGAGATAAAATATGTGTTAGGTGAATCTAAATGTAATAATATTTGTCTAATAGTTAATGGATAGTCTCCTTAAGATATTTTGACTCTCTACTTCTTAATCCTTACCATAAAGGAGGATTTACCTCCAGAGTATCTAACTGATCAATGATTCAATGAACATGAGAGTGAACCTTATCTTTATCACCTGCACATCCTTGTCTAATGTTGAACCATGTTAACTTGTATTTTTATGAATATCAAAATAAGAATTCTTGAACAAACAAAATATTGATTGGGTTTATGTATAACAAAAGGAAAATAAATCTGATTTCGAATTATGTTGATAGGAATTAGATTTCTTTTGAAGATTGTTTGAGGGAGATTTTAGTTTGTTGATGGTGAATTTTTGTTCAAGACATGACAAGTAGACCTTTCTACATTCTCACAAGTATATTACTAATGATACCATATAAATTTGGGGATACTTAGTCTTAACAGGTGAGGCACTGGATGGAGTACTGGCTAAGGTAACTAGTTGAATGAATACAAAGGTAGATAAATTGAATTTGGGATGATTGAATTGCTGAATTTGATCCAGGATCTATTTATAAAGGTTATTATCCAGGTATGTATTGTTTTTTTTAGAATAATCAACCCATAGTTACCTACCTTAGACATTAATTTAATTATGTTTGTCTTATTACCTAGTTTCCTAGATTCCACTCTATGCTAGTTGCCTTATACAAGTACTAGAAGTCAACACATGCTAAAAATGACTCATGGAGCACTTGGGAAACATCCTGGAAACCATATTTAGTATGTCTACTTTATTCCAGATCCTTTGAAGTGCATATCTACTTTTTCTGAAAAGTTGCCTGTTTTATTGAGATTTAAGGCAAAAGGAAAAGCTAGACTAGGTGTAGTTGACTTGTTTTTTTCCCACATCATCCTCCCTCATTTTCTCCTAATAAAATCATGTATGAGTTGTTTTTCCATCCCTCTTCATATTTCCTACTTTACTTATCTAATTCATGAGCATATTGGTGGATTTGGAAACTGCTTTATGCGCATATGGGGGATTTGACTAGATTTAGTAAGCCTGCTTTTTTACCTTTTCAAATGGCATCCTTATGCATTCGAATATATCATGTAATTATATATTGTATCATCCTATTACTTCATGATTTTGTCTATTGTACACTTATTGAATATAGATTAGTGTTATGCTCCAATTTCAGTCTCCTTTGGTGTTAATTTTGCATGTTTGAATAGCAATTTTGTGAGTGTAATTGTTCTATCTCTTGGGTTCAATTTCCACATGGTATCAGAGCCTTTGTAGATCAATTTATATCCTTTATTATTGCTATTTCAGGTTCAACATCTTCACTGGGAGCGCATTCTGCTAACTAGAGGGCACAGTTTCTGAGCTATGGACCAATCTCAGAAGATCATCTTGACTCCATTCAATTTATTTGAGTGGAAAGATAAGATGGATATATTGTTAAGAGTGAAAGGTATCTATAGTGTTACTATGGCAACAAAAGGAGATCCTAATGCAGCTGTAGAGAAAATTAAATGGCACAACAGGAGGGATGAGGACTATGGTGTTTTGTGTCTGAGCATTTCAAGATACCTCCTCTTCCATATTGATGGATTGAAATCACCTAATGAAGTATGGGAGAATCTATAAGAGAGTTTTGGAAAGACAGATGAGATGAGAGGACATCAACTTGAGAATGAGTTGATCTTCTTGAGTCCTAGTAGCTTCGAATCATTGCAAGTCTACTTTTCCAAGTTTAAGGCCCTTGTTTTGCAGTTGAAACAGTCTGGAATCGAAAAGAAGGAAGAGAAACTAGTTTTGGCCATAATTTCTAAGAGTGGTTCTAAATATTCAGTGTTTTTTTCGACCTTCCATTCCACCAAGTTGACAGCTCAAGCCTGGAAGATGCATAATCTTGCAGAGTTCATGGAATACCTCACACAAGAACAAGATAAGTTGGTGATGATGGGCACCATCGAACCTTCCAAAGACCAATATTTGGTTGCTGGAGATTCGAGGGTGGATTCAAAAAGTAGGAAAAAATATAAAAAACCACCTAAGAAAAAGAGAGACAAGAACAAGTCATAAGAGGATCCCCAAGGTTCCAAGAAGAACTCCTAGAAGAAGAAGGACAAAGGAGAAATGAGCAAGTGCGCATACTGCAGTATGGGCTATCGTCCTGAGAGATCTTGTATGAAAAAGAAAATTGACATGTTGACCCAACTTCTATAGAAGAATAACATCTCCCTTCCTAATTTCTCAAAGAAGAGGGAAGGAGGATCAAATTCAGAGGACAAAGAGAGAGCACATGATTTGGTTGCTGGCACATGAAGCTCACAGAGCTTCATCATAGACTCTGGAGCTTCTAGACATATGGTTTCAAAAAAAGAGATATTATCCTCTCTTGACATGTTGAAAGGTCCACCAATAGTTTTGGGAGATGACTCTCTCACTGACAGTTTGGGAAAGGGAAGGATTGATCTTGACCATGCTAAGTTCAATAATATGTTGTATGTTCCAAGTCTTGCCTTTAATCCCTTGTCAGTGTATCAGATGACTCATACTGGGTCTCCAAAGAAGGTCATATTCTCCCCCGATGATGTTGAAATCACTGAGATTTTGAATGGTAAAGTCATAGAAAAAGGTTTTGTACATCACACTTCGAAGGTATACAAGTTTTCCCATTTTCTACCCTACTCAAACCCCTCTGCTCTTCTAATTCATGCTAATGAAGCAAGCAAGATTTGGAATGAAATATTTAGCCATCTTAACTACAAGTATATTTTTTATTTGAGTGAAAAATATATGGTCATAGGGTTACCAAAGATCAAGTTTTCTAAGGGAGTTTGTCAAGGTTGTATCCTAGGAAAAAACCCAAAGCACAAGTATGAGCAAGATAGTTATGAGAGAACCTTTGCACCTCTTGAGCTGATCCACAATGACATTTCTGGTCCATTCACTCATATGTCCATGATTCAATCCAAATATGTACTAACCTTCATAGATGAATTTTCCAGGTATTGTTGGGTTTATTTCCTAAAGCATAAGTCTGAATTTTTTTGCCTCTTCAAAGTCTTTAGAACCTTGGTTGAAAACTAGTCTGGGAGGAAACTCAAGATCCTCAGATATGACAATGGTGGTGAGTATGTCAATTCTGAGTTCATTCAGTATTGTAAATATGCAGGTATTCATATGCAACATTCAATCCCTTACACACCACAGCAAAATGCTGTTGCTGAGAGAAAGAACATATCACTGAAGGGGATGGCAACCTGCATGATGGAGGCTAAGAATTTGCCACCAAAGTTTTGGGTCAAGGCTATAAAATGTGCATCCTACATCCAGAATAATATTCCTCATAAGCATATTGATGGTATGACTCCTTTAGAATATTGGAGTGGGCACAAGCCAGATGTGACCCATTTCAGGATTTTTGTCTCAAAGGCTTGGGCTATAATTCCAACTAAAAAGAGGAAGGCTTTGCAGCCCCAAAGCCAAGAGTGCCTATTTGTTGGGTATTCTTAATATTCAAAAGGGTACAATATGATCAAATTGAGTGCTAACAAATATTTCATTGAAATAAGTGTTCAGTTCCAAGAAGAGCCTTTAGTAGTAGTTGAAGTTGGAGAGTCTTCTTCACCACCAGATCCATTGATTGTAAGTGGGGAGACTAATGAGTTTATTGATTCTGATATGTCTAATAATTATGATTTGATTGTAGATCCTAACAGTCCTACAAGACCAAAATGGGAGAAAATACCATTCATGCAGTTGGGGAGCTATTTGGAAATCCTAGTGACACCAGGAGGACTAGATCTCAGTTTGAAAGTTCCCTTTGTGTGAAAGATCCTCTATTTGCTGAGAAGTGCTATCTTATGGTTGACTCAAATCCATAGACATATGAAGATGCATCAGATGATCCAATATGGAAAACATCCATGAAAGAATAATTCAGCTTGCTCTAGAAGAACAACACTTGGGAACTAGTTGATCTTCCCCCAGGGAGGAAGCTAGTTCAATGTAAGTGGATTTTCAAGACTAAGTTTGCTGCTGATGGTTCACCTTTGAAATATAAGAAAATATTGGTATCCAAGGGCTACTCACAAGTACATGGTATTGACTACAATGAAACCTTTACACCAGTGGCAAAGATGGACTCCATAAGGCTAGCTCTAGCCATTGCAACTTCGAAGGAGTGGAAGGTACATCACATGGATGTGAAGTGTGCTTTCCTAAATGGATATCTCACTGAAAAGATTTACATGTAGCAACCTGAAGGGTTTGTTTCTAATACATCTTTAGTGTGCATTTTAAAGAAATCATTGTATGGGATCAAGCAAGCCCTAGGGATTTTTGCTATCAATGAGTTTTGTTCGATGCAAGTCTAGTCCTAATGTCCATTTGAAGCTGATTCATGGTTCTTTGTGATTATTTTATTCATGTGAATGAACTTATGATTATAGGAAGTTCAAAGAAATAGATTTCCTCCTTGAAGGATGCAATGAACCATGCATTTTCTATGACAAATTTGGGATTGTTGAGCCAATTCTTAGGTCTCAAAATTGATCAATCCTGTTACCACCTAAGTTTTACTTAGTCATTTTTTATCACGTGAGCCTGGTGAACAGGACAAGGATAACTTGTTCAGATTTCAGAGAAACTTCAGTCTTGCTTTTGGGGAGCTTTGTTGTACTATGCCACATGTTCATACCCCATGGGGGATTTGTAATAAATGTTCTAGCATGATAGCATTGTTGGTTCTTTCTGTGTAGACCCGGGTTTACTTTACTATACCAACAAAACCCATAGCTCACTGGCCCTTTCGGCGACAGATCGCAGAGCGGTCTGAAGTCTCACCTGAAGTGATCTTAAATGGGGTGGCTGGAGACTCAGGTGTTTCAATCGGGTTCTGCAACATCCTAGGGTCTTGTGACTCTTCTTAGACAATAGGATATCTCTGCGAGGACGATCTCTCCTTCTAGCTGGCGCTGATGGGGAGCGGATCCTTATCGCATCGCATCTTCTCTGGCGATGCGTAGACTTACTCTTCTGCTGAGCTCCTTCCCTGCGATATCTCACACTGCAGCTCCCTAGACGATGCGATATCACCTTTCTACCCTATAATATGTCCTATAATAAGGCTCAATGTGTGTATCAACTCTCAAGGTCCTACGACCTCCCTCCTGGGTCCACTAACTCTGTTTATATTCACCAGGGTGTTAAACCACTTCACTTAAACTCTACCGTTTAACACTCTAACATCAACTTATACTAAACTCGCGGAAGTCATATACCGGAGTCACTTTACGTTGTAACTGTCAACTATCATGAATCAAGCATCGGTAAACTCATACACAGGCTACTTGATACATTTATCTTGCTTTTAACCTTCTATGCGCTATAACTGAAGCATAACATAAATACATTCATCACTAATAAGAAACATTCATTTAACAGATAACAGATGGAAAACAGGTAAAACACAATCACATGAACAGTCACACAACACACAAGCTTTACGTGGTTCACTTCCAGGGGGGAAGCTACATCCACGGGAACTGGTTTTTATCTTATAGCTTGAGAGAGTAAACACAGTTCCACTGCAACCTATTATGCATCCTGAGATCTTCTAGGAAACTCCACACACACAACTGGGAGCCCTTCTCTCTTAGATCTCTTCTTCTTCTTATATTTCCTTCTTACAATATACTCTTCCTCTCTCTCTCTCTCAATCCCTACGGATTGTTACATTCATTCTCAAGGAGCTAGCTACTGGTTACAATAAGATAACTACAGACTTAACAACAGAACTAGAGCTCGACTCAAAGAACAACTATCTTTCTCTCTACTGTCTAACTGTCTAACTAACTGACCAACTGTATAACCTTTTACAATACAAAATACATGCTTATATAGGCGGCCCGAAGGTCTCGCTCTGTTACAACATTGTGGGCCTTTCCCAATAGTAACCCAAAAACCCTAATTGCGACAATCGGTGCATCTGTACTGTGGTCTGCCGCTTACCATCACACCACAGCTTCCTGTAGTCGTCCATGCCTCTCGGTGCTAATCGTGGGTGTGGGCACTGCTTCCTGTACAGTCCTCTTCTGTCCTTTGTCTTCAATACCTTAGCCTACTACTCCTTTTCCTTTATGAGGGTAGCTGAGCCCTCTTGTCTTCGTCGCTGCCTTAAGTGCAATGGTTGAGCTCTCTCTTCTCGACCGCTCGAGTACTGTTTCCTTTGAATTCTTCTTCTGATATAGCAGCTTTTCTTGTAGCTACGGGGCCCTGCTCCAATAGTCCCTTAACACTTACTTGTGGCTCATCCCTGAGCCACTAACAGCTGGTTTCTCTTGATGTAGCTTCTCCTTGGCTTCCTGCGAAGTCTTTGTAATTCTTCTACATCCTGCACTTGACTCCTCATCCTTGGCAGCTGTCTGAACTGTGATGTACCTACTTTCACAACCCTGGGCGGCGTCGTCATAGTGGACATAAGGCCACCACACTGGAATCTTTGCACAATATCTTCTAAAGGTTCTGTCTCGGACAGAAACCACTCGATGCAATACCATGAACTAGAAATGGATGTGAACTTGGGGAAAACCAGCACTCTATAACTGTAGTATCTCTTCACAGGGGAAACTCTTACAATTTGCTCTTTACTCTTAGAAATCGCAAAAGTAACCCTTCTGAATGAATGATCTTCTAAATTTATAACGAAGGTGATAATATTTGAAGCAACGGTCATCTGGCTAGACCCGTCGGTGGTATTAATTGCATGGACAAGACAACACCCGTCATTTCGATCCTCATTAATTGCTGAAAATCTGATCAAATTTCCCTTGAAACTTGCATGCAAGCGCCGGTCTCGTCGAAGATTTATCAAATCTGGACAAATCATTATATTGTTTCCAAATCTAGGGAAATGTATAGTTGTTGTATCTGGATTAACTGCTTGTCAGAGGGTGAAGTGACTAGCCCTTTGCCTTTTTCAAAATTATGTGCGTGGTACTAGGAACATCGCATTGCTACGATTCCACACTGCATTGTCTCAAACCAAAGTGTCGGCATGAACTCCGCAACATTCAAAAACTCCGCAAGCATCCTATGACTTGTGCAACATACACTTTTCTGATGCGATTCCTCATACTTAGTACTTTTTTTTTCCCCGCAAGCATCCAATGTCTTGCACAAAATAAACTTTCCTCATGTGATTCCTTATACTTAGAACACTTAAAACTCTTTACCTGTTGGTGTAGACTAATTACCGATGCGATGCCTCCTTTCAACTACACTGGACATATGTACAGCTTTAAACTGTCTGAGTTAGGGCTGGGAGGTGGAGTAGCTATCACTATAAATATTAAGTCTACTACCATTAATCAAAGTGGGAAGCAGCTCCCCATTCAGTTTGCTGAGCTGAACAGCACCTCCTTCTTTAACATACTGAATCTGATATGGCCCCAACCAATGCATCTTGAACTTGTCTAGAAAATTAACAAAATTACTGTCATACAGGAGCACTAGGTCTCCTATTTGAAAACTCTTGCTCTTAACGTGTCTGTCATGCCAAGCTTTCTCTCATGCCTTCTGCACTTTCTGATGAAATCCTGCAATGAATCTGTCTTTCTCTAAGGCAAGCAGCTGCGATAGCCTCTCATTCATCATATCTATATTAGCTATCTCAATAATTTGAGCAACTCTTAAACTGGGAATAATATATTCCATAGGCATAACAGCCTTTTGTCCATACACCAAGCTAAAAGGTGTGTGTCCTGTAAGTTTCTTGCATGTAGTCCTATAAGCCCATAATACAGCATTAACTCTGAGGTCCCAATCATTTCTTTGGTTGTTACAGATCTTAGTAAGGGTGTTTTCTAGAATCTTGTTAAAGGCCTCCACCGTACCATTAGCTTGAGGATGGTAGGGAGTGCTCTTATGGTGCTGGATCTGAAATTCCTTCGTCAAGGCCTCAATAGTGCGGTTCATAAAATGTGTGCCTTGATCACTCATCAAGATTAATGGACATCCAAATCTGCTTATGATCTTTTCAAAGATGAACTGTGCCGCTGTAGTAGCATCACAATTCCTTACTGGTTTTTCCTCCGCCCAGCTGGTGAGGTATTATGTTCCTGTGATGATGTATCTCGCACCAGTTCGTTTCCCGGGTGGGTTGATAGGACCCACAAAATCTATATCCCACTTGTCAAATGCCCGCAACGTAATCTGTGGTCATAGTGGCATTTCATCTCTCCGCGAAGGTTTTCCTACCCTCTGGTAGATATCACAGCATCTGCAAAACTCCTTAGTGTCTTTATACAAAGTAGGCCACCATAATCCTGCAGCTAGGATTTTTTGAGCAGTCGACTTTCCTGCGAAATTACCTCCTGCGGCACCTGAATGTGCTTCTCTGATAATGGCCCCTTTTTCGTGTGGCATAACGCATCTGCGCAAGACTTCATCTAGACCTAGCTTATATAAATGTCCTGCGATCAAAGTGAAGTCTACTGCTTTAACAACTAACTGTTTCTTCTGTTGTTTAGTAAACTCAACAGGTGCCCACCCTGTAGTGAGAAAGTGAATAATATCAGCGTAATACTCATCTGCGATTTGGATAGAAAACAATTGCGCATCTGGCAAATTGTCCTCTAAATTACTTGGTTCTTCGCCTGAATCTATCCGTGACAGATGATCAGGTCTGACATTTAATTTTCCTGGTTTTACGATAATTTCAAAATCATACTCCTGAAATAAGAGTTACCATCTACAGATCCTTCCTCCTAATACTGGTTTATTGACCAAGTACTTTAAAGCAGAGTGGTCAGTGAACATCTTGAATGGGGCACCCAATAGGTAGTGCCTGAACTTCTGTAGAGCATACACCATAGCTATTCCTTCTATTTATGTAGTGGTGTAGTTCTTTTCCACGGTAGATAGCTTTCTGCTTGAGTACGCGATAGGGTGATCGATACCCCCTTCTCCTAGCTGGGTTAAGATGATCCCCAGTGCGATGCCAGATGCATCCACATGTACATGAAATGGTGTATTCCAATCTAGGAATACTAAGATGGGTGCTATAACCATCTTCTCTTTAAGTGTGTCTAAGCTTTACTGGCATTCCTCATTCCATAGGAATTTCACTTCTTTCTTTAACAACTTTTCCATAGGTGCTGTGATCTTTGCATAAAATTTGATGAATTTTCTATAGTACCCAGTATGGCTGAGTACTGTCCTCAATTGCTTGACTGAGTTGAGTGCTGGAATATTAACAATGATGGCAATCTTTGCAGGATCTACCATCAAGCCTTGTCTGCAAACAATATGACCCAACAAAATACCAAATGGCGCATAGAATATACATTTCTTCAAGTTAAGATAAATCTGATATTGCCTACATTTCTCTAACATGAGCCTTAAATCTCCTATATGCTTGTCGATTAATCCAAATATAGTCCAATCATCAAAATAGACTTCTAAGAATTTATGGATGTATTCCTTGAATATAGCAACTACTACTCTAGAAAAGATAGCTGGTGTATTTTTAAGACCAAAGGGCATTACCGTGTACTGGAATGAGCCCCATTTTGTCGCAAAAGTGGTCTTATGTCGATCCTTTGAATGGATTCTGATCTGGTGATAGCCTGAAAAGCGATCAGTGAAGGAGTAGACCTCCTGTCCTCCCACATTGTCTAAAACTTCATTAGTGAAAGGTGTCGAAAATGGGTCATGAAGTGATGCATCATTGAGTTTGCGCAGGTCGACACAAATCCTGATTTCTCCTTTGGTTTTCTTTTCCTGCACGACCATGGGACTAACCCATTCCCTCTCTTCTACAGGTTCAATGATGCCTGCTGCTAGCATCTTGTCAATTTCATCCTTAACTTTTGCTTTATAGCAATGATTCAATCTGTATGGATGCTGCTTAACTGGCCTAGCATCATATTTTAATGGTATGTGCATGACTCCCAAATCTCCTACTATTCCCTTCATCTCTATGAACTTAGTGGGGAATAGGTCCTGATAGTCATGTAAGAGATCTGTGATGTGTCCTACTGTTTCATCATCCCAATAGTCTCCAATAGAGGCAAAATTTGGTTTTGTTTTTGTGCCAATATTGATATTTTTAATCTTGATAGGTTCTGTGATAGCGGGAATTTCTAGTCTCGGTCCATCAACATTGCGAGTCCCTTCTGACTCGGGAATGTTGACACTGCGAGGATTCTCGTCCTCATCATCTGGCTCTGCTACAAAGTTGTAACATTCTAGCGCATGTTCCAACTGTCTGGCCCACTCAGGCTAAGAAGGCACTAATAGGGTACAGTCATCAAATATCTTAGTCTTTATTACATCTAGGGCCTGATCAATGCTTGGGTACTGAGATTCAAAAGTGAAAGTGAGTAGGAAGCTGTCTATCATAAGTGGCCATGTGATGGTTCCTCTGCGCAATTCTGTCTCCGTGTACCAATTCCTTGGCACTGATCTATGATGTGCTGAAGCTCTTGGATAGCTTTCTCATTTCGTTCAAGTTTCAAGCAGCTCCACAGGAAGGATTGTACACTTCCTGTCGATTCATCCTCTTCGCACCTTCCCAATGTGGTAGCCTGCGATATCTGCACAGGACTAATGCCACAAGGTGTTTGCTATGGTATGTCCCTACAAGGAAGTACCTATGATCCCGATGCTGTAGGTTCAGTAAAGAAAGTTTTTGCTTGCTGAAAAGTTTCTTTGTTCTTCTGCAGGTCGAGTGGTGTTGATTTATTAGTTGCTTTGTGCACCCACTCCGGACCTGTATTCTTTGCGTCATCTTGTGATGTGCTACTAGTAGAAGCACCGCTGTAAGTCACTATATTGACTTGGGGTTCTGGTTCTTTCTGCTCAGCAGCAATAAGCTGAATGTTCTGGTTTACTGTTGGCTTAGGGTCCCTAATCTTGGCTATCAAGATCGGACACTATTCTATAATTTGCTCATAGGACTTGCAATACTTACATGTCGTACTAGGGTTCTGAAAGTCCCTAGAATAATGTCCTACAATTCCACAATTGTAACAAGTGATCGGTCCATGGCCACGGCCAAAGCCTCCTCCATGGCCTCATCCTCTGAATCCTCCACCATGGCCATCATGAGCCAGTTCATGTTGTAGTCTTGCTGCTGGACCTACTGTTTCTAACTGGACTCTGTACAAGTCATGCTTTCTCTCAATCATGAGATCATAAGCTCGGCAATTATGTTCATCATGACCTACCAACTTGCAAAAGTTACAATATAAGTTCTTAGGGGTTTGTACATACTTATGAAGTAAAGGGAATTTCTATGGTCTATGCCCTCTTGTTTTGTATAGTTCACACCATAGCCCATGGGTCTGTATTAAGGGGTTCGGAGCCCCACTTGCTAAATATTCAACAAATATTGGACAGTTATCTTTAGTATAGCCCTGTCCTTCACACTTTATACACCATAGTTCTTGTGCAACTTCTTTCCCTTTCTTAATCTCATGTAGCTATAACGTGAGATTGGCTAACTGGTTCTGCAGGTTTGTCATACCTATATTGGTCTCAGCTAAAGGTGAAGCCTCTAGTTTCATTGCCATCTCCAACACTTCATCCTGCATACGGATTCTCTGTTGCATTAATGGAAGTTTGATGTGTGGATGCAGTGCTACGATGAACCATTCCTTATGCTTCTCTGGAATAAACTCAAAGCTAACCTGGTCTATAAGAGCTTTGAATTTATGATCAAAGTCCCATACTGACTCTGTAGGTAGCTGTTTGATGTCTTTAAGCTCTATGATACACTGTGACTCAGAATTAGGTTTCTTAAATTCTTTAATCATGGCAGTCCTGACTTGTATGAGCATTCTGGCCGGTGCTGTTGTATACTTCATATACCATGTTAAGGCTCTGTCTCTAAGTGTAGTGACCAACTGGAAAAGTTTAATATTATCATCCTAGATCCTTTAATGATCTATATGGCTTCACATAAGAACCAATGATGTTCCAGATCTTTTGCCCCTGTACCCTTGAAGGTAGGTAACTTCATGTCATCCCCCATTCTGTTTCTACGTGGTGGATTCTGGTTTGCTGTAGTACTACCACTCGGTGGTGTAGGTGTAGGTGATGTAGCGGTAGTGTGTACTGTATGTGAACTACTAGATGGAGTTCCTACGGGATTATTCTGAGTCTCGGTTATTTTCTGTGGGGTATAAGGGTGATAAGGGATACCCCCTAATGGTCTTTCTGTGTCTCCTTGGCTCTGTTCTTTAGTATGGTCTGAACTATCTTCTACGAAGGAAGATCTGAAATATACTTTATATTTCTTACCACTACGTCTACATCCAATTTCATCAAAATCACTGTCAAACTCTTGTGACATTACACTTACTGAACTCATTCATCTGAGACTATATCCATTACTCCTTTTTCATGTAATAAAATCTTAATGGACAAGTTTAATGAGCTTAGGTACTTACCGCAATATCCTTTAAAGAAGTGCCTCTCTGCTTCACTGAAACTCTTTCTTTGATCGACTGCGAACTCTGTAATGAAGCCTTCCGGCAAACTCGCAAGCCAGAAGTCTACTGTTCGCGAAATGGGATTATCAACGCTCTTCATGGTCTGGATCAGCTCCAGTGTCCAGACTATGTTTCTTTTCTTCTTGAATATGTTCTTATCAGCCAACTTTGATAACCAGTCGTACAGCTCATTTGCATAGGTCACAAAAAATATCTCATGTAGATCTGTGAAGATATGTTTTTATAACCAGTCCTCTATACTGAGCCTAGGACTCTTGTTTTCTGTAGCAACAAATTCTCTTTCCTTTGACCCAACCCATTGGTTGAGTTCTTCTTTAGTAGGATGCCAACAAAACATTAGCTCTTCAATTTTTTCAAAGCTGGCAATGAAACCATTTGTTGGTTCTTTATGGGCAGACCCGAGTTTACTTTACTGTACCAACAAAACCCCTAGCTCACTGGCCCTTTCGGCGACAGACCGCAGAGTGGCCTGAAGTCTCACCCAAAGTGATCTTAAATGGGGTGGCTGAAGACTCAAGTGTCTTCAACCGGGTCTTTGCAGCATCCTAGGGTCTCGCGACTCTTCTTAGCCAATGAGATCTCTCTACGAGGACGATCTCTCCTTCTAGCTTGCGCTGATGGGGAGTAGACCCTTATCGCATCGCATCTTCTCTGGCGATGTGTAGACTTACTCTTCTGCTGAGCTCCTTCCTTGTGATATCTCACACTGCAGCTCCCCAGACGATGCGATATCGCCTTTCTACCCTATAATATGTCCTATAATGAGGCTCAATATGCGTATCAACTCTCAAGGTCCTACGACCTCCATCCTGGGTCCACTAACTTTGTTTATCTTCACCAGGGTGTTAAACCACTTCACTTAAACTCTATCGTTTAACACTCTAACATCAACTTATACTGAACTCGCGGAACTCATATACCAGAGTCACTTTATGTTGTAACTGTCAACTATCATGAATCAAGCATTGGTAAAATCATACACAGGCTACTTGATACATTTATCTTTCTTTTAACCTTATATGCACTATAACTGAAGCATAACATTAATACATTCATCACTAATAAGCAACATTCATGTAAAAGATAACAGATGGAAAACAGGTAAAACACAATCACATGAACAGTCACACAACACACAGGTTTTATGTGGTTCACTTCCAGGGGGGAGGCTACGTCCATGGGAACTCGTTTTTATCTTATAGCTTGAGAGAGTAAACACAGTTCCGCTACAACCTATTATGCATCCTGAGATCTTTTGGGAAACTCCGTACACACAACCGGGAGCCCTTCTCTCTTAGATATATTCTTCTTATTATATTTCCTTCTTACAATATACTCTTCCTCTCTCTCTCTCTCAATCCCTGCGGATTGTTACATTCATGCTCAAGGAGCCAACTATGGTTACAGTAAGATAACTACAGACTTAACAACAAAACCAGAGCTCGACTCAAAGAACAACTATCTTTCTCTCTACTGTCTAACTGTCTAACTAACTAACCAACTGTCTAACCTTTTACAATACAAAATACATGCTTATATAGGCAACCCGAAGGTCTCTCTCTATTACAACACTGTGGGAATTTCCCAACAGTAACCCAAAAACCCTAACTATGACAGTTGGCACATCTGTACTGTGGGCTGCCGCTTACCGTCACACCACAGCTTCCTGCAGTCTTCCACGCTTCCCGGCACTGATCGTAGGTATGGGCGCCGCTTCCTATATAGTCCTCTTCTGTCCTTTGTCTTCAATACCTTGGCCCACTGCTCCTTTTCCTTTATGAGGGTAGCTGAGCCCTCCTATCTTCGTCGCTGCCTTAAGTGCAGTGGTTGAGCTCTCTCTTCTCGGCCACTCGGGTACTATTTCCTTTGACTTCTTCTTCCAATATAGCAGCTTTTCCTGTAGCTGTGGGGCCCTGCTCCAACAAGCATCTGTAAAAGACTCAATCTCTTAGAGTTTATTTGTCAATCCGATCAGCCCAGGGTGTTTTTTCCCTTGGTTATTATTGGTTGTTGAATAAACGACTGATAATTTCTGATTTTTTCACTCCATACCT
>LPNX011187760.1:306622-334039 GCA_001517045.1 Pseudotsuga menziesii
GCATGGCATTTAGGCCTATTGAGGTTATTAGAGTCTATGAATCAATGTATAAACATGCTAGACATCATGGTCAAGTCATATGAACATGTCTAAGTCCCCCTAGGTTTTTTCAGTTTTTCAAATTTTTAGTTTTTTCAGTGTTTTTTATTAAAATTTAATTTTTCCAAAACTTAGGCTATTTTTAAATAGTTTAATTGGAAAAAATTATTTTGTAATAAAAGTGGGCCAAATACTCAGTTTCAGTCATGTAGGTGCTCATTTTCAAGCTAAGAGCACCATGTAAACCCATGGACCCACTATTTCCTAGTTTTGAGTGATTTTCCATCACTCAGGTCAGAAATCCCCAAAAATCAATTATTGATTATTTTAATTAATAAATTCATGAATAATGGAGAAAATCCAAAATCATAGATAAGTGGATTCTCAGCCGATTTGATTGAAATCAGTCAGATCTGAACCAGATTGAATGGATCTGACAAATCCTTGACTGAAGGAGGTGATCAAAACAGATCCAGAGTTGATCTTCAACAGTCTTTATGGGAAATTGTGCCCTCTCTCTCTCCTCCACACGTGTGGACTCTCCTAGATGCTATGTGGGATGATGTGTCGGTTTATGGGTTGATGTGTTAGCTCAATCAGCCCCTTGGTTGACAAGTAGGCTTAGTTCAGCTTCAGATATGCATTCATTGACTCTCCATCAGCTGATTTGATCTGTCTCCTTGGGATTTGCACCCCCCTGGCTGGATCTCCTGTTTTTTTGTATAAATCTAAGCATAAGGCTCCTCTTCCAAGCTAGTTAGAGTTGGATTGAAGGGATTGCTATTGTAATATTGTTGTAATCTTTTGATTTTTGGAATAAAGAAGATTTGGAGGCCAAATGGTGTAATGCTCTCATGTGTGTGGATTAAGCATTGTCTTGCGGCTATTGATGTTGTCGGCTTTTCTCTCAATTTCTGCATCTGAACCCTGTCTGGCTTGAACAATTCAGCTGAATCAATAGGAGTATAGTTGGGAAAGTAAGGTTACCTGTTTTTCTTATATCTCATAGCATATATGTTAGAATATCTAGATTATACATGTTTAATAAGCTTATTTGCATGTAATTCTTGTCTCTTTTTCATATATATATCCGTATCTCATGAGGTTTCGTGTAGGATTGTGTGTTTAGATTTCAGGTAGCAAGGATTGGACAAGAAATGGATCTATCTTGAATATAGTGTACATCCAAAAGCTTTGTGAAGACATTTCCCCTCTGTATTCCACTAACAAGTTTCCATTGCAGATCTTCTTCAGCAACAAGCACTTCTCTTCTCCTTTTCCTCCTTCAAAATCTTAAATTTTCTTCAAACTGGTTACTATTAAGGAATCTTATTACTTAGATCTATCTCATTAAGAAAATTACATATATATGTAGCTAGTAATATCCTCTCTTAAGTTTAGATCTCAGTTCCATTTTGCATATAAAGTTATATTTCAAGAGATCTAGCTGAAATTATCCTCTTTTTTGCAAGCATTTTAAAGAAAATTTGTAGCTTGATTTTAAGGTAGTTTATTTTGCTATAATTTAAAGTTTCATATTCTGCAATAAAAGTGTACATCTCATTGGCTTCCCAAACAGCAAGCCAAGATCGCAAGGAAATCTTACTTTCCCTGGTTCCTTTTTGCAAAACTAGATTACCCCAACTTAACAAAATTTTACTTAGTTTTTTTTGGTAACTAGTGTAGTGACCCAAAACACTTTCAAAGTGTGTTTGGGCACATTTGATTTTGATTTCTTGCTATTTTTTAGCATGTCTAACAGAAAAGAGAAGGATACTTTGCCCAATTTCAGACTCTTGGACGAACTGGAGCTTCTCAGAAGCTTTCCCCACCACTATGTTTTAATTCTAGCTTGTTACAAGCTTGTTGTAAGCCTTTGGATCCCAGATAACAAGGACCAAAGTGCATAAATTTTAATTTGCTGATATTGTAAATCTCTGCTAATAAAAAGAAAATTTCCTTTCGAATAGGCTCTTTCGAGCCTATTCACCATCCCCCCTTGGGGGATTTGTGTCTGTGTTTCTTTTTTTCTTTTCTTTCCTTTTATTTTTGCAAACTAACGTAGTTCTAATCTGCAGGTAGTATACTTCAATTTATTATCAATTTCATATTCCATATTTGAGATTTCAAAGTAATCTTAATACTTACCCCACGACTTCCCGATTGACCTGAAAGGGGAAAGAGATGCATGGTAGGACTAATTAGAAAACCAGAATTGTGTACATGTGTTTTCCTTTTCATCATTTGTTTCATCAGCTATTATAAAATTAACTCCTCCTTGATTCTTTGATTGAGATCCACTTGGATTGAAAGAGGTTACTAGAGGGTTTTATTTTTAACAAGAACACCCATCTCAAAATTTACTAAAATTGACAAGACTCCGGTGTGTATGCTCTGCACTTGGCTGCGGTTCGTCCGATCAGTGAAGCTGTATCAAAAGCAATCGAGTGACTAGAATAATTAGGATTCACTCTCCCAAATTGAAAAACCATCAGGTGAAAATCCAACGCCTCGATCAAACCATTACGGTGGCAAAATACCCAAAGGAAGCAGGAACTCCTGAAAAGTGACCTTGGGGCACCGATCTCTGTCACACCCTAATGGGTGGGTTATGAAAAATAGCCCCAGAGACTCCATTCAACCCACATATTCCTTGTGGGTAGCCGTGAAGGTTTAGTTTTGTACATACTCCAAGTACTCTCGGGTATATCTGGAGTCCACCCCTTTGCCTAATTTTAATCAACTCATATTTCACATTAACTTAAAACGTACCAAGAGGCAATTGCAAAATATTCACTCCAAGCACATGCAAGTACATTGATTATGTTTTGACTCCATTTTAAGGCAATGGTTATTTTCTTGCTATATATATATATATATATATATTGTGTCTCATCATTGTGCTTTCATGCGCTCATTTTGTATCTTGTCATCTATGGTTGTTTATGGTTAAATTTCAAACTCCTAAGTTACTCATTCAATTTAACATCACCATACTAAGTAATTAGCCTTAGTAACTTAATAGGGTCTACCCCCCTTGGCTTTGTTAGGATTTGAGCCTAAACGAAGGAGTCAAGAACAAGGTGATAGCCTTGACTCGAGACTTACCCCCAAGGACACACCGAGTGGCTTGAATATTTCTGCCACGTGACCCAAGTGCGTGAAAGGTAGCAACACTTTTTGGCGCCATTACTGGGGATAAATCTTTTTATTCCCGAGTATGACTTTTGTTTTCTTCCTTTTTGTTTTTTTCTTTGTTTGATGAATGCTTAGAGTATATCTTTAATTTTCATCTAGCGGTGACTCCACTAACTTTTTCCAGTTTTTATTTTTACAAAGAAAAGAAAAAAATATTTTTTGTGAAACGATTTATAAATGCTTTTTTTTCTTTTTCACATGGCAACTCCATTGAAGGGATAAAACCCTGTTATCTCATAAACTTGTGAATTTTTCTTGTGTGTAGATGAGCCCATGCGACATGTTAAAACCTTTAAAGCTCATCACTTGACAGGTCCACCTTTTCAGCACAAGGTTTAATCGTTATATCAAATGCATACTATTAATTTTTTATATGGATGAATTAAAGAAAAAATATGGTGCCCAATTAACCGTAATGTTTCAGCCTATCAATTTCTCAAACATCCCGAGTTTTCCTAACTGTTGTAATGGTTTGGGGTATGCATATAACTGGCTTCCAGCATTTCATGGAAATTATGGTGATTCGGCCATTTGGCATGTCAAATCTTTTTTTCAGTTGATTGCTGACTTCAATATTCTTCATGAAGACAATATGATGGAAATGCTTGCTAGTACTTTTAGGGGTGAGGCCTGTTGTTGTTTCTATCAGGGCCTTCCTAATAAATGTATAACTTCTTTTCCAAGCTTCCTTTGGATGTTTTTAGAGTAGTGGCATGATGGTAGGGGTAGTATGAATGGTTTAAAAAAGTTCCTTGAAAAGATCTGTACCTTCTACCTATCTGGGACAGAGTATCACATGGAAACATATGATGGACCTTTTTCCATGATACAAAGTATTGAAGACTTGGAATCACCTCTTGAACATTTAAGTGAAGAGGAGGTTCATGATACTCCCATCAAAAAGCATCCTAGTAGTTATTTAAGAAAGGAAGCAATTAAGCATATTTTGAAAGAATATGAGGTATCTCCCAATACACAACAAGATTCTGACGAAGGAAAAATCCAAGATGATCCTATTGAAGAGCTTCAGGAGGAGCCCATGATGGAACACATTGTTGAAGCCTCTCCTCATGTCACCATCGCTGAAGACATTGAAGATTTGGTGTATTCTCAAGTGTGTTGCAATGTTGATATCTTTCCAGAAAGCCCTCTAGATAAATCCACTGAACAACACATACCAAGTGATCCCATTGAATATGTCCAAAAGGTTTCCTTGATTGAAGATCCTTTTCATGATATCATAACGGAAGCCTATAAAGAAACTTATGATAAGATCAGTATGGTGTGTGGTGACACTAGACCTTGTTCTCCACATGTTGATGAAGGTTTGGAAAGTTTATTGCCTTGTAACATTTTATCTGAAGAAGATTGTTATGAATACAAGACATGGATAGGCAGGAGCATGATTCCATGGATGAAGAGTCCCCCACATATGACATGGATGGGAGTGATGACTATTGGAATTTCGTAGATAATCCAACTTGTGAAAATCATATGGAGAATCCCATCCATGATATGTCCAACAATGGGAGTGTCTATTCAAAAATTTGTGGAAGTCCAATCTACGATACATCCATAGAGGGGAGCACGGATCTGGATTCCTAGGAAAACCTTAGTATGGAAGAGGAGCATTCAGAATTTTCATGTGATCATTCAGAGTCATACCATGTAGAGCTGCACAAGGGTATCAGTAATGAAGACATTGAGAAATAGTATTGTGAAAAGTAAGATGTGATGCAGTCAGTGGAATATCAGTTTTAGCCATCATTTTCACATATAGAGGTTCCTTATGATTTGGAGATACTTGGGGCTTGTGCAACAAGTTATCATTTGATCATCCCTGGTGATCATTATGATGATGTAGTCAGTTTTCCTCATCATTCTGATTGGTATATCAGTCCTATCCAGTCATGGATAGAAGTAACCTGCATGAGCACATACAAGTTGGGGAAGAATTTTATGACATGATTCATGCCTATGATCTCCCATCCATCCCACCCATTCTGAATCATCACGTAGGTTTGAAATTTTTGAATAAGGTATCCTTACTTTGGCTGGTAACCAAAGACAAGGAAAAAAAATTTTATGTTAATAAAATGCTTAGATGGTTACATTGTATTTCTGATTACACTTAACTCTTTTTATATCATGCTTAGAGTAGGAAAATAAGCTCCTTGAAAGAGAGCATTTACTTTCTACATTTCTATTTTATACTTAGCTATAATAAAACTTTGCTTCTTTTAGTTAGTTCCATTTATTTTGTTTAAATAAATAAGCTTAATGGTTCATTTGGTTTTTAATAAAACTTGTGCTATTGAGGTTTTTCTTGTCAAGTTGAGATGTTTTTACAGGGTACATAAACCAGAAATTTAGGTGTTCTCATATCCTCTCCTTGCGTTAAAGACCAGATTGAGAACACATCCCATAGTTGGAGCCAGAATGTTACCACCTAAGTTGTACTTAGTGGTTTTTTATCAAGTGAGCCTGCTGAATCGGACAAGGATAACTTGTTAGGACTTTAGAGAACCTTTAGTCTTGCTTCTGGGGAACTTTGTTGTACTATGCCACATGTTCATACCCCATGGGGGATTTGTAATAAATGTTCTAGCGTGATAGTGTCTATAAAATACTTGGTCTCTTAGACTTTATTTGTCAATCCGATCAGCCCAAGGTGTTTTTTCCCTTGGTTATTATTGGTTGTTGAATAAATGACTGATAATTTCTGAGTTTTTCACTCCATACCTCCAAAGTTGGGGTGGTCGGCTTGGCATTTAGGCCTATTGAGGTTATTAGAGTATATGTGTTAATGTATAAATATGATAGACATCATGGTCGAGTCATATGAACATGTCTAATTCCCCCTAGGTTTTTTCAATTTTTCAATTTTTTAGTTTTTTCAGTGTTTTTTATTAAAATTTAATTTTTCCAAAACTTAGGCTATTTTTTAATAGTTTAATTGGAAAAATTGATTTTGTAATAAAAGTGGGCCAAATAATCAGTTTCAGTTATGTAGGTGCTCATTTTCAAGCTAAGAGCACCATGTAAACCCATGGACCCACTATTTCCTAGTTTTGAGTGATTTTCCATCACTCAGGTCAGAAAGCCCCAAAAATCAATTATCAATTATTTTAATTAATAAATTGATGAATAATGGAGCAAATCCAAAATCATAGATCAGTGGATTCTCAGCCGATTTGATTGAAATCAATCAGATCTGAACTAGATTGACTGGATATGATAAATCCTTGACTGAAGGAGGTGATCAAATCAGATCCAGAGTTGATATTCAGCAATATTTATGGGGAATTGCGCCCTCTCTCTCTCCTCCACACATGTGGACTCTCCTGGATGCTCTGTGGACTGATGTGTCAGTTTATGGGTTGATGTGTCAGCTCAATCAGCCCCCCGGTTGACAAGTAGGCTCAGTTTAGCTTCAGATATGCATTGATTGACTCTCCATCATCTGATTTGATCTGTCTCCTTGGGATTTGCACCCCCCTATCCTGGATCTCCTATTTTTTGTATAAATCCAAGCATAAACCTCCTCTTCCAAGCTAGTTAGAGTTGGATTGAAGGGCTTGCTATTGTAATATTGTTGTAATCTTTTGATTGTTGGAATAAAGAATTTTTGGAGGCCAAATGGTGTAATGCTCTCATGTGTGTGGATTAAGTATTGTCTTACATCTATTGATGTTGCTTGCTTTTCTCTCAATTTCTGCATCTGAACCCTATCTGGCTCGAACGATTCAGCTGAATCAATAGGAGTATAGTTGGGCAAGTAAGGTTACTTGTTTTTCTTATATCTCATAGCATATATGTTAGAATATCTATATTATAGATGTTTAATAAGTTTATTTGCATGTAATTCTTGTCTCTTTTTCATATATATATCTAGATCTCATGAGGTTTCGTGTAGGATTGTGTGTTTAGCTTTCAGGTAGCAAGGATTGGACAAGATGTGGATCTAGTTTGACTGCACTATACATCCAAAATATTTGTGAAGACATTTCCTCTCTATATTACACTAACAATTTTCCATTGCAAATCTGCTTCAGCAACAAGCACTTCTCTTCTCCTTTTCCTCCTTCAAAATCTTAAATTTTCTTCAAACTGGTTATTATTAAGGAATCTTATTACTTATATATTTATCATTAAGAAAATTACATATAGATCCAAATATTAGTATCCTCTCTTAATTTTAGATCACAGTTCCATTTTGCATATAAAGTTATATTTCAAGAGATCTAGTTGAAATTATACTCTTTTTTGCAAGCATTTTAAAGAAAATTTGTAGCTTGCTTTTAAGGTAGTTTCTTTTGCTGTACTTTAAAGTTTCATATTCTGCAATAAAAGTTCACATCTCATTGGATTCCCAAACAGCAAGCCAAGATCCCAAGGAAAGCTTGCTTTCCTTGGTTCCTTTTTGCAAAACTAGATTACCCCAGCTTAACAAAAGTTTACTTAGTTTTTTTTGGTAACTAGTGTAGTGACCCAAAACACTTTCAAAGTGTGTTTGGGAACATTTTATTTTGATTTATCGCTTATTTTTAGCAGGTATAACAAAAAAAGAGAAGGATACTTTTCCCAATTTCCGACTCTTGGACGAACCGGAGCTTCCCAGAAGCTTTCCCCACCACTGTGTTTTAATTCTAGCTTGTTACAAGCTTGTTGTAAGCCTTTGGATCCTAGATAACAAGGACCAAAGTGCATCAATTTTAATTTTATGATACTGTAAATTGCTTCTAATTAAAATAAAAGGTCCTTTTGAATAGGGTCTTTTGAGCCTATTCACCATCCCCCTTAGGGGGATTTGTGTCTGTGTTTCTTTTTTTCTTTTCTTTCCTTTTTTTTTTGCAAACTAGAATAGTTCTAATATGCAGGGTAGTATACTTTGATTTATTATCAATTTCATATTGCATATTTAATATTTCAAAGTAATCTTAATACTTACTCCACGACTTCCCGATTGACCTGAAAGGGGAAAGAGATGCGTGGTAGGACTAATTAGAAAACCGGAATTGTGTATATGTGTTTTATTTTCATCATTGTTTCATTAGCTATTATAAAATTAACCCTTCCTTGATTCCCTTATTGATATCCACTTGGATCAAAAGAGGTTCCTGGACGGTTTTCTTTTTAACAAGAAAACCCATCTCAAAATTTACTAAAATTGACAAGACTCTGGTGTGTATGCTCTGCACTTGGATGCGGTTCATCCGATCAGTCAAGCTATATCAAAAGCAGTCGAGTGACTAGAATAATTAGGATTGACTCTCCCAAATTGACAAACCATCAGGTGAAAATCCAACACCTAGATCAAACCATTACGGTGGCAAAATACCCAAAGGAAGCAAGAACTCCTGAAAAGTGACCTCGGGGCACCGATCTCTGTCACACCCTAACGGGTGCATTATGAACAATAGCCCCAGAGAATCCATTTAAGCCACAATAGCCCCAGAGATGTCATGAAGGTTTAGTTTTGGACATACTCCAAGTACTCTCGGGTATATCGGGAGTCCACCCCTTCGCCTAATTTTAATCAACTCATATTTCACATTAACTTAAAACGTACCAAGAGCCAATTGCAAAACATTCACTCCAAGCACATGCAAGTACATTGATTATATTTTGACTCAATTTTGAAGGCACTGGTTATTTTCTTGCTATATATATAGTGTATCAGCATTATGCTTTCATGCGCTCATTTTGTATCTTGTCATCTATGGTTGTTTATGGTTAAATTTCAAACCCCTAAGTAACTCATTCAATTTAACATCACCATACTAATTAATTATCCCTAGTAACTTAATAGGGTCTACTCTCCTTGGATTCGTTAGGAGTTGAGCCTAAACGGAGGAGTCAAGAACAAGGTGACAACCTTAACTCAAGACTTGCCCCCAAGGACACACCGAGTGGCTTTAAGATTTCTACCACATGACCTAGGTGCGTGAAAGGCAGCAACAAATACCAACATGGAATCAAAGTACATCAGTCCAAATATTCTATAGATTTTCTGAACAAGTTCAACATGAAATATTGCAAGCCAAGCAAGACTCCCTTCCTTTCAAGAGTTAAGCTTGAAGAAGCAGATTCTTCTCCTATGGTAAATAATACACTGTATAGGCAGTTGATTGGGTGTTTGCTTTATCTTAAACACAATCAGCCTGATATATCTTATGCAGTTAGTGTGGCTTCGAGATACATGGATCAGCCTCATGAGATCCATTGGAGAGCAGCCAAAAGGATCCTAAATTTTGTTCAAGGAATAAGAACTCATGGGATCTTCTACAAAGAAAAATATGATCTTGATTTGATTGGGTTTACTGATAGTGATTGGGAAAGTGACAACACAGATAGAAAGTATACATCAGGATCTGTGTTCATGATTGCAGAAGGACCAATCAGCTGGTCAAGCAAGAAGCAGAGTGCCATAACACTCTCATCTACAGAAGTAGAGTATAGAGGAGTTGTGAATGCATCAACTCAATGTTTGTGGTTGCAGGGGATACTTGGAGAATGTGGCTTTGAATTAGAGTTTTCAACTATTATCTACTATTATAATCAGAGAACCAATCGAATATGCAATGATCCATTTCAGAGATAGCGAATCAAGTACATTGAGATCCATATGCATTACATCAGATAGCCATTGCATGATGGCACCATTAATCTACTCTTCTGTGCATCTTCAAAACAAGTAGTAGACATATTCACCAAAGTTTTTTGTGAGAAAACCTTCAGCAATATCAAATCACTGTTGGAGATTACTGATCATGCTGTGAAGCAGGATTGATGACAATCTTTCCAATTTTTTTTTTTCTTGTCCATGTTTAAGGGAGGATTTTCCCACTAGGTTTTTGCCTCTTTCCTTGGTTGTATGGAAAAGAAGTATGTAAAGGGTGACTAAGCCTTGTTTCTAGGCTTCTATATTTTTTTTATATTTAATCATAAATTCAGGATTAAGGGGGGGTGTTAGAATAATCAACCCATAGTTACCTACCTTAGACATTAATTTAATTATTTTTTTCTTATTACCTAGTTTCCTAGATTCCACTCTATGCTAGTTGCCTTCTACAAGTCCTAGAGGTCAACACATGCTAAAACTGACTCATGGAGCACTTGGAAAAAATCTTGGAAACCATATTTAGCATGTCTACTTTATTCTAGATCCTCCAAAGTGCATATCTACTTTTCTCTGAAAAGTTGCCTATTTTATTGAGATTTAAGGAAAGAAGAAAAGCTAGACTAGGTGTAGTTGACTTGTGTTCTGCCCACATTATATTCCCTAATTTTATCCTAATAAAAGCATGCTTGAGTTGTATTTCCATCCATATTTAGCTTTCCTACTTGACTTAGCCAATCCATGAGCATATTGGTGGATTTGGAAACTGGTTTATGCACCTATGGGGGATTTGACTAGATTTAGTAAGCCTGCTTTTTGACCTTTTCCAATGGCATCCTTATGCATTTGAATATTTCATGTAATTATATATTGTAGCATCCTATTACTTCATGAGGTTGGATATTGTACACTTATTGAATACAGATTAGTGTTATGCTCCAATTTCAGTCTCCTTTGGTGTTAATTTTGCATGTTTGATTAGCAATTTTGTGNTTTCACAATAATTAGAGTTGTACCAATTAATTCTCTTATTAATTTCATATTCATATCAGAAAACAGAGGTAAATTCAAATTTTTTTTATGATCAATGTCCAAACCTCCGATTTGGACAATGATCTGTAACTAATTCTTGACAAGAAAAATTTTGGTATTGAAGGACTTGACTAATATAAATAATTTAATCTTAACCTCAGTTCTTGTGCAACAATATTGTTATGGTCAGCTCATGAAATGAATTTGATAAGGAATAAAATTTAATCCTTTAATTATTCCATAATCGTTCTTCATAACTTAATATTTTCATTTATAATTTATGAGTCATGAGTTATAAGGTGTAAGATTTATTCATAGTATATTAAGCATGCCTTCACTTAATTATGAAACGATTATGGAAAATTCCTTTCGCATGGTCATGTACCTCTTGGTAGATGGCTCGAAGTGGTCATTGATTCCTGGAAATAGGCGAAATTATGAATCAACACTTATAACAACATTTTTTGTTACTCTTCCATTTTGTTAGCCTCGGTTTCTTTTTATCCTCCCCAATCCTCACATAGTATTTCCTTTGAAACTCCTCCTTCTCTTGAGCAACCAACTCAATTGACATATATTCATTCAAAATTTAATCCAGATAAAACCCCAGAATCCTGTGCTGGTAATCACGGCCGTAAAGGAAAAGCCAAAATTCAATTATAAGAAACAAAAGAATATCTCAAATCAAAACAGAAGCTTGATGAATCATCGGGGGTTTTCCTCTTTCTGGCCAGATTTTCTTGCATTGGGACATGCAAGATATTTGGTGTGGGGGATATGATGGCCCTCCATTTTGTAGTGTTTTATCTACATGTTTGGTCCAGAAATAAGCCTTTCATATGCATTTTCTCTTATGAACTGGCACTTAGACATAATTTGTATGGGTTTAAAATATATGAAATGAAGAATCAGCAACAGGTACAATCTTGTCATTTATCCCAGTTTTAATTGTTCCATTTAAATATAAGTTGATATATTGTATTTATTAATAAATTGTTTGTATTGCATATTTATTTCACTTTCCCGTACTCAGTCTTGCACTCAATCCGGTACCCAATCCGGTACCAGCAGAACAGAGGGAAAACAACTAAAATGGTGGAATATTTGATTGAAGTGCATTTATGGGTTTTTTCTTTGTCATCTCATGAAGGTTATGAGTTACCATATTGGGCTCAGATTGCTCCAGAATTTGTGTCCACAATCTCAAGCAATTCGGAAGTGGTGATCTTCGTCATCTCTCTAGGAAGCAATATTCAGGATTGATTTTTGAGAAATCTGTGAGGAATATGGTGAAACCATTTGAATCCCACTTCACAAATATGTCCATTTACACCTTACTGCCAACCATTTGTGAAATTTTTAAACCAATATGGAGAAAAACATCGTTGAAAATGACATAATATTTCCATAATTAGGACTACGATCGGTTTTGTAAAATCCATAATTTGTTGAAGAAATTGCTGAGTTGGGGGACTGCTATTATCCATTCCTCCATTGAATCTATATATAAAATGGCCTCTTCAGGATGAGGTGTGGAGAAAAAAATAGATACGGAGATGTTGTAACCTTTGATTCAGATAATACAAATTGTTCTTACATTTTTAGTTGAGATTTTAAATTCTAGATTAACAGAGCTTTGGAGGGGGACCCACCTTCGAATCCATGGTTTTATATTTCTCTGTATTGATATCTTTATTTCCTTATATTGTTGTACATCCAGTTTGAGTTAATTTATGTGAGCATGTATGTGTATTGCACAGATCTTGTAAATTATTTATTTGCATCTGGATTAAGATTTATAGAGCAATTTTGTTAATTGTTTATCTCAGTTCTTCCTTTAGAAAGAATTCACAGCTTTACTTCTGTTTCATATTTCTTTATTAGGAAATATTTATAGGATTGTTTTGAAAAAAACTTCTATAAAGAACGTGTATTATTAGAACTACATAAGTTTGCAGTCACTTTCACTTTCTAATTTATTACAGTAAGATTTAGTTTAAGGTAATCATGGATGGAAGATTTTGAAGTTAGATAGGTTTTTAAATCTTTATAGAAAACTGTAGGAACATTTGATTAGGGTAAAGGGTTAAACCATATTTTTGCATAGAAATATCTTGCATTTACATAAGAGTATCTTGCACACTACTCAGTCTTTACTATATTCTGGAAATTGATAATGAAATATATTGCTTCAATTATTTGCTCCCAGTATGTGATGAACTTAACCTAGTAAACACAAACATAATACAAACCCTCATTCTGAAAATGATGTAGATTTTTATGAAAGCATTTAGACCTTTAGAATCTTTATGTGTGCAGATATATCTTTGAAGAAGAAAGATTAGGATTTTTCTTTATTTCATGAGTAAGCATAATATTGGAAAATAGACGCCAAAGGTTAAATATCACAATAGTAGTTTTTGTAACCCATGGATCTCTGGTTTCAAAGGAATCTTTAGATAGGTTGGGAAACAAATCACTTAGATATATACATACTTTTTCTGAATTTACTATATTAATAACTCAACCTTATTCTAAAATTGTTTTTCATCCAAGTACCAAATCATAAAGAAGCTTATTCATTTTCTTTCAGAGCTTGGTTGCTTTTACTTTAAGATATTAGTTATTTGCATCAAAATTCTGTTTATCTAGTTTTGAAGTAGGTAGAAGCTTTCATCTTGTTTTATTCATAGAATTTTGAATTTTCAGAATAGGACCCAACTGAATTAGTTGCACACAATTTTATTTTAAATAGTTATTTTTACCAACATTAGTTATTTCAAATACTTGATAGGTTTGATTTCCTAGTAGTTTCAATCACCAACAGAGGTATTAATGACCTAACTCTATAGATATGGTCACCTTATGATAGGATTCCTCCCGAGATGATTGGGCTAGTTACAATTGTTTTGTGTGTTTGTCGGCATTAGGTTAATATATATCACTTTGACCCTTCACATACAGTGTAGGCACCTCCAAGCTTACGAGCCCTGGGTTGACAATTTAATGTCAAATTATTAGCATATATTTTTTTCCGACATTGGCGTCGTTTCCGAGGAGGTGCTAAAGGGGTGAATTCTAGGTAGATAGGGGTAGATAGGTTTCCTTTACATTTCACAACAAGGGGGAGCAGAAAATGATAAGACGCAAAGACGAATTCACTATGGGGTTTCCGTGGGCTAACATCCTGACACATCCACTTTAGTGGGTTTCCCAAAATCCTTGTTGTTCCTTTCTCACAAGTGTGTTTTCTTTTTTGCATGTTTGATTTATCACTTAAGTTTTCTTGTGACCTATAAGTTGTGTAGAATAAATTTTGGTGTGATTTCCTTACTTTTGAAACCCTAGGTTAGGTTTTTAGAGACCATACAATCTAGCTGAGTTTCCACTAAGATGATCCAGAAGAAACTAGGCCTTACCACCCGATTTTCAACTTGCTATAGGGGAGATCCAAATGGAGGCCATAGATCAAGGTGCTGCAACTGAATCCCATGTGGAAGACAGTACAATTGTGGAAAGCAAAGAAACATTCAATGCTTATGTAAATCCCTTGGTCCAATAGCATCCTATGGCTGATACTTCCTTCCATTCTCTAAGGGAAGGTCGTACCGATAGTCCCACTGAAACTAAATATGGCCCTAATGCTCCTTTTTGGAGAACTTCCATGGGTCAAATAGTTTCTAAATTTGGGGTCACTAGGCCTACTTTTGAAAACCCTCCTCTAGGTGAGGATGAATATAGGAGAATCCAAGTTTCTCTTGAACTCCTTGGAATTTTTTAGAGAGAATGGAAATAATTATTCCTTCACCTGTATCTTACAGATAACCTATGTCTACTCTTTCACATTGTTTTTCAGATCCATGGCATTCTGAGTATTGTACACTTGCTAAGACTTTAGGTCCTATTGAAGAAGTTCCATTTAGTGGTGTGATTTCTCATGATCCAAATCAAAACTCCAACCTTGCAATTGTAAATAAGAGATCTATGTCTAGTCCTCCCATACCCTCTGCAGTTGGGGGGAAATACTCAGATCAAATGGTGTCACTACATTCTAACATTGGGGGGAAACCCATGACGTGAGTTATGTTACCTATTAGTTGAGATTCTACTAGTAATAGACAAAATTTTGTTGTAGGAAAACCTGCAGTGGTTTTTCCCCCTACCCACACCAACATGGTGAATCCTCTAACGAGTTTAGGCCAACCCTTAGGGTTACAACCTGCAGTAAGCAAACCTTATTGGGGTTATGGTTACCCAGGAAATCAATTATCTGTATCAAATGTTAATTATCAACCTACATCTACAAGAACTATATATCATGGAATCTCGTACCCTGGAAACACATTCACGCCGTGGGGGAAACCTAATTGGTCTTACATGCCAACTGTAGGAGGAATTCCTATTCTTACTAATAGAGTTGTCGAAGGCCCATATGGCAAAGTCCCACCTAGACGTGGTCCACCTTATGGAGGACCACCATCCAAAGGTCTCCCTTTTGGGGCTCCATCGCCTAGGGGTCCACCACCTGGAGGTCCACCTTCTGGGGGACCACCATAATTTGGACTTGTCTGATTTTTCCAAGTTGATTAATTATCCCATTCAGAACAGTCCTTCATGGTCATCTATTCCAGTTAAGTTACCATTAGACATCCCAAAGTGTGATGGGAAGCAGGGAGATGATCCCAAAAATCATGTCATGGCTTTCCATCTATGGTGTTCTTCAAACCCCCTTATGGATGAATCTATTCAGTTGAGACTCTTCTAGTACACTTTGACCGGTACGGCCACGAAGTGGTATATTGAACTTCCACAACATTCATTTACGGATCTTAGCACATTGGCAACTATTTTTCTTACACACTTTCAACTACCCATTCGTTATGAAATAGGTAATGATATTTTCACTTCACTCCGTCAAAACACTTCCACACACATTTTTGACCATATCCATGAGTGGAGACAATGGAGACAACTTATTAAAGCTCCCATCCTGGACCAACTGTTAGTTGATTGGTTCACTAAATCCTTGTTTCTTCCTATAGCCCGAGATGTGGCTATGGGTGGTGTTGTTACTGAAGAGCATGCTATCAATCGTGCTCAGTATATGAACTTGGTATATTCCCAATATGGAACTTTGTATGACCTCATCCCTCAAGCTCCTCATCCTAGCATGAACCCTACCAGGCCTCCTACAGAAAATCCTGTTGATGGGCTTGTTGGTTCAATCCAACCCTCATCAGCAACCAATTCTTCCAAGCAACCTATTGCTTCTGCTACTAGTCCTTCAACTCCTATGGTTTCCACCAAGGTAAATGCTATTCAAAGTACACAAACCCCGATCAATAATAAAAAAGGAAAAGGTAAAAAATAAAAAACCTGGGAACCAACAGAAGAATACCAAGACTACAGCCACAAAGAATGATAACAAAGGGAAAAGAAAAGATAAGTACCCTTTCCTATTATGTGGGGGTGATCACTTCACAAAGGATTGCTTTTGTTGTGAAGAGATCAATAATGAAAAATAACTCTACACCCGCAGTGCTTACCGATCCTTTCCCATCTCAACAACAATTGATATACCACATGTCTAATCAAGGGACCTCGGGTTCCACAAAACAAATCAGGATGATGTCTTTGGAAACCATCTATTTGAATACTCGTAGTTAGTCATATGAAAATCCTACATAAAAGAAGCATGGAAATCCTTCTCCCAAGAAAGTCCCTTCTACTAGTTCCCCTCCATCTTCGTCTAATGGTTCTCTTGTGATCGATAAACCTAATCGTGATTTGATTTTATAGCCTCCTAAGGAAACCCTTAGGAAGGTTGTTTTTAATCCCAATTCCCGATCTGCACAATTTTATAATATTGCTGAAGATTTAGCTCAGGAACCGTGTACAATGTCTACCCTTGAGGTACTCCAAAGTTGTCAAATGCAGTGTAAAAACCTACTAACGGATTTGGGGGCATTAGACCCAAATAATACCAATTTAATGCATTTTAATGTGGAGAACTATAAGTCCATATTACCTCACCAACTTACATTTCAAATTGCATCTAGAGTAGTTGGGAGAAAGGTTGATCAGACCATTTTGGATGAGGGAGATTCAACCTCCTTTTTCTCCATAGCATGTTAGAAAGCCATTGGTTCTCCTGTGCTTACAAAGTCTCCTACTACATTAAAAGCTTTCAATGGACTAGGTTTCTAGCCTCATGGTCTATTTCCAGGTCTTTCAGTCAAGCTTGGAGGAAATATTGTTTCCATTCAAGTTAAAGTGGTTGATGCCATGTTAGATTACAACCTCCTATTAGGGAGAAAATGGTTTTATGCTATGATTGTTGTTGCGTCAATGGTTTTTTGAGCTCTCTAGTTTCCTCACTTGGGAAAAATTGCAACTATCGATCAACTTGATTTTTGTTCACTAGATGTTGCCACTCCCACCACAAATAATATCCCTATTCTAGGTCAGTCCCCTCCTCCTTATCAGTCAATTGGGGTAAGTATGTTGAAATATTCAACTCTTGTGGGAGTATTTCCTTCATCCACTCCTAGTACAAAAGTGGAAACCATGAACATGATTTCTACAATTGGTTATAGTTCCAAAGGTAAAGAAATTGTTAAGTCATCCTCTCTTGGCCCCTACGAAGTGATATATGATGTTGTCCAATTTGTCTCCAATGTCCAACTAGATGATCTTCATCTGATAGCATCGGATCCTTACCACTTTCCCTATTGGTTAGAACCCTCTCTTCCCACTCTAAAATATCTCACATATAATTTTCCTTCAAACGAGTCCATCATGGAGATTATGAGTGTGAATGAATCTGTATGGGAAGATCACTATCATCGATCTTGTTTTCTTCCCAATGCCAGTTTGGTAGGTTTTCACCTTGTTTCTCTTATCAATACTGATATTGTCACCCATTCACAAATGTCTGTATTGTTGCAAAATATAGAATATGAAGGAAATATTTGCAACATCACTGAGACAAATCTGATTGACATATTAGTCAAGCTTGGAACCATTGATCATGTTCACATAGGCCATAACTACTTGATGAAGGAAACTGGAGATTTTAGAGCTCTTTTCAAAGAATTATGTGATATTTTTTCTTGGACTTATGAAGAAATTCCTAGGATCAATCCATCTATCATTGTGCATGACATTAAAACTTATCCCACGAAAAAACCTATTCGGCAAAAATTACGTCAATTCCATCCTAGGAAGGTTGAGGCTATCAAAGCCAAAGTAGAGAAACTTCTGAAGATGGGGTTTATTTATCCCATACCCCTGATGAAATGGGTATCTAACATTGTTCCTGTAGCCAAAAAATAGGGCGCTATTAGAGTCTGTTGATTTTTGAGACCTGAATAAAGCTTGTCCTCAAGACAATTTCCTGACTTCGCATATCGATCATATAATCGACAACTGTGCTGGAAGTGTCATATTTTCATTTATGGATGGTTTCTATGGATATAATTACATAGAGATTTTACCCACTGATCAGCATAAAATGGAATTTATATTCCTTTGGGGAACCTTTGTGTATAAGAAGTTACCTTTTGGCTTGAATAATGCTAGAGCTACAATCCAACGTGCCATGTCCTATGCCTTCCATGATATCAAGAACATTGTGTGACCGTACCTTGATTATCTTCCTGCTCATTCAAAGCAACATGAGAACCATATTAGGCACCTTAGAGACATTTTCCTTACTTGTTTTCATTAAAATATATGGCTAAATCCACACAAATGTGTCTTTTGTGTTGAGACTAGGCACCTTCTTGGCTTTGTGGTTTCTAAACATGGAATCTAGACTGATCCTTACAAAATTGCTTCTATCTTGGCCTTACCTGCCCCAACGAACCTTATTGAACTCCAAAGTTTTCAAGGGAATGCAAAATTTCTTCGTCGTTTCGTGTGCAACTTCGCTAAGAAAACACACAGTTATATGTGTCTCCTAAAGAGGGACACTCTATTCTTCTAGGTTGACCAAGTCCAGTGAGCCTTTGATAATCTGAAGCATGCTCTCACCCACTCACCCATGATACACCCCCAAATTATTCAAAGGATTTTCTCTTGTTGGTTACTGCCTCCACTACTACCATTGGAATGATTCTAGCGCAGGACAGTCCCGATGGCCAAGAACACATGATATATTACATGAGTAAGAATCTCATCGATTCCGAAATCCATTACTCACATGTGGAGATGTTGGAATTGGTTACGATCATTGTTGTTCAAATATTTTGTCATCACATTTTGCTTCATATCACAACTATACTCGCAGATCAAACCCCTATGTGTTACATTCTGACCTGTCACGTGCTGGGGAGCAAATATTCCCATTGGATAATTATCCTACAGGAATTTGATCTTGAGTTCGCTAAGGATACTTCGAAGAAGTATTTTCTTTTTGCAAATATGATATGTGACGTTCCCTGTGCTTTGACAGAAGTTAAGCCAATGATTCATTTCCAGATGAATTCTTGTTCTTGATAAGCATAACTGATCCATGGTTTGGATATTTGATCATATATCTCCAGACCCAAAGATTTCATCTTAACACATCTTGTAACGATCGTCGTCGTATCCATCACCACGCAAAGTACTACCTCATTATAAATTATACCTTGTACCGATGTGGAATTGATTCTATCCTTAGATGATGCATTACACATGAAGAGGATTAAATGATTTTGAATGATTGCCACTCTGGAGCATGTGGCGTTCATATTTCTAAGATTTCTACAACCCAGAAAATCCTTTGCGCTACCTATTTTTGGCCTTCGATATTCAAAGATTGTCATAAGGAAGTTATGAAATTCCTACCCTATCAACACTTTTATCCAAAAAAGCGCACCCACCCTACTCCTTTACACCCCTTCATTGCAGTTGGCCCTTTTTCCAAATGGGGAATTGATTTTATGCATTGTAAGCCTACCTCAGCCAAGGGGTATGGTTACATCATCATAACCGTATATTATTTCACAAAATGGGTTGACCCAATTCCTACATATGTAGAGTATGGTAATACTGCTGCCCTCTTTTTATTTAATCACATGATAGCTAGTTTTGGAGTCCCACAAGCTATAGTCACTGACCATGGATCTCATTTCCGGAATCAGATGATTGCTCAGATGAGTGCTAAAATAAATTTTCTTCATGAAAATTAAAATCCTTATTACCCGCAGGCTAATGGTCAGGTTGAGTCCATTAACAAAGTTTTAAAAACAATGCTAGGTAGGATGGTTAGAGATCATAAATCCAACTGGAATTTGACTCTCTTTTATACACTTTGGGCTCATGGAACTTCATTGAAAATGGAAATTGGTTTCACACCCTTTCAGCTGGTCTATGGACTGGAAGTCATCCTTCCTATCAAGTGTCAAATTCCATCACTCAAACTCACAGTAGAACTTCTCCCACACACTTCTGCCGAGGAAGAAATATTTATGTACTTGGCTAGCCTTTACAAAACTAGAAGAGATGATTCCTTGGATAACAAGGCACATAAGTAATGCATCAAGGAACAATATGAAAAGTCTTTTCAACCTCATGTCTTAGATGAAGGCGACCTAGGCCTGACTTACGATCAGAGACACAATAAACTGGGGAAGGGAAAGTTCGAATCCATGTGGTATGGTCCCTTTATCGTCAGTAAGATATTAGAGAAGGGGACTTATGAGCTTACAGATTATGACGGGATACCCTTCGGGAAACCTCACAATGGGTTGTACCTAAAGAGGTACTATGGTTAATTCATTTATGTATGGTACCTTGTATATATGTATATTTGGATTTTAGTGTGTTTTGTTATTTTCAATATGGTTTTGAGTTAATATCCATACTGTTCATGCCATGTTTTGGTTATGTAGATTGGATGGATTTGTAACACCCCGGTTTTGACCTCGTTTGCATTTAAATAATATGATGTAAATAATCATGGTGTGGATCTCAAGGAAAAATCTCCACCATCAATTTAGTGTTTATGTTTCAGCGATTACGATTTAAGTCGATGGTGTTTTTATGCTAACTGAACGTTATAAGTCTGGACATCATGTTAATTTGCAATTTTTAATTAAAATCCTACAGCTAGCTATGTCAATGAAAGAAAATGAGATGGGGGCATCAATTTTCCTAAGGATAAGGGGGGGATTGGAAGAGTGGGAAGAAATTAGAAATGGGCAGAGCACCATTTCTGGTAAAAACATTTTTTAAATTTTCTTGGGCAAGAAAACATCAAAAACAAAATGCCTATCTTTCCCTCATGCAGTCACGTTTCACCTTCCCCTCATGATTTTGGATTTTGTTGAATTTTTTGGCAAGGGGGGATCCTGGCATTCAGGCAAAAATAAAAACCACTCCGAGTCTTGATCCTTCATGAATTTTCCTATTCTGTGAATTTTTTTCCTTTTTACGATTTCCCTGTTAGTTAATTGTTTCTTCAATGCGAATGCCCAAAATCCAATTTGTGTTTTTGAATTGAATGACCAACAAACAATTTTGTTTTAGTAATTGTAGTAGTCATTCTGGCTCAGGTAATGGTAAAAAAATTCATAGTTTTTGTGTGTGTGTATTCCTTGGATTTTGTTACATTTTGTTAATACCAAAACTGAGATCGTTCTGTGTACATCCTCATTTTACATCTAAACTAATTTGGGGAATGGAAATGGAGTATGGAATTGCTTGATAAACCTAGTGTGTGAAAGAACCTCATAGACCAATATAGAGAGATGGTTTTCTTCTTTGCATACCTTGAATATAACTACAAGGGAAGGCATAGCCTAAGGGACTGTGTAGCAGAGAAGGGGATGCTTCATTGTGTTGGGTGTGCAAATGTTTATAAGTCAGGATAGATCCAGTGTAGGTGTCCATAGCTCTAGGATTGAGCTCACTAGCTTAGCAATCATTCTTTCCACCTCCTTAGCATCCTAATAAACTCAACTGGAAGGATGGCTTGGCTGGTATCCTGATAAACCCATCTAATGACTTGGTTGTGTCTCATGTGAATTTTTTCTAAGTGTAAACCACTTTCTATGTAATCTTGATAAACCCAACTGGAAGGATGACTTGGATTTGTATTCTATCCTTGGCTATGGGGAAGTCTCCTAGTGTTCCTTATTCCTTGGCGAAATCATTCCCAGCTTAGGGGTGGTAGTGTTGCTGAGAGATTCATCAGCACACTGGTCTATGGTTGGGTGGAACATTGCAGCTACATAGCTGGTTGCGTGTAATGTCCCCGGCCCTCTGACCGGTGAGAGGAGGCTACCAAACAAACAAAAAGCTCCAGCAAAATAGCCCCATGAACATGAACAGGAATATAATTCTGAAATATAAAGCTTAAAACATAAAACATACTAAGATGCATAATCCTTCATATACATAGCGGAAGCAAACATACGTTCATTCAAGCATACCACATGTTCATCATATTCATTAATCAATAAATATAAATGCAGAGATGAAATAATCAAGAATACTCATCTTAAAAAGAATTCGTCCCACAACCAGCTATGTTGCTGCAACGTTCCACCCAACCATAGGCCAGTGTGCTCATCAATCTCTCATCAACACTACCACCCCCAAGCTGGGCATGATTCCTCAAGGAATAAGGGTCAAAGAAGGCTTACACATAGCCAAGGTACACAAATCAGTCAAGCCCACATAGTAGGGTTTATCATGCCGTCAAGGAGCTAGGAAAGGCTAAATGCTAAGATGGTGGCCTCAATGGAGAGCTAAGGATGCCTACACTAGCGTTAACTGGAATTATAAGACATCCACACACCCATCAATAGGAATCATCCCTTTCTCTGCTTCACAGTCCCTCGGGCCCTGACTTCCCTTTCCAATACTCTTCAAGGGTTGTGGAGAAGAAAGCCAACAGTTTAACTCTGGCTGAGTGGCTCCAAACACTAGTTTTCTCAAGCATACCTAGCCTCTAATCCTACTCTCAATAGTCTAAAGACCAACCACTGCATACCGCAGTAAAACAAATAGTTCACAGCTTTGTGAAGAAGATGAAGACAATAAGGTGACAACCCCAAACGAGAATGTGAACACAACTCAAGCCAACAAGATGACTCAAAGTTGTTATTTGGCCCTAGCATGGACAAAACAACTCAGCAGGACCGAAAAGATATGTGCACATGCAAAAACCAAGACTAGGGAAGATCAACAACCCAATCCCATAATGAAATAACGGGAACCTTACATAGTATGAATATGGGGAAGAAGATGGATTCCCAGCATTGACAGGGAAAGAATACACATAGTAGAGTTGTGCCCCTCAGGCTGCTCTTCTAGTTTTCCGCATGATATCACAATCCCCAAACCCCAGCGTGAAATAAAAACCATCCGATATTTGTCCTGTGCATGAGGATTAGACAAAACGATGGGGAAATTCCCCCAAGCGGTGCATGAGGAAGCAGTATTTCCCTCTCTTTGTGTGTGGATTACCAGAACAACTTGCAGTGGGAGGAAAACCAACACCCCCCTTCCTGAGATTGATCCAAACCCAAAAATATCTAAAGAAGTCCCCTCGTGGAAGAGTGGAGAGTGTTTTTCTTCTGGCCCACATGATGTGAAGAGGAAGAGTCCACTGGTGGAGTGGGTACATGGGAAAGGACTGATAGTCCTTCCATGCCTACCACTACTCAGTAATAACTGCTCCCAGACAACAGAAATTAAATGGGTGGCCAACACATGGCAAACTCCCAATGACCCCTATAGGCTATGCAACCCCCCCCCCTTAACCTTAGGAATCATGCCCCTTTCATTTAACGTTGCATCGTCATAGTTGGATATAGGTGTATTTTAATTAATGTGCATATTTACATGATGCCCAAAACTATAATGTGTTGGATAACACGATATACCATCAACAACTATCCCTATTTCCCAAACATACACAATCAAACTGATGGTGGAGCTTTTGAATTTACCTCCACACCATGATTAATTACAACATATACATCATGTATCTTTTAATGCAACCGAGGTCAAAACAGGGGATATTACAATCCCCTTGCTAGCTGGAATATTTCACTTCCTGTGGATAGCAAGGTGTTCCACTGGTCTGAATCATTCAGATCTAGAACAAATAGAGGACAGAGGTTGAAGACTCTCCCTAGACATTGTAGATATCTAGAATACAAGGCTTTGATAGTTCACCTATGTACCTACAAAAAAGATCAACACGAAACAGATCAAAGCAACCAAAATATGATATACTAATCTATGCTAGTGACTAAGGAATCTAGTAACATATATATGAGAAATCACAACAACAAGATCATATGTGGGACAAAAATCAACTTGCATTAGAAATATGAAGAAGTTTACAGCCAAGCCTTAGGGTTGACATGCATCTCCATGAAACCAACTCTTCATCCCCAACAGCTCTGATTCTAGCTCTCTATGTGTTATAGTGGATTTCACCACTCTAGGTGAATCACACTTTGTATGGCCTTCCCCTATCCCGCTCCAGACTCCTTAGACCCTATGGACCACTTTTTGTCCTTTGATGTTTCCTTGATCATCCCTAAAAACACATGAAAAATGCTATACGCAACTTTTAAACCTATAAGCACGTAAATACGTGGGTTTGACCACTAAAACTACGTACATCGGGATGTGTGCATAATCCAAATCCTTTTGGAGTTTTCCTTGACATGGATCTGAATCATTTGACTCCTGACCTTCCCTATGCCTTGAGATTGCTCGGATTCGACCTTTCATTACCCCTTTGAAAAGCTATATAAGGAACCCCTTGGTACATTGAAGGCATAAGAGAGAATTGAGAGCAACGAAACTATAGTCCATTGTTGCCAAAACTTATGCTTGAGTCTACATCCCTTTGTCCCTTGGAGCACTTTTGTGTTCTTCCCAAGATTGCCTTTTTCTTGTGAGCTTGCTATCGAGAGATGGAGGATTGAAGTGGTGGAGGCCCAAGTGGGGGATTCAGTTTCTCTGGTTCGCAGATGTGCCGTCAGAGGTTGTATCTTGCAATCTCTAATTTATATTAATAGAAATATCTTTTCCTGTCCAATAATGTGTGTTTGAATGAATATGTTCTCCATTGGATTATGTCAAATGCTTATGCATTATTGATTATATATGCTAGAATAGATATAACACCATGATATATAGAATGCTTGTATTGTTTACTTGTTGTTGAGGAAGTAATAGATCAATTCAAGCTGAAGATTGGAAAGCTCAATGGGGATCTACTTCAACCGTCTGGAATAAGGTACGAGGCTTGATCCTTTACTGTTAGACATTTAATTTCTATTGCATATTGGAAAGGATTGATTTCTAGAGTCAAGCTGTCTATTGTGGTACCCCAAGCCATAGGAATTTCTCTCCATAATAGAATTGGCGACTCCACTAGGGAGTTCCTAGTAGTTGTCCTTTGGGGGTTGTTTTCTCGGCATTCAATGAATTTGAATTTCTCTTCCTCTCTTGTTTCTGTGTCGGGTCTGGGGGCATGTATTCCTGGTAGAGTCTAATTGGTGTGAAGTTTGTCCCAGTCTGTCTATTTTCCTGGATTTTATGTACCTTTCTTCCTGTACGTGGGTTTTTGATTTACAGTAGCATATACACGCGGTTTCCTCTGCAATTTCCACATATACACGCGGGTTTACTGCGAACAATCACGTATGCCCTTGATTTTTCCTTTTTGGGGAAGATAATTGGTTGCTGGGTGAATTCTAATATTTACTAAGTCTCCTTTGGCACTTCCTGAGTCTGTTTTGACCTCTGTTTCTAACCAGAAACATTTTTTTTTTTAGGCTAATTTTTCTTTTTTAATAAAGTTCTTGTCATGGCATTTTCGATTTTTTGTTTGAGATTAGTGCATTAGAGTTCTTTTACCTTAGCGCTTTGCTTGAGTGCTGTTTGGGTGTGCTTGCAGAGTCTAGGGGTCGTAGAATCATTCTTTTGCTTTCTGCATCTCTTTTATTTTCAAAAAATCCAAAAACATTTGCTTATCATCATGCATTGCATTTTGCACTTCGCATTGTACTTGCACTAGATAGATTTGCTTTGGAGTACTAGTTAGGACTTCATATAGGAAATTTGCATTCATCATTTGAAGAAGAATTGTGCATTTCACGTAGTAGCATACCCTATTTTCATGGACACAGTGCATTTGCATTGATTGTTAGGTGTGCATTTTACTTCCTGTTGCGTCATAACACCATCAGTTGCACAATCATATCCTGTTTTTGAGTAATAAAGCCAACTAAAATCAACGCTAAATAAAATGAATTACACTCTTTTCTTTTCTAGGGTGCACCAACAAGCTTAGGTTTTAGGATCTTGGAATAGTTCATTGTAAGTCAATTCTCCAAGATCACTAAACAACAACATCTAGGTGTCTGTCCAGGTGAGTGTGTGAAATCCTTGGTATAACCAGTGTTTCTTAGGATCCTCCTCTCAAAATGGAGTTAACCACGAGGCAGTGTGAGAGGTTATTTATTGGGATGACCCCTAGTCATAACTGAGTAGCACCGGAGATATTTCCAGGATTGTATTCATATCTGGGGGCTCTTTTGAGAGTTTCGAGCTTTGCTACCCTGCCCATACGGTCAATCCCGCCTGCGACTGTCCTCCTGAGCATTGATTATATTGAGGTGACCTTAGTGGCCTTACATAGGATATCGAGGGGGTACTTTGTAGGGGTTATTCTGCAGGTGTCCCGGCCAGGTTGGGGTCGGACAGCACAGTCACTTTACGCGTTGAAGCTGAGGGCCAAAATAATTGGTTACATACCTCCACTTGTTGTGTATGGGAGTCTCAAACCTCTCCTATGCAAGACATACCTGTTTCATTCGGGAGCTCACTTATCCAGCCCTTGTTTGCTTTCATTTGGCTTTAGATTTTATTAGTGATTGCTCTATGCATGATAGTTGGCCTAGGGTTTAAGTAAATAGAGAGTCTTTGCTATTTTTTGATTCATTGTGGATTCGAGTGCAGTTCCTCGCCGTTCTCATCATTTAGCAGGACTTCCACCTTCTACTTCTCCTCCTCCTTTGGGAGAGAGACCTAGACAGTCTAGGTAGACGATGTCACACATTGATTCACACACCATGGGAGACCGTTTAGAGGATATCCCTGAACCACCTCCTCCCATTCGTGTAGATGATGGGGAATTTACTCCTACTTATGATCCTTCACCCGACTTAGCTGAGTTAGGGCCTGTGATTTTTGAGATAGGACCCTTGCACGATAGGCCTACTCACTCCAGGTCTAATTCCCCATTGACACGTTACTGGTATGGAATGCTAGAGGACGCCGAGTCTCATTTTGAACCTGCCAGCACTAGCTACGGTAGTTATGCTACGTCTGGTTTCCCTACACATGATTTGAAATTTCATGTCGAATCCAATTTTGAGCCTAACACTATGCCTATGGGCACTCTTATTCCTTACCATGCGGAGAGGTTTGGGAGCACTAGTCACATTGCACCTTCCATCCCAGTGGTGGAAGCTACATCATATCTCCCTCCTAGGTCTAGGGTTAGC
>LPNX011187760.1:342452-377508 GCA_001517045.1 Pseudotsuga menziesii
TATAATTGGTGTTGTAGAAGACCTTTTTCAGTGTCGTTTCAGCCGTTGGATTGACCTGTTCATGCCGATCTCAGGTATCATGCCTAAACTGGCATATAAGTTAGGTTTCACCACCATTTGCATTTTTCATGACCTTGTGACCATATCACCATGACCTTAGGTACGAACCCACTCTATTATGTCATGGAACCTTCTTGCTACTTTAGAAGTGGCATGATATGAGTGGTAGAGCTTCACCTTACATGGGTACCCTAGTTAGTGCCTTATTTTCATTTGGTGCCCATGCCGATGGTTTCTCCTTTAGGGTGTGGGAGTCCATTGTATAGTACCACCATGACATTTCACAAGAGCCTCATACCCCTCTTGATCTTATGCTAGCCTATTTCCCTCATGACTCCCTCATGTCAAGTTGTGAATGCATTATCATGAGATTTTCCTGCATTATTGAGATTTATGCCGGCTCCCCTGACATTTTGTTTCAACCATATAGCCTGAGCTTGTCTCATATCTAGCCATGCAGAGCCATTTTTTATATCCTTCACAGCTTGATTCCCTTTTTACCGGGAGGGGATTTTCCCCCGAGTGTCAATATCCTACACATGTATCCTTGCATTGAGCATAGGTATGTTCCACTGCTTGGAACTAGTTTGTTTGCCCTTGTGACACTCGTCTCCTCCTAGTTTGTAACTATAAAGCTAGTTTATTCTTTTTTCAAGCTTTTCAAATAACTGAAAAAGTACAAAAAAAAAATCAAGAAACCAAAAATCCGGACAAGGAAAGATTTTATCTTTGGTAGCTGTCGAGTCGTGTCACCTTTGAACAGAGCACTGTATATCACATCCATTGGTTGGCTTATAGTTTGACTTTAGGAGCTGTACTTGTTTATCTGATTTTATCTCCACCTACTGGTTAAGCTTCCAGTCCCTATGGAGCCTCTGTTGATGCCTCCTATGTCACAGAGATGTCCCAGTTTTTATATCAAGTCTATTCTGCCTTCATTCAGTCACAATATACCATTATTCTCTTGTTCGAAGGAAGTTGAAACCTGAGTTGGCCATTCCTCAGTTATCTTGACTTTGCATGTCGGCCATTCCCAATACAGTTACTGGTTTGTGCACTTTATGATCAAGTCCTTCCACATTATACAGCTTTGCTGAGTACCTCATGTTGGATGATGGGGGATGTCTTAATTCCCTCCTTCCAGTGGATTTCATCCCATCGACTTCAGATCATTTATTCTGGGATTGGAGTCTAGAGTCATTTTTGAGTGCCTTGAGACTTGCAGTCATCAGTGGTAGGTTCTCTCACCATCAACAGTTTCTTGGGAATACATCAATGTCCCCTGATCGATGGATCCTTTCAAGTGTTCAACCTCAACACATTTATTCACACTTGTTAGTTTTCACTCTAGTACCTTGATTCCCATTTTCATTATCGGTGGGTGATGTTGCATTTGTTAATGGTATACATTAATGACCGGTAATGAGATGATGGACTACTATGTTTGACCTCGACACCTCTATTCGCATAGTAGGACATGTACTCATAGCAGTTTGTGTAGAAGACTTTCCATATTGGTGGCATCTCTTATCTGCTACCTCCTTGATCGTGCCAGTGTTCATGAGATTTCAGCTCTCGTGACTTGATTCCAGTGTATGTCAGACATTTCCAGCCACTATAGAGATCTTGATCTATTGTATATCTTCAGCCATTTTGGAGATCATGGTCCGTTGTATATCTTCATCATGGAGATTCTAATCTATGTATATTGTACGTGGCAATGACCACATATGTGATATCATGTATCATGCCTATTCATGGCCATTGTACTCTTATGTATGCGGGACTGCTATATGTATTTGCAATTATATGCAGAGTTGTATTATTGTACTATGCTGATTGGGTGGCTAGTCTTCCATTTGGGATCCTTCATCACTCCACTTCTGGGATGGACTTATAATGTATTTCGGCCATCGTATGACCCCTCTGACCTCACACATTAGGGGGCATCTGTTATAGCGGATTTCACCACTTTAGGTGAATCACACTTTGTATGGCCTTCCCCTATCCCGCTGCAGACTCCTTAGACCCTATGGACCACTTTTTGTCCTTTGATGTTTTCTTGATCATCCCTAAAAACACATGAAAAATGCTATACGTGACTTTTAAACCTATAAGCGCGTACATAAGCGGGTTTGACCACTAAAACCACGTACATCGGGATGTGTGCATAATCCAAATCCTTTTGGAGTTTTCCTTGACATGGATCTGACTCATTTGACTCCTGGCCTTCCCTATGCCTTGAGATCGCTCGGATTCGACCTTTCAATACCCCTTTGAAAAGCTATATAAGGAACCCCTTGGTACATTGAAGGCATAAGAGATAATTGAGAGCACGGAAACTATAGTCCATTGCTGCCAAAACTTATGCTTGAGTCTGCATCCCTTTGTCCCTTGGAGCACTTTTGTGTTCTTCCCAAAATTGTATTTTGCTTGCAAGCTTGCTATCAAGAGATGGAGGATTGAAGTGGTGGAGGCCCAAGTGGGGGATTCAGTTTCTCCAGTTCACAGACATGCCGTCAGAGGTTGTATCTTGTAATCTCTGATTTATATTAATAGAAATATCTTTTCCTGTCCAATAATGTGTGTTTGAATGAATATGTTCTACATTGGATTATGTCAAATGCTTATACATTATTGATTATATATGCTAGAATAGATCTAACACCATGATATATAGAACGCTTGTATTGTTTACTTGTTGTTGAGGAAGTAACCTATCAATTCAAGCTGAATATTGGAAAGCTCAATGGGGATCTACTTCAACCGTCTGGAATAAGGTACGAGGTCTGATCCTTTAGTGTTAAACATTTAATTTCTATTGCATATTGGAAAGGATTGATTTCTGGAGTCAAGCTGTCTGTTGTGGTACCCCAAGCCATAGGAATTTCTCTTCGTAACACTATGCTCTCTCCAAATGATCTTGGGCCAAGAATCAATCCAACAACATAACAATACCTTCAATGTTCTCCCCTCAACCATGGCTATGAGCTCATATTTATAGGGATTTAATGGATAGAGATGGTTGAGAAATTAGTGGGTGAGGTGGCCTCTAAAATCCTAGGATGAGGGATCTCGAGCTCAACCAATGCACAACAGTAGGGATAAGGTAGTACACGAGGCTTATCATCTAGAAGCCTTGAGAAACTTTGCTTTTTCCCCTTTTACCCAGGGTACCGCGCTTCTCCTTCTATGACAGAGTGGTTTTGGTAATAATCGCCTATGGACCAAGGGAAATTGGCGGTGGCACCACTTGTGGACAACCGATGAAAGGCGATGCGAGTAGGGGTACCACTCCTAGATAAAGGGGCATGCACAGTGCTGGGAATTTGTATGACAAATTGATGAAAAACCATTTAGTTTCCACTCCAGAAGCTGGGATTCAGGGAAAGTAGGTATGTCAAATGTCTTATCACATGATGGTGACAGGATTTTTGTATAACAGGATGCCCCCCAAAGCATGAGTCTTAGAGTGATGCGATAAATGAGAGCTTTGAGAACAAGTCATCGCCAGGAGATGAAAATGTCATCTCGATCAGAGTATGCAATCAAGTAGGCATCTGTAGTACATCAGTATGTTGACTCATAGACACAAGTAACCAAACTCATAGCTGCAAACCAATATAAGGCAGATCCAAAGTGGAATAAACAAGCATGGCTACTAGAATATAGCATAGATCCATGTGATAGAGGACTCAAACATGGACATAGATACTAGAAATACAACGTATATCTATGTCATATAGATGCAAATTTGAGCATAGCCATGACCATACAAATGTGGATCCATGCTAGATATACAAAACTCCATCGCAACCTGGGGAAAAAGCAATGAGCATTTTTAAACAAATGCCCAGGGTCTTCCTCTCATCTTCCACAAAGTACGATTCTATCCATGTGATTACAATGATATGAAGTCGCACATGGTAGAAACCACTTGATTATCAAATAATGATGTGAACCGTTAACAAGTGCGAGGGAGATCACCATTAATGTCAATGATTCCCAAGGTACCCTAGTACAATCTACTGAGTGTGAATAGATTCCTTGATGTTGAAAACCTAGTCGATTATATTGATCAAAGGTCAATGATGTGAACCTATGTCAAGAGTGAGAGAATCTATCATTAAGGCATACAGATCTGAAGGTACTAAATATTGTTTCTAAGACTATTTCCTGGATGATAAGATGAGGTCGACGGGGATAGTCTCGTCGAAGGAGGGCCATGATGAGTCCCACATCAACGACACGAAACTCAGAACATAGTTCTGGAATGATTTGCATGTAGTAACCATATTACTAACTCAAAGATACTGACACAAATATTGTGTAGGCTGCAGAGATAAAAATTCTTTAGATCCCCTTTGAACATCGGGTGGCACGAAAAAATGACTTGGCAGCATGACTAGATAGGATAGATACATAATGCGATAGTGGACAATGCATTCTTTTGAAAGACTCAAAGGATTGACATGACTCATGAAATTGGATCATCACAGAGATCAGCTTAATACCCAATTGACTGACACGATTGTGCAGACAAGTGCCATGTTCAAAGGTAATGACAAACAACTGCCATTATTTGCAAGATGATTCCCTTCCCATTTCCCCCATCATGATTGATGAGTTCCTCTTTTTGGTTTTACGATGTCAAAGAGGGTAACAAACACTCGATATAGCTTGTCGAAAGACAAGTCCAATCTCATATGTTTTATGAACCTGAGAGAGGAGGGGTTTGATCACAAAATGGATCTCTTAATGTTTAATTTTAACGAGTCCACTGAAATAAAACTGGTTATCGTTCATGTTTAGAGAATCTAAACAAATACGGAAGAATACTCCAAAGGGGTCCTTTTTCGTATGATTTAGTCTCTAAGGCCCGAAAAAGTATAAAATCATACCTTAGAGAACTCTTCTAGTCATGATTGGCTGGCGTTTTCCTTTTTGTAAATAGTCCTATCCAAACCGAAAAAGGGATAACCTATTGTTGGATGGACGACTCTTCAAATACTTTAACGAGCGTGAAGAAGAAAATATCGCTCGATGATCTTTTCGTATTTAGGGAGCCTGAAAAGAGTTCAAATAGAACTCCATTAGAATTTTTCATGTTTTGAATCCAGAGCAAGAAAAATGAAAAGTAAGCTCAACACCATCTTACTATTTTTAATGAGCTCGAAGATCAGTTGAAATAATTCTCAAGGATTGGTTTCATTTTTACACAATCTTGAAACCAATGGGTAAACTATGCTTGAGAAATCCCATTAACATGATATACATAGGTTGGAATATTTCCCCCAGCATGATTGCTAGTGAAGCTTACCCCTAGCATGGTTGCTAGAGGATCGACATGCCCCCAAGCTTCGTTTACTTTGATGATTCTTCTTCCATACCCAACCTAAAAACCTAGTTACTAATGTGAAAATGTTCACCAGGGGTAGGAAAAACGAGAATCGAGCAGGTGAAAAGAAGGTTCAAGTTCTAACACTAAAGTGAAGACTCGACTCAAGGGAAGGGGATTTGTTTCATTTTTACACAAGCTTGAAACAGAAGGTAACTATGGTTGGAACATGGTTTCATTTTTATGCAAGCTTGAAACTGAAAGGGTAAACTATGCTTGAGGAGTGATTTTAGTTTTTAATGAGCTTGAAACCACAGGGTAAACTATGCTCTAGACATGGTTTCATTTTTATGCAATCTTGAAACCAAAAGTGTAAACTATGCTTAAGGAGTGGTTTTATTTTTTAACAAGCTTGAAACCACACGATAAACTATGCTATAGACATGGTTTCATTTTTATGCAAGCTTGAAACCAAAAGCGTAAACTATTCTTAAGGAGTGGTTTTATTTTTTAACGAGCTTGAAACCAAAAGTGTAAACTGTACTCTAAAACCTGCTCCTACCCAACATGATATCCAGAGGTTGGTAGGTTTCCCCCATTACATAAAATCTAGCGACTTAGCTCCATTATGATGTCCATAGGATAGAGCCATGCCCCCCATTTTACCTATGATGAGAAGAAGCTAACTAGGAGGGGAAAGAGCCACAAGAACATGTGGCACATTCAGGGCAGTCTGATTACCAAGAGTAATGTGATGGTCAGGTGTAACAAAGGAAAGCTGATCAATGGTCACAATCTTCCCATCATTGGGAAAATGCATAACTCTAAAGAGTGTGGACACTACGACTTTCATGGCATAAATATAATCGCGTCCAAGGAGCAGATTGAAATCTAAAGGACCTTGGACCACCATAACATCAATAAAGATAGTTTTCCCTCCTAATGTAATAGAAAAATGAGGAAGGATCCCTAAAGGTGTGGTAGGTATTTGATTAAAGGCTAGTATCTGATCAGTGGCTAGCAAAAGATGAGGTGAACCTAAAGCTTTCCAAGCAGTTGAGGATATAATACTAACAGAAGCCCCTTCATCAACAATAGTCCAAAGTATCTTCCTATCAGTAACATTCACAACTATCTGGAAAGGAACACTCAAATGAAGACGAGAATCTGTTAGGTTACTCCAGTCAAAGGAAATAACCTCAGTACTTGGAGAGGGTTCTGTCAAAATAGACAAAATTTCCTCTTATCGAGAACAATCAGAACGAAGCATAAAAACTTCAGCACGTTTTGGTTCATTCTCTACTGGAAGAGAAGAACAAGATGAAGATTTGGTTGAAGAGAATACTTCAGTCTTAACACTCTCTGATGAAAGAGTGGGATCGGGTGGAAATGACACCGAATCGACCACTTTAACTTCACTCTCCAAAGGAAGAGTGGGATCAACCATAGATAAATTTGAATTGACCACTTGGTCAACCATTGGGGGATCGAGGGATAACTTACTATCACTTGTTGGAATCACTTGTTGATGATAAGTAATATTTTCCAACCAACACAAAGCTTCATCCATGCTTGGACAAATAAAATTACGATGCATAGCCTTGCAAATCAAACAAGGATACAAGACTTTACCCTTAGGACCTTTTACCAATGGGTCACTGGTTGAGGGAGTATCATCAACATGATGATAAGAGGTTGATGACACAGATGGTTTGGACCTTTTAGACCACTCTTCTTGTACACAGCAGAGACTGGGACACTCCTTAAGAAGGTGGTCCCCCTTGCAAATCTTACAAGGAAACTTGGGTTTTCCGAGTGTTCTCTTAGAACGAGCACCATCAAGAGCAGATGGTTGCTGATTTTTTTCTTTCTTATCCTTCTTCTTCTTATCCACATGACTATTAACCATAGAGCTTTGGTAGAGTGAAGAAGAAGAAAGAGATGAAGCCACAACCGGAAAAGAAGGAGCAGGATTAGGTTGAGTTCGATCCTCTATCGAAGGAGAGGCGACATTTAAGACATTAGGTGTAACAGGAATTACTGGATTAAATAGCCAGACTAGTAATCCTATAGTTAATCCAGGAAGATTTATAGTGGCAATAAAGGGAGGACCAATACCTTCACTTGGAAGGAATACAAAAGGTACACCTTGGAAAGGGACCTCTTGAGTGGTAGTCCTAAATGAGGATGCCATATCTAAACTCTCTACTAACCCGCTAACTACCATGCACAAGCAAGTACTACTCAAACTAAAAGAAACAAGATAACATGTGAAAGGAGTGGATAAGAGTCAGGAACCTGACAGGACAGGCCAAAAGGATAACTCAGATGGTTTGAGGATTCCTAAAAGGGTCGCCCGATATACGCAAGGTATGAGGGAGCTCAAATCGGTAGTAGTGTTGTCTAATGCATAACCATGCACAAGGGGCCTTCCGATATACAATCGAGTATGTGAAGTACCTTTCTATATACCTCATGGGTACGTGAAAGGCCGTTCGATATACTGATGGTACGTGGAAGAACCGCACAAGTCCTGATATGTAATGCAGACAAATAACGACAGCTCCTACATTTAACTATGCCTGAACACGTCTCTAACCTATCACACTGCTAAAAATTTTAAACATAAGCTAGCACTTAATTTTATCTTGTGCGTTTACATGCAACCATGGAGTGAAAAATTGAAATTAAAGAAGATGCACACTGATATATATGATAATGCAAGTTTTCCTCTTTAATAAAATTCTACCTAAGAGAGGGAGAGAGATTTACTTTTCTTTCCAAAAAATGTACACCCAAATGCAAATGAAATTCTATATTTTCAAACGAAAAGTGAAATATCAATGCATCCCAAACAATCTTCAAAGAAAATAAAAAAGAGATCTAGAGAACATCAAACATAAATAAACCAAAAATGTTTCCTACCTTTTCATGCTTGAAAAAGACGCATAAAAACTCAATGAAAAGATGATTTCACTAACGTTTCCAAACAAATCTAACTCTAATGCGTGCAAAGCTGAAAATAGATGTTTCTTATCAATGAAAGTGTCGAGCGCCCTAAATGCAGATAAATTCTTATCAACACATAGAGCATACGAGATTTATTGTCAACCCGAGAAAGTCTTTTATTTCAAAGGATAGATGCACAATTTATGCTTAAACACCAGATCATTGTAATTAAACACTTTACCCCTAAAAAACCATGTTCATCCCTCAGAACCTATGTAATCCCACCAATCTTCTAAATACCACAAATTCAAATTCTCTCTACCATGCATTAACAGGAAATGAAATCAGACTCAAATAACACTTGCAGACATAAAGAAAATCCTATTCATATCCCGAAATAAATGATTCATCTATTTAATCTAACCACTCTTGAAATTCATACTCATAACTAATTGTGATCTAGAAATTCAATTGCAGCAAATTAAGTTCGGCTACCTTAAAGAATCGAATTGCAGAAATGGAGACAACAATTATAACAGTAAAACAAGTGCAGGGATTTGTGGGATGACAATTTGGACCATGAGATGAACAAAGTTGTGTACAGCTATTAAAAAAAATATTGCACGAAGGAAACTCCCTATTCAGTCGACTGTTGTCCTGTAGCAGTTGTCAATCTCAGGAAAATATAATACTACAAATTCACACATCCTACTTCTGCGCACACAAACAATATAATCAACAGAACATCACACAATTATAATTTCAGAAATCCTACCTTAACTCAGCTATCTCTGCAGAAGGCAGGCCCAGGCTTCATACAGAGATGGTGGATGAACAATGTACAGCTCCTTTAAATCAGCAGCAACTCTTTGTATTAAAAGAAAGAATGAGTACAGATCACCCCCACTGTCAATACAAGAATGGATATATATTTTCCAACCCCCTGGGTCAAGACATCCTCTCACTTTTATACATACAAAATATAATAGTCGATCCTATTACAAAGGGCAGCCATGAAGATCTCTGATATTCAGGCGCCCTGAATAACACTGGTTGTTACAAGACATGGCATGGTGCAAATATAGAAAATGAGAGAAAGCTGTAGACTGGCCCAGAAGTGGCAATCTTCCCAGATCGCCATGATATTCGAACAGCTATACTAAATATCCCCCGATCATAGCAAATTCTGTTACAGCCCCTTTGTACAGCTCTGTCTGGAGGGTTGCATAGGAATCACGTGCCTTAAGCAATGATTGAAGAATTAAGGAACTTCTTGAATCACGAACACCCCTTTTTCAAGACTTGTTCATCTCTGCTTACCTGCAGTCAACTCATCTCGCGCTATCTTCATAGATAACAACAAATTAGCACAATTTCGATAGATAAACAGCCTTAATTGCCACAATCATAAGCATCAATAGGATAAAACAATAATCAGCCTTACCTTGGTAATTTAAGGCATAGAGTGAGGAAAACAGGTTGTATTAGGATGCTGAGTAGTGTAAAACATGAGAAGAAAAGGTGATTAAAGATGATTAAAAAGGGACCAATTGTGGACTCAACATCTCCCCCCAACTACCCTGTTAGATGTCCTCATGCAACAACCTGCATCATTAGAGTCTAAGTCCTGCATTGAGCTCTATTCGTGGAGGGAAGAAAAATTGTAGGGAAACTCAGGTTCCTCACCTGTCTTCAGAAAACCTCTGTGAATAACCTAGTACCGCCAACATCCCTGCTCCTCTGCCTTAGTCATGGAAAAATCCATGTGATATGGTTTTGCTGGCCACCAAATAAGAGGAAATTTGAACTTTAAACCCAGCCAGTTGACTCCACATTCCTTCATACTCCCTACATAACCTTTGACTCTAGAGAGTGCATGTTTAAAATTTTTAAAGCAGTAGGGGTCCCTGTTTCTAAGTGCAGAGGAGGCAACCTGCCATCTGTGCTTGCTCCCCTCTAATGCAATCTACTGCTGTCTAGAAATGGATTTTGTACAAGTGGAGATTACCTCTTCCTGCAAATTCATGATATGTTGTGCCTGGGAAGGGCTGGAAAGAAAACCCTTGTATTGAGCCACAAGAATGCCAAGATTCTGGGGCTCACTTCGAATCCATAAATTAGTATGGCCTTCATTGTGGGAAAAGGTCTGAAAATACCTTTCCCACTGAACATGATTGTTCACAAAAGAGGCAAAGGCTTGTAGCTGAACGTCACCTGCAAATGGAATAGGATTTGAGTGCCGATCCAAAGGGCACGCCATCTCGTGCAGGTATAATTCACATAGCAAGTTCTGCTCTTCAAAATTGCTCCCAAGGAATGTCTCCAAAAAATATTCTGAGGTTGCAATTTCAAATGAACTCCCCTCCTATACAGCCTTTAATTTAAACCAGACAAACTGCTCGAAGAGAAACACTGGATAAGAGGAAGAGGGCTTCCTAGTGCCTATGAGTTCTCGGGATAGGGCATACATTTGATCCTTCTCCTTCTGCATGGATGAGAATTTTTTCAATTTCCTCATCTCGTTCTGCAACTCCTCTACCTGAACTCTGTGGGCCATATGTTCTTCAGCCCCCTGCTCTTCCAATGCTCTAATAATTCTTCGATGCTCACTCAAAGCAATCATCCTCTTCTGGTTTTCTTCCATTTTACTTTTCCACTTAATCACTTCCATCCTCAGGGCTGAGACTTATGCTGTGAGATTTTGAAATCTCCTTTTTATAATGCCCTTCCTGTTCTGAATCCAAATCAATAAAATTTCTAAGAGGGAGAAGTACTGCTTCTTGTGGGGTAGCGTCCTCTCCCTGGTCAATTTGCATTTCTAATTCTTGTGTTTCTAGTTCTTGTGTGGCAGCAACATCCCCTGGGTTATCTTCCACGGCTTTATCCAAGGCTTGTTGAGACACTGGTTCTTGTGTAATAGTGTCTTCTCCCTGATCAGCCTGCATTTCTGAGTCTGATTCTTGTGTGGAAGCAACATCCCCTGGGTTATCTCCCACAACTGTACCCAAGGCTTGTTGAGACACTGGTTCTTGTGTAACAGTGTCTTCTCCCTGATCAGCCTGCATTTCTGAATCTGATTCATGTGTTGCTGGTTCTTGTGTGGCAGCAACATCCCCTGGGTTATATTTTTGCATTCCTGAGATTAGTTCTTGTGTAACAGCAACATCTTTTAGATTCTCCTCAGCATCCACCTCCATTGCTTTTGGAGACACTGGTTCTTGTGTGACAGTGTCTTCCTTGTTCTCCTGCCTCTGAGACTGGATATCTTCCCCATTGTACCATTCCTCCTTAAGGAGCTCAGTGTCACCTGAGGCTATTGTCTGTTCATCCTCACTCCACTGTATATTGGGTACGATATCCACCCCCAGGTCATCTTCTAATTGAAATTCTGGACTTTCTGCTGCAATTCCCAGGGATGTTGGTTCTTGTGTAACAACATCCTGGATTACCTCTTCCTCCTGGATTAGCTCTGTGTCCTGGGAACATTCTGGAGTCACGGTGCAAAGCTCTTCATTAGGTTCCAGAGTGTCCTCCATCCCAGATTCTTCTCTCCCTTCTTTGGCCGCCTGGACAAGTAACTCCTGGTTTACTGGTTCCTATGTTACAGATCCCTGTTCAGGTTTATCACTGTCATGCCCTTGTGGCTCAGCTTCTATCATCTCTATATCATGAGAGACTTCTAAGTTCACAGTGCAATCCTTACTTCCATTATCATTCCTAATTTCATTCCTTTCTTCCTCTGTCGCAGGATTGATAGCAGCTTCAGCAAGGATGGTCAAAGATGCTGGTTCTTGTGTGACAGCATCTTCTTTTTCTGCAGGTTCTTCCATTGTGGACATGGGCTGTTGTACTGTGCTGAATATGATCTCGTGGCCTTTCTTTTTGAAAATTTCCCCACAAGTGGGGCAGATCATGTGCTCGTCCTCCTTACCAGGCTCGGCAGAGTTGGATTCCTCTAACTGTTCTGCAGCTTCCACCAGTGTATACATTTTTTTCTCCCCTTGTTTCCTACAGGTTTCCTTCCATGTCTCCACTTCCTTTCGAAGCACTTGGACTTCCTCCTTTAACAAGGTGTTCTCTTCCAAAAGTCCCTCAATCCTGGGTTCGCCTTCAATTGGCCTTTGCGGAGCATCCATTGGCCTTGGTACAAGGATTGGGAACTCAACCTGTGCCTCCAGGGTTGCCCACTTCTTTCTGGATGCCTCTGCTGCTGCATTTGATTTAGTTCTTTGTCTTCTTATTGGTGGGGTTATGCTGAGTTCATTAATTGGTCTCTTTCTTTTCTTTTGTGGTGTTTTCTTTGTAGGAGCTGGTATATCAGGATTCACTGCTGAAATCAAAGGAATGTTTCCTTGCTCCTCAGGCCGTTCCTCCTCAATTAGGGTTCCTCCCCCCCACTCAGGTGAGGATTCAATAGTGATTGGTTAAATATGTTCCTCCATTGCTTTGGTTCTACCATCTTCAGGTTCAATTGTCGCAGCATCCAATGCTTCCACAATTTCGCCTTCTGATGGCAGAGCTACCCTTTTGTCTGTGCTTTTCCCATGGTTTCTATCAACACCCTCCCCTTGTGGTCCAGCCTGTGTCCCCTGTTGCTTTTATTCTAGTGCAATATCCGCCCCCCCCAACTATATGGGAGGGACTCCGGTCCTCCTGGCATTGTTGAAGATATGCCTGTTCGACTGGGGCATCTAGCGAAGGAGCAGGTTCCTGAGGGGGAGCTGTGTGTGCAGCGATAAATTGGTCCTAGGTCACATTGTGCTGGGCGAGGGTTATTTTAATGATTAATTTTATAAGACCATGGTGGGTGAGGGAGACATGTTGATGTTTAGCACCTTGGACATACGCCGCCATATGACGCAGGGCATGAAGTAAATAGTATGGGATATTCAATAAAATGCCATGGTAGCGATGATAAAGCAACGGTAGATCAGAATTATAAATAGTTTGGTACCTACCTTCACAGGTGATGTACTTCTTAAAAAAGACAGCAACCTGATCCCACGGTCGTGGCAACGAAGGCAGTGCAATCACTCTTCTTGACGATTGAACTTGGTCCCCTTCTCGTAAAAATTCTTCCCATGCAATCGTCGTGGAAACTCGTCGACCAAACCATTCCTTTCCTTCCCGGGGGATAGTAGTAACCTCAGATATAACGATCTCAGAGACCTCTACCCGTAGCCCCCATACTTCAGAGTGAGTGTCTTGGAGGTTCAAAGCAAATTGCAAAGCTGCTTCTCGGTTAAATCTGTCTAGTCGCTCAAAATATTCAGTCCGGCCAGCAGCTTGAGAAATGGCGAAAACCTCAGGATTAGTCCTGAGTTCCTGTGTATTCAAAGGTTCATGGCGAGCTGGAAGCCCCATGGTTGTGGCTGCAGAATTATAGAGTCCGAAAATGGATATTGTAAAGCAGAGGATGCACAGGTCGCTGAGGAAAGATGTTGAGAAAAGGATGGTAAATTTGGAAAGTTCAGTACAGAGGGGGGTTCAAAAATTTTATGCCAAATTGGGAAAGGTGGCGGTTATGAGTTTTTACGTTGCACGAGGGAGAGGATTAATTAAGCCATAATGATAATACATATAAAGGCAAGACTGATATTATTAAATCAAATCAACGCTTAATCACGTGAAAATCAAAGCCATACCTCGTGTGACTATGCATCGGATAGCCTGCGGAGAATGATGAAGCATGTAATTGCTGACGCTGCAAAGCCAAGCTCGTGCGCAGGCATTAACTTAATCATAATGACACGGATAATGCCATAATTCCTCCCGCCAAGGAAACAAAAACCATCGCATCGCCGGGGTCGAAATAATGCTAAGTTGGCCGGCACGAGTGGAATAAATCAGGGCCATCTTTAGTAGTGGAAGCAATTTCTTGCGTTAACGTAGGAATTACCGCTGCAAATTACAAAAAAAAACAGTCTCTAGTGCTGGAAATGTCCTCCAAATGGAACGGAGTTGTAGTTTCCGAGAATGAGAGTGCGGCCAGCTAAAAATATGTTGCAGCTACCCAAGATAGTTCACAGTGTTGGGAAAAGACTGGCGGAAACAGGAACAATCACGGCCATGGAAAAAAAGTTTTGACGGCCCTCGAAAAATAGATCACAGCCGCCAGTAAATTATGTTCAGCCGCCGGCAAATGTAGTTCACGGCTGCCCGAAAAAAAAAAGTTTTCTGGTCGTCGGGAAAGGGTCATGGCTGCTGGAAAATTATGTTCATCCGCCGGGAAATTTTGTTCAGCCGCCGGGAAATTTTATTTCGGCCGCTGGGAGAGTATGTTCAGCTGCCGGGAATTTTTATTTCGGCCGCCGAAAAAGTATGTTCAGCCATCGGGAAATTTTATTTTGGCCGCCGAAAAAGTATGTTCAGCCACCGGGAAATTTTATTTCGGCCGCCGGGAAAGAAAGGTGCGACGTAGGGAAGCAGAAAAGGGCGACGCCGGTTCAACAGGCTCGATCTGGTCATTCGCCTAGTACTTCCCTGCAAAACTGTTATTGAAAAATAACAACCGAAACGATCAAATGCAAAAGGAAAATAAAACAATAAATTATACACTACAGTAGGAATTTATTTATTTATTTATGTACAGCGATCAAAGTGTGATTTACAGTTCAAGGGTTGGCCGAGGCAGAGAGAAACTCCTGCCCTGGTGTCATTTGATACTCTGGATCGACGACGATTTGCAAAATGAATGCATCTTTCAAAATAGGTTTACGATACAGTCTCAGTCTGTGACCATTAGCAAGTAATGGTAGACGATTGTCATCAATGGTCACCAGACGGACAGTGCCGTTGTCAAAGACCCTGTCAACCAAATATGGACCGAGCCATCTTGTACGCAATTTACCTTTAAAATCCTTTTTGAATCTGGAGTCATAGAGTAACGCCCAGTCTCCTTCGCTAAAAAATTTCTTTTTAATAAATCAGTCATGCCAACTGGATCTTTGTTGCTGAAGCAACAGAGTATGATCCACTGCAGCTAACCGCTTCTCGTCTAGTTCATTTAATTGATCCAATCTGCGCTTCTGAGCTTCTGTTACATCCAGATTCAATTCAGTGGCTGTCCTCAGGGTTTTAATCTCAAACTCGATTAGAAAGATGGCACTCTTTCCATACACTAAATCATATGGGGAGAAATCTGTGGTGTCGCGCCAAGTCATGCGATATGCCCACAATGATTCCGGAAGCATGTCATCCCAATCCTTTCAATGGCTGTTAACTGTTTTAGTAAGGATGTTCTCAATGACCTTATTGGTACTTTCCACCTAACCATTGGCTTGGGGGTGGTAAGGTGACGACACCCTGTGCTGCACATGATATTTCCGGAGCAGGGATTCAAATTGGCGTGACATGAATTGCAGCCCCCCATCAGTAACTACTTCTCTTGGTACCCCGAAGCAGGTAAAGATTTCACTGTACAGAAAATCAATCACTTCCTGGTCATTAGCCTTGGCCAAAGCTACAGCCTCCACCCACTTGGTCATGTAATCAGTACAAACCAGGATGTAGACCTTCTGTCTGGATGGAGGACTGATAGGGCCAATGAAATCTAGTGCCCATCTATCAAATGGTTCAGCTACAAGTTGAGGTTGTAGGGGCATCTGATCTGTTTTATTCAGTTGGCCAATCCTATGGCAGCTGTCACAGGACTGGACATACCTTTTAGCATCCCTAAACAGGGTCGGCCAGTAGTAGCCCATCCGTAATGCTTTATGCCATGTTCTTTTATCTACAAAGTGCCCTCCACAAGGCTCCTCATGAAAGGCTTTTAATATAGGAAAGATCTAATCTTCTCTTACACATCTCCTGATCTCAAGATCAGGACCTGTGTAAAAGAGATGACCATTTAGCCAACACAACCTGGCACTTCGCTGGATAATTTTTCTTTTTTCTCCTTTTGACATATATGGCGGGAGCTTTCTTGCAACCAAGTAGTTGGCAACGTCTGCGTACCATGGAGAATGAGCTGAAAGTGCGAATAGATGTTCATCTGGGAAAGAATCCTCAACAGGAAAACTGTCATCACTGTTAGTAAATCGAGATAAAAAATCAGCAACAACATTTTCTTTCCTAGGTTTGTCTATAATGGTGATATCAAATTCTTGCAACAACAAAAGCCATCTGGTTACTCTGGCATTGGTAACAGGTTTATTCATTAAATATTTAATGGCAGAGTAGTCAGTGTGCACAAATGTAGGATACCCGGTGATATAATGTCGAAATTTATTGATATAGTAAACAATAGCTAGGAATTCTTTTTCAGTAACAGTATAATTAAGTTCAGCAGGGGCTAAGTTTTTACTAACATAGTAGATGGCATAAGGCACTTGGCCATGCTGCTATCCTAATACTACTCCAATGGCAGTGTCAGAGGCGTCTGAAGAAATATGGAAAGGCAGGGTCCAATTAGGTCCCCTTAGGATGGGAGCTATGGACATCTTCTCTTTAAGCACCTCAAGTGCTGTCTGGCATGCTATATTCCACACAATCTGTGCATCTTTCGTCAACAGAGAAAACAAGGGAGAGGCCAGTTTGGAGAAATTTTCTATAAACCTTTGATAATACCCAGCATGTCCCAGAAATCTTCTCACCTCTTTCTGAGTTGAAGGGGTAGGTATATTCTTGATCACTTTAATTTTTGAAGGGTCTACCTGAATGCCATTGGTAGAGATAAAATGCCCTAATACCACTCCCTCAATCATCATCATATGGCACTTTTCAGTGCTTAATGAGAGTTGAGTCTGTTCACAGCAAATCAAAACCTTCTTTAAATTCTCCAGTGCTTCGTCAAAGTCCCTGCCATAGGGAGTAAAATCATCCATGAAGATTTCCATACTATCATTGACTAATTCAGAGAATATGCCAATCACAGCTCTTTGGAACGTTGCTGGTGCGTTGCATAATCTAAAGGGAAGCACTCTGTAGGCAAACGTTCCCCAGGGACAAGTGAAGGTGGTTTTATCCTGATCCTCAGGAACAATCTGGATTTGATTGTACCCACTAAAGCCATCTAGGAAGGAGAAGAACTTATTTCCTGACAGGGTATCAAGTACTTGGTCAATGAAGGGCAAAGGGAAATGATCCTTTTGAGTTGCTTTGTTCAATTCCCTGTAATCAACACAAACCCTCCATTTCCCATTTTTCTTGGGTACAATTACGAGTGGAGAGACCCACTCGCTATCTGAGATCGGATATATAAATCCTGCCTCCAAAAGTTTCTGGATTTCCTCCTTCACTATATCCCTCAGCTTGGGGTTCATGCGTCGTTGGGGTTGACACACAGGCCAGGAGTCACTTTTGATGTAAATGTGATGGGTGCACAGACTAGAGGGAATACCCCTCATCTCTGTATACTCCCAGTCAAACGCCCCCTTGTGTTCTTTCAAGAGGCTGATCAGGCATTTTTGTTCCTCTAAGGAGAGACTAGGATTGATATTCAAAGTTCTTCCAGGCTCTACCTCAATAGAGATACTCTCTGAATTTTTCACAACCGGGATCATGTTTGTGTCACCAACAAAGGCTTCTTCCGTAATATTTTCTTGTTCTTCCTTGCCCAAAGTGGTGTTCAGAATTTGATAGACCTCTCTATTCACCGAAGCGGGTTCACTAATGAAATTGCTAATAGTTTCATCTTCTGTTTCATTTTTAAAACTTAAGGCCTTCCCTATAGTTAATAGTGGCTGAACATCCTCCTCCTCCTCCTACTCTATCCAAAGGGATGTTTTAGCCTCTAGACTTGGCCGAGCTGGAGGATAAAGGGTGAGATTTTTAGTATCCATACCATCAGATATAGTCATGGACCCCGATCGACAGCTGATGCAAGCATCAGCTGTGGCCAACCAAGGTCTCCCCAGGATCAATGGGTGTCCCCCCAACTGTGATTTAGGTTGTAATACCAAAAATTCAGCTGGGTACTCCCATGAATCTACTGAGATGACAAGGTCATCTAGGATCCCTTTGGGTTTGATGTTGGATCTGTCTGCTAATTCCAAAATGGTAGGGGTCGGTCTAAGATTAGTGAGCCCAAGCTTCTTTACAGTCTCTATTGTGATAACATTGATTGCTACTCCTAGGTCCACTAGTACGTTGGGTATCTATGTCTGTCCTATTTGTACAGTAACGGTAGGATTGCCAGGGTCATCATATTTAGTCACATGGGCTTTTCCTATCATCAAGGCAGATAAGTTTCCTATGACGTGAACCGTGGGAGGATCCCTGGGTTTCCTTCCTGCTCTCTTAGCACATAGGTCCCGCATTGTTCTAGCGTAAATAGGGACATCTTGGAGAGCTTGAAGAAGGGGGATTTTGACATAAAGGTTCCTTAACTCTCCTAGGAGGTTAAACTGAGATTGCCCCCCCGTTCTTGGTAGCATTAGTCTTTTGGGGTATGGTGGTTGCTTTATCAACTAGGAAGGCTGTGTATTGTCAAATTTATCATTGGATGTTTCAGCCATCCCCTTATCGTCAGATGTTTCAGCCGTCCCTTCTAAGGGATGCTCAACATCTTCAATGATATGGCCTGTGTCAAATAGATGCTGTGAATTCCCTGTTTCTTTGTGCACAGAGGGTGAAACATCCTCTGTAATTACAGGTTCTACAATTTTCCCAGATCGTAAATGAATTTCGTTGCAAGGTACAGGGGACAGAGAGTAGGCTGGCATGTTGACAGTCTCTAATTAATGGACTGCTTTATTATTTGGGTTGGGGTTAGGTTGGGCAGGTAGCTGAGGTCGGATTGGTATATTCGAGATAGAATTATTCTGCAGCCGCAGCTGGGACTGCTGAGGTGGGTATTGAGGATATGGAGGAAATTGGGGAAATTGGGGAAACTGAGGAGAATATGGTGAATGTTGAGGTGGCTGTTGAGGAAACTGGTTCCCAAGATGGAAATTCCTCCACCCAGGAGACCACGACGTAGGTTGATGAGGTGGCTATGTCCAAGGACTCCATGAGTTATAATTTTGCATTGCAGGTTGGGAAGAGTTCCACTGAGTATAATTTGAAGGGAATTGTGTATTCACATTTTGCATATTATTGTTCCAATTTCCCATGTTATTCAAAAATGGAAAAGAGTCTGGAGACATACCTTGATTTTGAGGCTGCCATGGTTTCTTCTGTGCAATAAAGTAGGCTGCTTCCACATCCGGGTTTGATGCCTGCAGAACGGCCTTTACTTGAGGGAGTGAGGGACATTCTTTTGTATCGTGGTTCAGCTCACACAGCTGACATACGTTTACTTTGTCAATCGGGCATTGTCTTACCGGATGATTCTTTCTACATCGGGGGAAGAACACTCCTAATGTGAGATCCTCCACTGCTTGTTTTTGCTTTGCCTTCAGGACATCGATCTCCGAGGAGATAGAACTCATCATTTCTATTTTAAAATTTTTAAGGAGATTTCCTATCTCTGCACAGGTGGTGCCTCCATTAGATGATTTCTGAGTTCTGTCGAAGACATCACGTTCTAACTTATCTCATTTGTCCCACTTATTGTTCCTGGAAGACCCCCTGGAGTATCTCTTGCATAGTTCCACAATTTTATCAAAAGGTTCTTTGGAGATATCTCCCTTACCAAGTAGGTTTAACATATCTAAACAATCATCTTTGATACCATGGAGCAAGATTATCTTGAGTACATCCAGCCCCATGTTCGTCTGCCCAGCTCTCTACACATTGTACAGTAGCCTTTCCACAAAATCTTCCAAACTTTCATCCTCCTTCTGTACCATTTTAAATAATTCTTCCCTCTTGTCCTTGGTATTACAATATTCCTGATATTTCTCTAGGAACACTTGTTTCATTGAATCCCAATTAGCAACGGTTCCTCCCCCAAGGCTCATGAACCAACGTAATGCATTGTCCTTCAGGGTAGCAGGAAAAAGTTTTAGCTTTTGGGCATCGGTGATATAATCATAGCTGTGACAAAGAATATCGAATTCGAAAAGGAATTCGTCTGGATCTTCTGCCGCCTTTCCATGGAAACGAGGTAACACCGATGGTGAGATATTCTTCATAGGAGCTGCCCCATCTGGTTGTTGAATCGGAAATTGCAATGTAGCCACTGTTCCCTCTGGCAGGGAGTGATTCTCATGATGATAGTTTTCTCTCATCACTTCTTCCTCGTCAGCCCCATGTCTGTTACTCATCTCCTCTTCTGTTTTCTCCTCTTTGTCTCTTCCTGTGTTCTTTTCTTCGTCCTTCTCTTGTTCCTTGTTCTTTTCTTCATTTTTCCACTGACCCAGGAGCTTTTGGTGGCACTGATCCCACTCTTCCTTAGTTACACTCCTCCCGTTAATATGATAATTCGGACCTCTACCAGCAGGTCCCATTGTAACAGCTGTGTCTTTATTTCCAGGGATGGCTGAGGAAGTCGCAGCTGCTCATGTATTCTCCACCGTGGATCCTGACGCTAGCGCCCCAGGATTGGCAGGGTTTCTTCTGATAGGAGTCTCTTGAAGACGAGCCCCAGTGGATGAATCAGCTCTGTCAACCAGGTCGTCAATGAACGTCCTTCTACCCAAAGGTAATCCTCGACCTCGACCCAAGCCACATGCACTGTTAGTATCCTGTGGGGTTTTGGGAGTTGGGAATTGATCGCGTTTTACCCTTCTCGTATTCATACAACCCAAATCATTTCATCAAAGAGGATAAAAAGAAACTGACTAGAAATAATTACCAAATGCAACTACTGATAGTGTTTAATTTTTATCCTTCCCCGGCAATGGCGCCAAAATGTTGAGTGCCCTAAATGCAGATAAATTCTTATCAACACACAGAGCATACGAGATTTATTGTCAACCCGAGAAAGTCTTTTATTTCAAAGGATAGATGCACAATTTATGCTTAAACACCAGATCATTGTAATTAAACACTTTACCCCTAAAAAACCATGTTCATCCCTCAGAACCTACGTAATCCCACCAATCTTCTAAATACCACAAATTCAAATTCTCTCTACCATGCATTAATAGGAAATGAAATCAGACTCAAATAACACTTGCAGACATAAAGAAAATCCTATTCATATCCTGAAATAAATGATTCATCTATTTAATATAACCACTCTTGAAATTCATACTCATAACTAATTGTGATCTAGAAATTCAATTGCAGCAAATTAAGTTTGGCTACCTTAAAGAATCGAATTGCAGAAATGGAGACAACAATTATAACAGTAAAACAAGTGCAGGGATTTGTGGGATGACAATCTGGACCATGAGATGAACAAAGCTGTGTACAGCTATTAAAAAAAATATTGCACGAAGGAAACTCCCTATTCAGTCGACTGTTGTCCTGTAGCAGTTGTCAATCTCAGGAAAATATAATACTGCAAATTCACACATCCTACTGTTGCGCACACAAACAATATAATCAACAGAACATCACACAATTATAATTTCAGAAATCCTACCTTAACTCAGCTATCTCTGCAGAAGGCGGGCCCAGCCTTCATACAGAGATGTTGGATGAACAATGTACAGCTCCTTTAAATCAGCAGCAACTCTTTGTATTAAAAGAAAGAATGAGTACAGATCACCCCCACTGTCAATACAAGAATGAATATATATTTTCCAACCCCCTGGGTCGAGACATCCTCTCACTTTTATACATACAAACTATAACAGCCGATCCTATTACAAAGGGCAGCCATGAAGATCTCTGATCTTCAGGCGCCCTGAATAACACTGGTTGTTACAAGACATGGCATGGTTCAAATATAGAAAATGAGAGAAAGCTGTAGACTAGCCCAGAAGTGGCGATCTTCCCAGATCGCCATGATATTCGAACAACTATACTAAAGATCCCCTGATCATAGCACATTCTGTTACAGCCCCTTTGTATGGCTCTGTCTGGAGGGTTATATAGGAATCACGTTCCTTAAGCGATGATTGAAGCATTGAGGAACTTCTTGAATCACGAACACCCCTTGTTCAAGACTTGTTCTGCTCCGCTTACCTACAGTCAACTCATCTCGTGCTATCTTCATAGATAACAACAAATTAGCACAATTTCGAGAGATAAACAGCCTTAATTGCCACAATCATAAGCATCAATAGGATAAAACAATAATCAGCCTTACCTTGGTAATTTAAGGCATAGAGTGAGGAAAACAGGTTGTATTAGGATGCTGAGTAGTGTAAAACACGGGAAGAAAAGGTGATTAAAGATGGTTAAAAAGGGACCAATTGTGGACTCAAGATGATAAGAAACAGAAAATAGATGTTTCTTATCAATGAAAGTAAGATCTAGAATTTCAAACAATCATGCACAAAACAAGAAGAAAATCGTTCAACAAACTTGTGAATAAAGCAAAAGAGAGAGAAAACTAAAATAAAAAACATCAATGCATCCCAAACAATCTTCAAAGAAAATAAAAAAGAGATCTAGAGAACATCAAACATAAATAAACCAAAAATGTTTCCTACCTTTTCATGCTTGAAAAAGACGCATAAAAACTCAATGAAAAGATGATTTCACTAACGTTTCCAAACAAATCTAACTCTAATGCGCGCAAAGCTGAAAATAGATGTTTCTTATCAATGAAAGTAAGATCTAGAATTTCAAACAATCATGCACAAAACAAGAATAAAATCGTTCAACAAACTTGTGAATAAAGCAAAAGAGAGAGAAAACTAAAACTTCTCTTTGAAACAGACAAGGAAACAAAGAACCAATCTTTCCTACCAAGCACTGAAAAAATCAGCATGCAAAAGGAAACAAGAATCACCTCAAGCAAAGAAAGACTCAAAACAACATGGATCACTCATGCATTCCAAGGCCAAAACAAACCAAAGCCTACACATGAAAACAAAATGTATATTTCCAATTCCAATGAATAATATCTACATAAAAGAGCAAGAGACTTCAAGCAAAGAAAATAATGCAAAATCCAATGCAAGAAACTTAAACTCTCTTTGAATGTAGAAATAATACAACAATCAAAGTGACTGCAGAATACACAATTCATTTTCATCAAAAAGTAATATAAAAACATACAAAAATCAAAATACAGAGTCTGGAACAGGGCCTACCTGGCACCGCTCAGATGAAGCTACTGACAGGTAGTTTTGGGGTAAAACCGCTTCTTTCTCACTAGATTCAGGCGGTGGCACCACATATGGCTAACTAGACTCAAGTGGTGGCATCGATCCTTTCCAACAGAACATATGCAGTTCCCTGTAAAAATCCAAAACACAAAGAGAATGATAGATCAAGTCAGAAAAAGACCAGATCAGGGAAAATACTATTGAATTGAGTATGGAAACAGAGCATAAAATACTGAAATGACTTAGATCTGAACATATATGGAAATTTCAAACCCAAATAATGCAAGTCAAAAAGTAGATTTGACTGAAAAGAGTTGAAGAAAATGGATCCTAGATTTGGACAAGAGTTGCAGACTGAGGAATATTAGAACAACTGATACACTAATTCCCCAGCAGAGTCGCTAGATTTGTTAGCTGGAATATTTCACCTCCTGTGGATAGTAAGGTGTGTTGGTTATCTATGGATAGAACTAGGTTTACTTTAATGTACCAACAAAACCCCTATCTCACTGGCCCTTTCGGTGACAGACCGCAGAGCGGCCTGAAGTCTCACCCGAAGTGATCCTAGATGGGATGGCTGAAGACTCACGTGTCCTCAACCAGGTTCTATAGCATCCTAGGTTTCTCCTGACTTTGGTTAACCACTTGAGTCTCTTTATAATGTTGTATCTCTCTTTCAAGCAGAGTCTGCTGAGACTGACTCTTATCGCATTGCGGCTTCTCTGATGATGCGGAAACTTTCCTTTGTACTTGACTCTTTACCTGTGATATCCCACACTGCGGCTCCTCCAGCAGTGCGATATAATCTTTCTGTGCTGCAATAGCTTCTATGGTAAGACTTAATAGGACTCTCCAACTCTCATAGTCCAATGACTTCCCTTTCTCTCTTATACTAGCTCAGCTAACATTCACAAGAGTGTTGAACAGCTTCACTTAGCTTCTGCAGTCTAATATGCTCAACATCTATTGTGCTCAACTTGTGGACTTGAATATGCAAGAATCTCTTGACACTGTAACTATTATGGTCTGACTCAAACACTGATACTTTAATGCAGAATACTTAACACATCCATCTCATATTTAATCCTCTAAGTTACTATAAACTGAAGGATAGCATACACACATTCATTAACTATTAGCTAAGCCCATATAACAGGTAACAGATAGCAAATACGTAAACAAAATCACATGAAATAGTCACACAACACATCGATTTTACGTGGTTCACTTCCAAGGAGGAAGCTACGTCCACAAGAACTGGTTTTTATATTATATCCTGAGAGAGTAAACACAGTTCTGCTGTAGCCTATTATGCAGCTTGAGATCTTCTGGGAAACTCTGCGTTCTCAACCGGAGCCCTTCTCTCTTAGATCTCTTCTCTTCTATTCTACTTTCTTCTTACAATATATCCTCTCTCTCTCTCTCTCAATCCCTACGAACTGTTACATTCATACTCAAGGAGTCGGCTACTGGTTATAGTAAGATAATACAGACTGAATAATAGAACTAGAGCTCGACCCTTTTACAATATCTTACAATACAGATGATTAACAACTAGCTAACTGTATAACTGACCAACTTTCTAACTGACTAATTGACCAACCTTTCACAATACAAAATACATTCTTAAATAGGTGGCCCGAAGGTCTCACCCTGTTACAAAACTGTGGGCCTATCCCAACAGTAACCCAAAAACCCTAACTGTGACTGTCGACGCGTCTGTACTTTGAACTGCCGCTTACTAGTCATACTACAGCTCTCTGCAGTCTTCCATGCTTCTCGGTGCTGATCATGGGTATGGGTGCCGCTTCCTTGGTTGCTCCACTTCTATCCTTTGTCTTCAGTACCTCGACCCATTGCTCCTTTTCCTTTATGAGGGTACCTCAGCCCTCCTGTCTTCGCTGCTACCTTAAGTGCAGTGGTTGAGCTCTTTCTTCTTAGTCGCTTCCTGTACTGTTTCTTTTGACTTTCTTGTCCCGATATAGCATCTTTTCCTGTAGATGTGGGCCCTGCTCCAAAAGTCCCCTAACACTTACTTATGGCTCGTCCCCCAGCCACTAACAGCTGGATTCTCTTTCTGTAGCTTCTCCTTGGCTTCCTACGAAGTCCTTGTAAATCTTTCTCGAAGTCCTACGGCTTCTTTGTACATAGCTTCAACACAGTCTTGTGTCGCTTCAAGCATAACTTGAATAATGATGGAGTCTTCTGTAAACTTAGTTCATAGGTCTCTCTTATCTTTCCTTCCCTCTTTTTCATGCTCTCGCTCTCGTCGCTTGCAAGACCTTCTAGTGACCGCTTCTCCTAGATCACCATCAAATCCCTGACATAAGATATATTCCAAAGTTGCATATAGGTATTTTCATGGATCAATAGCTTCTTTAGGGATCTTTGAGCTTTTGAGAAACCTTCCATACGAAAGCTATACAAACCATGAATTCCATTCCAAGAACAAGCCCTTGTCTGCATGCTGAAGTTCTGCTTATCCGATTTGTTTTTCCCTTTTTACTTTTCTTCTAAACAAATCTCTCCAGGTATTCACGTTGTGTATGATCTTCATATTTTCATTTCTTTGCCGCTACAATCAGTTGTTCTTCTCTTAGTTGATGAGATAGGTCATCTTCCTTCTCCCATTTCCTTTTGTTTCTCATTTTTACTTTCCGTGAGATCTTCTGGGAAACTCCACGCAGACAGCCGGGAGCCCTTCTCTTTCATAGTCTCACTTTTCTTTTTCTCTGCTTTCTTTTTCTCTGGTCTGAGCTGGACTCTTCTACTATCTGAGCTTGAATCCTCATCCTTGGCATCTGTCTGACTTGTGGTGCACCTAATTTCACAACCTTGGGTGGCGTCGTCATAACAGACAGGAGGCCACCACTCTGGAATCGTCGCACAACGTCTTCTAAAGGTTCCTTCTTGGACATACACCGCCTGGTGCAATACTCTGGACTGGAAATGGCCGTGAAATTGGGGAAAATAGCACTCTGCAACTGAAGTATCTCTTCTCAGGAAAAACTCTTACAAATTGCTCTATAATTCTCAGAAATCGCTAAAGTAACCCTTCTGTGTGAATGATCTATGTACTTATAATGAAGGCGATACTCGCTGAATCAACGGTCACTTAAGCTGGACCCATCGGTAGCATTTATTGCATGAACAAGACAACACCCGTCATTTCTATCCTCATTAATTGCTGACAATCCGATCAAATTTCCTTTGAAAATTGTGCACAGGCGCCGGTCTTGACCAAGATTTACCAAATCTGGGAAAATCACTATATTGTTTCCAAATCTAGGGTAATGGATAGCTGCCGTATCCGGTATTAACTGCTTGTAAGAGGGTGAAGTGACTAGCCCACTGTTCTTTTCCAAAATATTCTATGTGGCACAGGGAGCATCGCATTGCTACGATGTCACACCACATCGTCCTGAACCAAAAGTTTCATGCCAAAATTTTATTTTATTTTATTTTTTATTTTTTTTAAGTGTAGACTATTTATAGGTGCGATGTCTCCTTTCAACTACACTAGACATCTGCACAGGTAGTTCCCTGCATTAATATTGGGGGGTGGGGTGGCTATCACTATAAAGCTTAAGCCTACTACCATTAATGAAAGTAGGAACGAGCTCCTCATTCAGTTTACTAAGCTAAACGACACCTCCTTCTATAACTTGCTGAATCTGATATGGCCCCAACCAATGCGTCTTAAACTTCCTTGGAAACTTAACAAACTTACTGTCATAAAGGAGCACTAGGTCTCCTGTCTAAAAACTCTTGCTCTTAATGTGCCTGTCATGCCAAGATTTTTCTCATGCTTTCTGCACTTTTTGATGAAATCCTGCGATGAATCTATCTTCTTCTAAGGCAAGAAGCTACGCTAACCTATAATTCATCATATCTGCATCAACCATCTCACTAATTTGAGCAATTCTTAAAATGGGAATAATATATTCCATAGGCATAACAGCCTCTTGTCCATACACCAAGCTGAAAGGTGTGTGTCCTGTAAGTTTCTTGCATGTAGTTCTATAATCCCATAATACAGCATTAACCCTGAGGTCCCAATCATTTCTTTGGCTGTTACAGATCTTAGTAAGAGCATTTTCTAGAATCTTGTTAAAAGCCTCCACCGTACCATTAGCTCACGGGTGGTAGGGAGTGCTCTTATGGTGCTATATCTGAAATTCTTCCGTCAAGGACTCAATAGTGTGATTCAAAAAATGTGTGCCATGATCACTCATCAAAATTATTGGACATCCAAATCTACTAATGATGTTTTCAAAAATGAACTGTGCAGCTATAGCAGCATCACAATTCCTTACTGCTTTGGCCTCTGCCCATCTGGTGAGGTATTATGTTCCTGTGATGATGTATCTCGCACCAGATCATTTTTCAGGTGGGTTGATAGGACCCACTAAATCTATAGCCCACTTGTCAAATGCCCGCAGCATGATATGTGGTCGCAGCTGCATTTTGTCTCTCCGCGAAGGTTTTCCTACCCTCTGACAGATATCACAGCATCTGCAAAACTCCTTACTGTCTTTGTGCAAAGTAGGCCACCATAATCCTGCAACTAGAATTTTTTGCACAATCGGCTTTCCTGTGAAATGACCTCCTACGGTACTTGAATTTGCTTCCTTGATAATCACCTCTTTCTTGTGCGGCATCACGCATCTGCGCAGGACTTCATCTGGACCTAACTTATATAATTGTCCTACGATCAAAGTGAAAGATGCTGCTTTCACAACTAACTGTTTCTTCTGCTGCTTAGTAAACTCAACTGGTGCCCACTGTGTAGTGAGAAAGTGGATAATATCTTCGTAATACTCATCTACGATCTAGATAGAAAACAATTGCGCATCTGGCAAATTATCTTCTAAATTACTTCATTCTTCTCCTGAGTCTATTCGCGATAGATGATCAGGTCTGGCATTTAATTTTCCTGGTTTTACAATAATTTCAAAATCATACTCCTGAAATAAGAGTAACCATCTACAGATCCTTCCCCCTAACACTGGTTTATTGACCAAATACATTTAATTAGAATGGTCAGTAAACATCTTGAATGAGGCACCCAACAAGTAGTGCCTGAACTTCTGTAGAGCATACACCATAGCTAATCCTTCTCTTTCTATAGTGGTGTAGTTCTTTTCTGTGGTAGATAACTTTCTGCTGGAGTACGCGATAGGGTGATCAATACCCCCTTCTCCTGGCTGTGTTAAGAAAATACCTAGTGCGATGCCAGATGGATCCACATGTACATGAAATGGCTTGTTCCAATCTGGGAATACTAAGATAGGTGATGTAACCATCCTCTATTTAAGAGTGTCTAAACTTTGTTGGCATTCCTCGTTCCATAGGAATTTCACGTCTTTCTTTAACAGCTTTTCCATAGGTGCTGTGATCTTTGCATAGCCTTTGATGAATTTTCTATAGTAGCCAGTATGACCAAGCACTGTCCTCAATTGCTTTACTGAGTTGGGTGCTGGAATATTTACAATGATGGCAATCTTTGCAGGATCTACCATCAAGCCTTGTCTACAAACAATATGACCCAACAAAATACCAAATGGTGCACAGAATATACATTTCTTCAAGTTAAGAGAAATCTGATATTGCCTACATTTCTCTAACATGAGCCTTAAATCTCCTATATGCTTTTCGATTAATCCAAATATAGTCCAGTCATCAAAATAGACTTCTAAAAATTTATGGATGTATTCCTTAAATACAACAACTACTACTCTAGAAAAGATAGCTGGTGCATTTTTAATACCAAAGGGCATTACTGTATACTGGAATGAGCCCCATTCTGTTGCAAAGGTGGTCTTATGTTGATCCTCTAAATGGATTCGTATCTGGTGATAGCCAGAAAATCCATCAGTGAATAAGTAGATCTCCTGTCTGCCCACATTGTCTAAAACTTCATCAGTGAAAGGTGTTGGAAATGGGTCATGAAGTGATGCGTCATTGAGTTTGTGTAAATCGGCAAAAATCCTGATTTCTCCTTTGGTTTTATTTTCCTGCACAACCATGGGACTAACCCATTTGTTCTCTTCTACTGGTTCAATAATTCCTGAGGCTAGCATCTTATCAATCTCATCTTTAACTTTTTATTTATAGTGAGGATTCAATCTGTATGGACACTGCTTAACTAGCCTAGCATCCTCTTTCAAAGGAATCCACATGACTCCCAATTCTCCTACTATTCCCTTCATCTCTGTGAACTTAGTGGGAAATAGGTCCTGATAGTCGTGTAACAGATCTGCAATGTGTCCTACAATTTCATCATCCCAATAGTCTCCAATAGAGGGAAAATTTGGTTTTGTTTCTGTGCCAATATTGATCTTTTTAATCTTGATAGGTTCTATGATAGCTGGAAACTCTAGCTTTGGTCCATCAACTTCACGATTCCCTTCAGACTCTGGAATGTTGATACTACGAGGATTCTCATCCTCATCTGCTGGCTCTTCTGTAAAGTTGTAACACTCTAGTGCTTGTTCTAAATGGATGGCCCAATCAGGCTGAGCATACACTGGTAGGGTACAATCTTCAAATATCTTAGCCTTTATACTACCTAGAGCCTGATCAATGCTTGGATACTTAGATTCAAAAGTGAAAGTGAGTAGAAAGTTTTCTATCATAACTGGCCATGAAATAATTCCTCTGCACAACTTTGTCTCAGTGTACCAATTCCTTGGGATTGTGTCTAAAGTGTGAATGAATAGGTGAACCCATTCATCCTCTGGAATGTCCAACCAACTATGTTCACAAATATTAATATGTGACCTGGGGTCACTTTCTCCTATGTATTTCTGCTGTAAAGGCTCCTTGTTATTAGAGAATCTGATCACCATCAGTCTCTTAAAATCATCCCATGATGTGATATGTTCTTTATGTGCATGCCACCATCTTGCAGGTGTGGCTTTGACTGCAAGGTCAATAGCTGCCATCCTCTACTCATGAGGAATTTCCTGCTCAAACTGTTGTAAAAATTCATTAACATCCGCTAAGCCATGAAATGACAGAATATCCTTAACCTCTGCGGCAATCCGTCGCAGTGACTTAGTCATAAACGCACATCTGCGAGCTGAGACTTCGTAAAGTCTATTCTACCAATTTTCTAAGCCAACATCTGAATCTGATGCACATGAGCTGTCACATCACCAATTGATATTTCCTTCTGTAGTGGGGTTGATGTAATCACTCTGATTAGCAATCATCTGATAGAGGCTTTCCATATTACGCACCTCTTCCTCTGCTCTGATGGGTTCAATATAATGAGGACCCTGGAAAGGATCCAACGGTGCGATGAATCGAATATGATTATCCTCAAAAGTCATTTGTATTTTCTTTAAATAGATAACGACCATGTTATCGATTGCCCAATCAATACCTAGTAAAGCTGGATATGGTCTGCTATCACCAATGATTTCTATGACTTCAAAGTCTGCAAAGCTGTGAACTCCATCAATATCAACTGGTACTTGTGGTAATCGACCCAGTGGCGATACCCTCTGCTGATTGGCGAGTCGTAGATGGATAGGTGATCTGGCTAACTTAGGGCTACCCATCTGTTCCCATGTCTTCTTAGTCAAAACATTTACCTCTGATCCTAAATCTAAGATTACCTCATCCATTTCAAATTCTCCAATTTGCGCTGTGAGTCTCATTTCTCTTCCGGTTCTTGTATGGCCCATAATATTATGAACAGCATGCTGCGTACTGCTCACGGAAGAAGGTTGTTGGTATTGGTCTATGATGCACTAAAGCTCTCCAATAGCTTTCTCATTTCTGACGATTTTCAAACAGCTCCGTAGGAAGGATTGGACACTTCCTGCCAACTCATCTTCTTCGCACCTTCCCGATGTGGTAGCCTGCGATGTCTGCACATGACTAATGCCACAATGTTGCTACTGCGGTATGCCCCTACAAGGAAATACCCACGATCCTGATGGTGTAGGTTCAGTAAAGAACGTTTTAGCTTGCTGAAATGTTTCTTTGTTCTTCTACAGGTCAAGTGGTGTTGATTTATCACTGGCTTTATGCACCCACTTCGGACCTGTATTCTTTTCTGCATCCTGCGATGTCCTACTACTGCTGTGAGTCACAATATTGACTCTTGGTTCTGGTTCTTTCTTCTTAGCAGCAGTAAGCTGAATGTTCTGGTTTACTGCTGGCTTAGGGTTTCTCATCTTGGCTATCAAGATAGGACATTCTTCTATAGTGTGATCATAGGACTTGCAATATTTACATGTCGTAGTAGGGTTCTGACAATCCCTAGCATAATGTCATATGGTTCCACAGTTATAAAAAATAATCGGTCCACGGCCATGGCCAAAGTCTCCACCACGACCAAAGCCTCCACCACGGACTCATCCTCTGAATCCTCCTCCACAACCAACATGAGCTGGTTCATGCTGTAGTCCTACTGCTGGACCTGATGTCTCTGACTGGACTCTGTAGAGGTCGTGTTTTCTATCTATCATGAGATCATAAGCTCTACAATTATTTTCATCATTTCCTACTGAATTACAGAAGTTACAGTATAAGTTCTTAGGAGTTTGTACATACTTCTGAAGTAAAGGACATTCTTGTGGTCTATGTCCTCTTGTTTTACAAATTTCACACCATGGCCCTTGATTCTGTACCAAGGGGTTAGGAGCCCCACTTGCTAAATACTCAACAAATACTGGACATTTATCTTTAGCATGACCCTGTCCTTTACACTTTGTACACCATAACTCTTGTGCAACCTCTTTTCCTTTCTTAATCTCATGCAACTGTAAAGTGAGGTTGGCTAACTGATTTTGTAAGTTTGTCATACCTGTACTAGTCTCAGGTAGAGGTGAAGCCTCTAGTTTCATTTCCATCTCTAATGCTTCATCCTACGTACAGAGTCTCTATTGCATTAATGGAAGTCTGATGTGAGGGAGTAGTGCTGCGATAAACCATTCCTTATGCTGCTCCGGTGCAAACTCAAAGCTAACTTGGTCTATAAGGGCTTTAAATTTCTGGTCAAATTCCCATACTGACTCTGTGTGTAACTGTTTGATGTCTTTAAGTTCTGTAATACATTGTGACTTAGAATTAGGTTTCGTCAATTCCTTAATCATGGTGGTCCTAACCTGTACGAGTGTTCTGAGTTGTGCTGTCGTATACTTCATATACCATGTTGAAGCTCGTTCTCTAAGTGTAGTGGCCAACTATACAAGTTTAGTATTATCATCTTGGATCTATTTAATGGTCCATACAGCTTCACATAGGAACCAATGTTGTTCTGGGTCTTCTGCCCCTGTACCTTTAAAGGTAGGTAACTTCATAGCATCTCCCATTCTGTTTCTATGTGGTGGATTCTGATTTGTTGTGTTACTACCACTCGATGGTGTAACTATAGTATGTACTGTGTGTGAACTACTAGATAGAGTTCCTGCGGGATTATTCTGAGTCCCGATTGCTTTCTGTGGGGTATAAGGGTGGTAAGGGATACCCCCTACTGTTCTTTCTCTATTATTTTGACTTTGTTCTCTAGTACTGTCTAAACTGTCTTCAAAGAAGGAAGATCTAAAATCTACTTTATACTTCTTACCACTACGTGTACATCCAATTTCTTCAAAATCACTCTCAAACTCTTGTGAAATTACACTTACTTAATTTATTCATCTGAGAATATATCCAATACTCATTTTTCATGTAATAACATCTTAAGGAACAAGTTTAAAGAGGTAAAGTACTTACCGCAATATCCTTTGAAGAAGTACCTCTCCGCTTCGCTCAAACTCTTTCTTTAATCAACTGCAAACTCTATAACAAAACCTTCTAGAAAACTAGCAAGCCAAAAGTCTACTACCCACAAAATGGGATTATCAATGCTCTTCATAGTGTGAATCAGCTCCAGTGTCTAGACAATGTTCCTTTTCTTCTTGAATATGTTCTTATCAGTCAACTTTGTTAATGTTACGGAGAGAAATTCCTATGGCTTGGGGTACCACAACAGACAGCTAGACTCCAGAAATCAATCTTTCCCGATATGCAATAGAAATTAAAAACATCTAACACTAAAGGATCGAACCTCGTACCTTATTCCGTACGGTTGAAGTAGATCCCCGTTGAGCTTTCCAATCTTCAGCTTGAATTGTTATAGCACGTCCTCAACAACAAGTAAACAATACAAGCATACTATATTTCATGGTGTTAGATCTATTCTAGCATATATAATCCATAACGTATAAGCATTTGACATATTCCAATGGATGCAACATTCATTCAAATACACATTACTGGACAGGAAAAGATATTTCTATTAATATGAATCAGATATTACAAGTGACAACCTCTGACGGCATGTCTACGAACTGGAGAAACTGAATCCCCCACTTGGGCCTCCACCACCTCAATCCTCCATCACTCCGATAGCAAGCTCACTAACAAAGGCAAGCTTGGGAAGAACACAACAGTGCTCCAAAGGGACAAAGGGATGCAGACTCAAGTATAGTTCTGGCAACAATGGACTATAGTTTCGGTACTCTCAATTCTCTCTTCTTGCTTTCAATGTCTCAATGGTTCCTTATATAGATTTTCAAAGTGATACTGAAAGGTCAAATCCATGCGATCTCAAGGCATATGGAAGGCCAGGAGTCATATGAATTGGATTCAAGGCAAGGAACGGTCCAACAGTTTTGGATTATGCACACATCCCGATGTACGCGACTATAGAGGGAATATCCGCGTATGTACACGGTTATCGGGGAAAAGGACGCGTATATCATTTTTCTAATGTTTTTAGGGATGGTCAATGATACATCAAAAGACAATAAATGGTCCATAGGGAATAATGAGTCTGCAGCGGGATAGGGGAAGGCCATACAATGTGTGATTCACCTAGTGTGGTGAAATCCGCTATAACAGATGCCCCCTAATGTATGAGATCAGAGGGGTTATACGATGGCTGAAATACATTATAAGTCCATCCCAGAAGAGAAGTGATGAAGGTACCCAAATGGAAGACCAGCCACCCAATCAGCATAATACCATAATACAACTCTGCATATAACTGCAAGTACATAGAGCAGTCCTGGATACATAAGAGTACAATGGCCATGAATAGGCATGAAACATGATAGAACATATGTGGTCATCGCCACGTACAATATACATAGATCAGAATCTCCATGATGAAGATATAAAAAGTACAATAATCTCCACATAGGCTGAAGATATATAACAAATCAAGATCTCCATAGTGGCTGGAAATATCTGACATATACTGGAACAAGTCACGAGACCTGAAATATCATGAACACTGGCACGATCAAGGAGGTAGCATATAGTGGATGCCACCAAACTGGAAGGTCTTCTACAAAAACCGCCACGAGTACATGTCCTACTATGTGAATAGAGGTGTCAAGGTCGAACATAGTAGTCCATCGTCTGATTACCGGTCATTGATGTATACCGTTAACAGACGCGAGATCACCCATCAATAATGAAAATGGGAATCAAGGTACTAGAGTGCAAACTAACAAGTGTGAATAAATGTGTTGAGGTCGAAAACTTGAGAGAATCCATCGATCAGGGGACATTTATGTATTCCCAAAACTGTCGATGGCGAGAGAACCTGCCACTGATGACTGCAAGTCTCAAGGCACTCAAAATGACTCTAGAC
>LPNX011187760.1:387973-457337 GCA_001517045.1 Pseudotsuga menziesii
CAAGCAAATCTAGATCTAATGCAAGTACAATGCAAAATGCATAATGCAATGCATGATGATAAGCAAAAACTTAGGATTTTTTGAATTTAAAGAGATACAAAAAGCAAGAGAATGATTCTAACCACCCCAGACTCTGCAAGCACACATAAACAGCATTCCATCAAAGAACTAAGGCAAAGGACTCTAATGCACTAATCTCAAACAAAAAATCAAAGATGCCATGACAAGAACTTTCCTAAAAAAAAAAAAAAAATTTAGGCTAAAAAACGTTTCTGGTAAAAAACAGAGGCCTTAACAGACTCAGGCAGTGCCAAAGGAGACTCAGCAACTAACAGCATTCACCCAGCAATCCACAATCTTCCACAAAAAGGTAAAAAACCAGGGTATACGCAACTGTGCGCAGTGAACCCACATGTATACGCGGAAAATCCAGAGGAACCCGCGTGTATACACGACTGTAAATAACAAACCCGCGTACAGGAAGAAAAAGATGCAAAAAATTCAGGCAAATAGACAGGCTGAGACTAAATTCACACCAATCAGGCTCTACCAGGCATACATGCCCCCATGCCCGACACAGAAACAAAAGAGAGAGAGCACTTCAAATACATTGAATGCCAAAAGATCAACCCCCAAAGGACAATTACTAGGAACTCCCCAGCGGAGTCACCAATTCTGTTACGGAGAGAAATTCCTATGGCTTGGGGTACCACAACAGATAGCTAGACTCCAGAAATCAATCTTTCCCAATATGCAATAGAAATTCAAAACATCTAACACTAAAGGATCGAACCTCGTACCTTATTCCGGACGGTTGAAGTAGATCCCCGTTGAGCTTTCCAATCTTCATCTTGAATTGTTATAGCACGTCCTCAACAACAAGTAAACAATACAAGCATACTATATTTCATGGTGTTAGATCTATTCTAGCATATATAATCAATAATGTATAAGAATTTGACATATTCCAATGGATACAACATTCATTCAAATACACATTACTGGACAAGAAAAGATATTTCTATTAATATGAATCAGAGATTACAAGTGAGAACCTTTGATGGCACGTCTGCGAACCGGAGAAACTGAATCCCCCACTTGGGCCTCCACCACCTCAATCCTCCATCACTCCGATAGCAAGCTCACTAACAAAGGCAAGCTTGGGAAGAACACAACAGTGCTCTAAAGGGACAAAGGGATGCAGACTCAAGTATAGTTCTAGCAACAATGGACTATAGTTTCGATACTCTCAATTCTCTCTTCTTGCTTTCAATGTCTCAATGGTTCCTTATATAGATTTTCAAAGTGATACTGAAAGGTCGAATCGGTGCGATCTCAAGGCATATGGAAGGCCAGGAGTCATATGAGTCGGATTCAAGGCAAGGAACGGTCCAACAATTTTGGATTATGCACACATCCTGATGTACGTGACTATAGAGGGAATATCCGCGTATGTACACAGTTATCGGGGAAAAGGACGCATATATCATTTTTCTAATGTTTTTAGGGATGGTCAATGATACATCAAAAGACAATAAATGGTCCATAGGGAATAATGAGTCTGTAGCAGGATAGGGGAAGGCCATACAATGTGTGATTCACCTAGTGTGGTGAAATCCGCTATAACAGTTAACCAGTCATATAACTCGTTTGCATAGGTAGCAAAAAATATCGTATGCAGGTCTGTGAAGATATGTTTTTGTAACCAGTCCTCTATACTAAGCCTAGGACACTTGTTTTCTTTTTCAGAAAATTCTATCTCCTTAGACTCAACCCAGTGGTTAAGTTCTTCTTTAGTAGGATGCCAACAGAGCATTAGCTCTTCAATTTGTTCAAAACCTGCAACTGAACTATTTTTTGGTTATCTATGGGTAGACCTGGGTTTACTGTAATGTACCAACAAAACCCCTAGCTCACTGGCCCTTTCAACGATAGACCACAGAGTGGCCTGAAGTTTCACCCGAAGTGATCCTAGATGTGGTGGCTGAAGACTCACATGTCCTCAACCAGGTTCTGTAGCATCCTAGGTTTCTCCTGACTCTGGTTAACCAGCTGAGTCTCTTTATAATGTTGTATCTCTCTTTCGAGCAAAGTCTGCTGATACTAACTCTTATCGCATCATGGCTTCTCCAACGATGTGCAAACTTTCCTTTGTACTTGACTCTTTACCTGCGATATCCCACACCACGGCTCCTCCGGTAGTGCAATATCACCTTTCTGTGTTGCGATAGCTTCTATGGTAAGACTTAATAGGACTCTCCAACTCTCACGGTCCAATGACTTCCCTTTCTCTCTTATACTATCTTAGCTAACATTCACAAGAGTGTTGAACAGCTTCACTTAGCTTCTATATTCTAATATGCTCAACATCTATTGCGCTCAACTTGCAGACTTGAATATGCAGGAATCTCATGACACTATAGCTGTTATGGTCTGAATCAAACACTGATACTTATATGAAAAATACTTAACACATCCATCTCATATGTAATCCTCTAAGTTACTGTAAACTGAAGGATAGCATACAAACATTCATTAACTTTTAGCTAAGCTCATATAACAGGTAACAGATAGCAAATACGTAAACACAATCACATGAAATAGTCACACAACACACCGATTTTACGTGGTTCACTTCCAAGGAGGAAGCTACGTCCACAGGAACTAGTTTTATATTATATCCCGAAAGAGTAAACACAGTTCCACTGCAACCTATTATGCAGCTCGAGATCTTTTGGGAAACTCCGCATTCTCAGCCGGATCCCTTCTCTCTTAGATCTCTTCTATTCTATTCTTCTTTCTTCTTACAATATATCCTCTCTCTCTCTCTCTCTCTAAATCCCTGCAGATTGTTACATTCATACTCAAGGAGTCGGCTACTGGTTATAGTAAGATAATACAGACTGAATAATAGAACCAGAGCTCGACCCTTTTACAATATCTTACAATATAGATGATTAACAACTAGCTAATTGTCTAACTAGCCAACTGTCTAACTGACTAATTGACCAACCTTTCACAATACAAAATAAATTCTTAAATAGGTGGCCCGAAGGTCTCACCCTGTTACAAAACTATGGGCCTATCCCAACAGTAACCCAAAAACCCTAACTGTGACCGTCGATGCATCTGTACTTTGAACTGTCACTTACTGGTCATACTGCAGCTCTCTGTAGTCTTCCATGCTTCCCGGCACTAATCGTGGGTATGGGCGCCACTTCCTCAATCACTCCCCTTCTATCCTTTGTCTTCAGTACCTCAGCCCATTGCTCCTTTTCCTTTATGAGGGTAGCTCAGCCCTCCTGTCTTCGCCATTGCCTTAAGTGCAGTGGTTGAGATCTCTCTTCTCGGCCACTTCCTTTACTATTTCTTTTGACTTTCTTGTCCCAATATAGCAACTTTTCCTGTAGCTGCGGGCCCTGCTCCAACAAGGTGTTCCACTGGTCTGAATGGTTCAGATCCAGAACAAATATAGGACAGAGGTTGAAGACTCTCCCTATACGCTGTAGATATCTAAAATACAAGGCTTTGATAGTTCACTTATGTACCTGCAAAAAATATCAACACGAAATAGATCAAAGCAACCAGAATATGATCTACTAATCTATGCTAGTGACTAAGGAATCTAGCAATATATATATGTGAAATCACAATAACAACATCATATGTGGGACAGAAATCAACTTGCATTAGAAATATGAAGAATTTTACAACCAAGCCTTAGTGTTGACATGAATCTCCATGAAACCAGCTCTTCATCCCCAAAAGCTCCAACTCTAGCTCTCTATGCTCTCTCCAAATGATCTTGGGCCAAGAATCAATCCAACAGCATAACAATACCTTCAATGTTCTCCCTTCAACCATGGCTATGAGCTCATATTTATAGGGATTTAATGGATAGAGATGGTTGAGAAATTAGTGGGTGAGGTGGCCTCTAAGATCCTAGGATGAGGGATCTCGAGCTCAACCAACCCACAACATTAGGGATAAGGCAGTACATTAGGCTTATCATCTAGAAGTCTCAAGAAACTTTTCTTTTTCCCTTTTTACCCAGGGTACCGCACTTCTCCTTCTATGACAGAGCAGTTTTGGTAATAACTGCATATGGACCAAGGGAAATGGGTGGTGGCACTGCTTGTGGACAACCGATGAATGGTGGTGTGAGTAAGGGTACCACTCCTGGATAAAGGGGCATGCACAGTGCTGGGAATTTGTATGACAGATTGATGAAAAACCATTTAGTTTCCACTCCAGAAGCTAGGATTCAGGGCAAGTAGGTATGTCAAATGTCTTATCACATGATGGTGACAGGATTTTGGTATAACACCCCTCCACCTTGGAATAAAACTGTCCTCAGTGTTCCATTACATAGGAATGCATATACAATTTGCACATCAAAATTTCAAAATTTTGCGGATCTGTCCCACGTTCGATTATTTACTTGAACTTTTAGGACCAAGCCCCTCGGCTTCCACGATTTTCTCCTGCTATTTCTCAGCTTTCGGCTCATCCCCAAGTCGAGGAACTTTGTGGCTGCTACTCTCTTTATGTTCCCTTATTGGGCAGTCCCGACATAAATGATTTCGTTTGCATTTCCAACATTTCACTGGCTGCTTCATCTTTACCTACTCAATTTCCTTTGAGTATTCATGCCTGGAATGTTTCTTAACGGATTGCTTGGATTCATATCCCATCATTGATCCACTTTCCTTGCCTTTATGGATTTCCCCTAGAAGTATTTTTACCTCCTTTTGTAAACCAATAGAGTCTTGCAAAATCTGATGGTTCATCTCATTCTGCCTTTTATGTATCTTGAGCATCTCTCCAAGATTCTCTTGGGTCCTAGAAATCATTTGAAGGAGAATTCCATCCAAGTCCAGTAGCTTTTGGTATGCTGCCATGATCAATGTGCACCACTGGATTTCACTTTTCTCACTTGTGAAATGCACCATTGAAATTTTGTTAGACCAGGCATAATATAGGCATTAAAATCAGTCAATTAATTGCCCAATTTGCATGACAGTCCAAGTCTCATCAAGGATACTTTCATATTTTTCATGCCTTCCCAACAGGCACATGAGCTCATTCATGTCCATTCTTGGGAAGGGAATTAACCGTTCCCGCATTCATAATTTACTTTAAGCAAATACACACATTCCATTTTCAATCATACATGCATTCAACAATCTTTTGTTTTCACAATGCATAAATATATACATATATATAATCAAAAGGGCAAGAGAGAGCAGCAAGAGTTTTTCCCCTCTTTTTTTTGTTCCATCCTAGAACCCACACCACCATTGTGGCTTTTCATGCTCTCAGCCTCTTTCACTTCATCGTGAATGCTGGACCAATCCCTCTTGGTCATGACACTTAGTGTCTCCAGTCTATTTCAAACCTCTCAACCATGGAGCCTCCCCGCATGGTTTGTCTCGACTGCTAGGACCTTCACAGTCATACTAGCACCTTTTTCATTACTGCTCATTCTGAGCTCTTCAGGACAGTCACATGTCCACATGCACCCCTAGGATTCTCTTATAGTCCTCTCTCCCAATGATACCTATATCCATACATTGAATAGATTCACATGTTTAGTTTATTCTCATCACTTTTTATCTCTAAAATAAGAGCTTAAAACATCATAACCAAATCATATACACATATATATTCATAAGCAAGATATTGCAAATAATCCAATACTTATCTATATTGTCAATTTCCTCATTGGTCCACAGGATCCTGCTTCGCTTTGCAAGCCTTGGAATCGCCTATGGACTTAGATGTTAGGTCAGCATGTAGGCTGCTTTACAACATCCTTATATATATATATATATATATATATATATATCAGGCACAGTCAAGCCAACCTTCAGTTGGGTTTATCATACCGTCAACAAATCGCCTACACTTATATCAACAACCAATCATCAACCAATCCAACACTGTTGGGTTTATTAGGCCATCAACAGTAACACATGCACTTATATTAACAATAAATGACCATTTCTAGGTTTCATTTTTAGCCATGAGCTCTAATTCCATTTAGTGTACAACATCAGGCTACATCTATTTAGCCTGACAACATAGCAACATAAGCAAACTCATCAGCGTTATTGTTCTAAAACTATAATCATATTTCATAACATTCACTATCAAGTATTGAGACACCGGGAGTACATCCACTCCCTAGGGTGTAATCAATATTGAAAAACCCTTTCATGATCCGACATCGAAAAAGTGTGCACCCTTTTTTAGTGTGTGCCATGTAGTCCCTATTCATACTCAAGCAATCGGTCATCATGGAAATAAAATCAAAACGTGTTATGAATATGAAATTTTAATAATTTGACATGCATATTCTTATCTAGGGTCATAGAACACTTATCCATTTGCCATTGCGGTATTCTTTCATTAACGAGGAATGGGAGCTCCCTTCTCTAAGTTGACAGTCGCTCGGTTTGCCATCCCAATTCCTATTTACATTCTGTATCCACACATGTCTTACCGACATAACATATACCTACTCACTCATGTTGCTTACCAAACATGCAGTGCAGATGAGACATTCCCAAAATGTCCAATGGAGTTTCACCCAAAACCCATTTCCAAGATAAGGGAAAACCTTCCCATGAAGTTTGGCTCCTGCGGGCCATCACACATGATCTTCCTGCAGTGTGTACCCCTGGCACATTCATCAAATAGCCAAACAGTCAATCATTATTTGATAATACAATCCAAATTTGATTGTTCCATTACCAAGCAATGACATTAGTAATTAAATTCAATGAGAATTTGCAACTCTGTTTACTACAGAAATTGATTTGCTTGGCAATGAGGTGATCCGCAATTGTGGGTCTCTTGTAAGTAGCACCGCTATGCCCATTATAATTTTATGGTTACTAGCATAACATGAATATCCACTTACAATGTGTCCTCCTGACACAATCTTATGCAAGCCAATAGTGATTAGTAGTTTTCAGCAATTTCTTAAATCCGAAACTCACAATTAAAATTTAACAACCCATCATGCATACAAACTATTTCCACAGCCATGAGACTCTTCTCATAAGGTTTGGCTCTTTCACATTGTAGATTTCAGCCTTTGTCATGGTCTTACCCAAATTTCCATGCTCCAAACAATCTACCTGAAACCTGAACCTTAGTCAGCCAAACACTTAGTAAGTCTTGAGGCATATAACTTTTTCATTGCTGCAACAATCATTGAAGCATTTTCAGAATTTATAAAATTCAAACACTTCCAGCTGTTAATCACATCAATATTACCAAAACTCATTTACTTCACGCAACCATTATCATACTAAAGTTTGCAAGGTCACATCATTTATGCCAAAATGAAATGTTCAGATACTCCTTACTCCACAAGCATATCATTGTACCACCTTGCCCTTCCATAGAGCATTTCCGGCAGCCAATCGATCTTCACTACCCTCTTCATGCACTTACTATCCTACATTCTTGAAATGGTTCCAGAATTTTCATCAATTCATCATTAACTCATGCACTATCTCTATGCATTCATGCATTGCATCGCAACATTTGCACCTATACTTATGTATGCATATCTACAACATTTACTCATACTTTTCATATGCATCCATTCAATGCATAATTGCAAGATTTATAAAATATTTTAATACATACCCACTCAATGCTACCTTGCATTGATTTAGGAATACTATGCATTCAAACATACCATGCATGGCCTAACCATGACTACTTCATATAGGATGCATGACTATAATCAAGATCATCAGTGCTTACTTTCCTTGGGCTACTAAGCTCATAACAACATAATACAAGCATGACACCTTTCTCTATGAATGCAGCATAAAATTCAAATACCCACATGGTATGAGACCTCTTGCTTTTACCACTCCATGCAATTGTCATAATTAAATTCTTACCTTCATGGGTCCTACTTACACCCTTGACATTACCAATTTGGTTTGTCCTTTGGAAGAGATTGCAGAATTTGCTCACCAACTTTTGATTCTGGACTTGTTGCCTTATCCCTTTTTCCATGGGGTTGCTAGTCACATTTGTCCGCATCAGCAACATATTCAGCCATGTCCATGTTGTCATTGGTTTTTCCACTAATGCCAACATCAATGCAATAATTATTATTAGTGGCTCATTATAAATGTATAATTCTCACTATTCTTACCAACATGTATCTTATGCATGCTAGGCATATCCTCATACATTTCATGTATAAAACTTATAATCATAATTAGCAAGATAGGCTTTAAGGAAATTTCCCTTTTCAAGTCCCTCATCCCTGCATGGAACTCCTCTTCCACACAACAGCTGGTTTGACTTCATGGTCTTGCTACCTCTAGGCACGCAATTCCTAGATTTTCCATATTGACAGTAGTACATTTCTCTTTCAAGCAATCACTAGCACTTTGTTTCTCCACACTCAAATTCTGGTACCTCTCCCTTGTTCCCTTCTGGATAAGCTTTCCAATGCCTATCCACATGCTTCATTCCAACCTCGAGTGTGAAAACCACACCACTTCAAAAATGATGCTTTTACCAAATGTATTCTAGTATGAAATGTTAACTTCAGCCACCTGGAATTTTCTTCTTTTTCATCCCTATAATCCACTAAAAAATAGTTGGAATTTGCTGAGAAAAATTCCACTTCGAAAAACCAAAAATTTCCTTCTCTTCATCGGATCTCTTCCCCACTAACTTTCCAGTGTTTTGGTGAGCAAATCGTCTAAACTTCCGATCTGCATCGACAATGCCAAGGACTATTCATTGGATCCTTTTCTCACTAACCTTCCAGCATTTTGATGGCTAGAATGTCTAATTTTCTCCACTGTATCGGGCCTGTAGTGATCTATCACTTCAGACTTCATTGGCGGTAAGGACCTCAACACTTCCACAGTGTCGGCACTCCCGAACACTAAATGCCACCGTAGATTTGTATCGAAACTTAGAACCACTATTCAATAAACACATCGGCATCGACGAGTGGAAGGTCTAGTGCATCAGTGGGATAGTTTACTCAACAGTCGCAATGGTGGGTGGTATTCCCACTGCAGTCTCTGCAGACCTCTTACCCCATTGGCAGTTTCATCTTCTATCTGTCGATGATTAGATCTATTATTTCATTGGATGGTTAGTCCCTTAGGTGGCTGCAATGGCAGTTCATCATCATTTAACCTTTTCTTATCGACGGTCTGATCCACTAATAAGTTCCAATTAGAAATCTAAAGCACAACTATTACGGCATCGACAGTCAGAAGCTCTGGTCACTACGGCATCGACAGTCAGGACTTCTACCCATCAGAAGGTTAGTCCTCTAGACTTCTGCAATGGCAGACACACAATCAGCTAAAAAATTTTGATGCCCATCGGTGGACCAGACCACTAACTTCTCCTGCGGTGTCAACGAATACTTCAACTATAATTTTCTGATCGGCAGTTGAAACAACTATCCATTGGAGTGATAGTCTACTAAACAACCACGATGGCAGATGCAAAATCAACTAAGCATCGGTGATGCGATCAAATAATCATCATCGATCGTCGATGAATTCACTACCTCAACAATTTTTTCCAAAATTTCCTCTCCATCGCTGTCAGTGGTCCAAATGACTAACTGTCATCGATTGATTTACTAAACTCCATCGACATGTCATCGGTGATCCCTTTAACTTAGTGGCACCGATTGTCGATGCTTGGTGTCAAGTGGTCGATCAACTAGATGTCACCGATCTGTCTAACTAATTTTTCCGCCGCTGGGGTTTGCATTAGAGGTCCATCTGTCTAAGTTTTCCAATGTGCCGATGGCCAAGCACTTAGAAAATTTTCCGAAACCAAGGTTATTTTTCCCTCATCGAGTGACCTTCAAACTAGCTCTTCCATTACATAGGAATAACTTCTCACTAAGTTTTTCGATGAGGCAATCATTCTGGCACTTAGAAAATTTTTGAAATTTTTCCCGCCATTCACCCAGTTTCTCCTGGTTTCTTCTGGGTAGTAGGAACCCTGCCTCTATGAACTATTTTTCATGGCCCTCTGAGGCCCAAATGCTACAACATAAGCTCTATCACTGCATCTTCATGGCTCATTCAGGCCCATGTTGCAACCAGAGCTCTGATACCATACGGTAACATCCCCAACCCTCTGACCGGTGAGAGGACACTACCAAACAAACAAAAACCTCCGGGAAAATAGCCCCGTGAACATGAATAAGCATATAATGCTGAAATATAAAGATTAAAACATAAAACATACTAAGATGCATAATCCTTCATATACATAGTGTAAGCAAACATACGTTCATTTAAGCATACCACATGTTCATCATATTCATTAATCAGTAAATATAAATGTAGAGATGGAATAGTCAAGAATACTCATCTTAAAAAGAATTCATCCTGCAACCAGCTACGTCACTGTAATGTTCCACCCAACCATAGGCCAGCGTGCTCATCAATCTCTTAGCAACACTGAGACACAAGTCTCTGCAGCAAGTATAAAACACAAGTCCAGCAAGACACGAAGACATAAAGAGTAATGCACTAATGGCAAAACAAAAAGGATAAATGACTACAACTACTTTCAAAGAAAAATCAATGAAAAAGCGGTCTCTGGTCACAAAAGTAGCATCCAACAGACAACATCAGACCCAAGGAAGACCCAACCACACTCACAACCCACCCAGAAACTTCCCACAACATCAAACTCACCAAAAGGGAGGATGTACGCGACTGTATAAAGAACAGCTGCGTATGTACGTGACTTTTGTCCAAAAATCTACGTATGTATGCGAGAGATAAGGATGCCTACACCAGAGTTAACTAGACTTCTAAGACATCCACACACCCATCAATAGGAATCAGTCCTTTCTTTGCTTCACAATCCCTCAGGCCCTAACTTCCCTTTCTACTACTTTTCAAGGGTTATGGAGAAGAAAGGCAGTGGTCTAAATCTGGCTGAGTGGCTCCAAACACCAGTTTTCTCAAGCATACCCAGCCTCTAATCCTACTCTCAATAGTATGAAGACCAACCACTGCATACCGCAGTAAAACAAAGAGTTAATAGCTCTATGAAGAAGATGAAGACAACAAGGTGACAACCCCAAATGAGAAGGTGAACATAGCTCAAGTCAACAAGATGACTCAAAGTTTTTCTTTGGCCCTAGTGTGGCCAAAACAACTCAGCAGCACCCAAAAGATATGTGCACATGCAATAACCAAGAATAGGGAAGATCAACAACCCAATCCCATAATGAAATAATGGGAACCTTACACAGTCTGCAGATGGGGAAGAAGACATATTCCCAGCATTGACAGGGAAAGCATACACACAGCAGAGTCATGCCCCTTAGGCCGCTTTTCTAGTTTTCTGAATGAGATCACAATCCCCCAACCCATGCGTGAGATAAAAACCATCAGATTTCCATCCTATGCATGAGGATTAAACAAAATGATGGGGAAATTCTATTACGGAGAGAAATTCCTATGGCTTGGGGTACCACAACAGACAACTTTGACTCCAGAAATCAATCTTTCCCAATATGCAATAGAAATAAAATGTCTAACACTAAAGGATCATACCTCATACGTTATTCTAGACGGTTGAAGTAGATCCCTGTTGAGCTTTCCAATCTTCAACTTGAATTCATATAATACTTCCTCAACAACAAGTAAACAATACAAGCATACTATATATCATGGTGTTAGATCTATTCTAGCATATATAATCAATAATGTAAAAGCATTTGACATATTCCAATGGATACAATATTCAATCAAATACACATCATTGGATAGGAAAAGATAGTTCTTATTAATATAAATCAGAGATTACAAGATATATACAACCTATGATGGCACGTCTGCGAACCGGAGAAACTGAATCCCCCACTTGGGCCTCCACAACCTCAATCCTCCATCTCACGATAGCAAGCTCACTAGCAAAAGGTAAGCTTGGGAAGAACACAAAAGTTCTCCAAAGGGAGAAAGGGATGCAGACTCAAGTATAAATTACGTCAACAATGGACTATAGTTTCTTTGCTTTCAATCTCTCTATCTGCCTTCAATGTACCAAGGGGTTCCTTATATAGCTTCACAAGGGATAATGAAGGGTCGAATCTGAGTGATCTCAAGGCATATGGAAGGCCAGGAGTCGAATGAGTCGGATCCATGTCAAGGAAAACTCCAAAAGGATTTGGATTATTCACACATCTTGATGTACACGGTTATATGGGTCAAACCCACGTATGTACGTGGTTATCGGGTAAAAAGCCGCGTATATCATTTTTCATATATTTTTAGTGATGATCAAGGAAACATCAAAGGATAAAAGATAGTCCATGGGGTCTAAAGAGTCTACAGCGGGACAGGGGAAGGCCATACAAAGTGTGATTCACATGGAGTGGTGAAATCCGCTATAACAGATGCCCCCTAATGTGTGAGGTCAGAGGGGTCGTACGATGGTCGAAATACATTATAAGTCCATCCGAGAAGTGGAGTGATGAAGGATCCCAAATGGAAGACCAGCCACCCAATCAGCATAGTACAATGATACAACTCTGCATATAACTGCAAGTACTTATAGCAGTCCCGGATACATAAGAATACAATGGCCATGAATAGGCATAATACATGATATCACATATGTGTTCATCGCCACATACAATATACATAGATCAGAATCTCCATGACGAATATACACAAAGGACCATGATCTTCAAAATGGATGAAGATATACAATAGATCAAGATCTCCTTAGTGGCTGGACATATTTGACATACACTGGAATGAAGTCACGAGGGCTGAAATATCATGAACACTGGCATGATCAAGGAGGTAGCATATAAGAGATGCCACCAGTCTAGAAGGTCTTCTACACAAACCGCTACGAGTACATGTCCTACTATGCGAATAGAGGTGTCTAGGTCGAACATAGTAGTCCATCATCTGATTACCGGTCATTGATGTATACCGTTAACAGACGCGAGATTACCCACCGATAATGAAAATGGGAATCAAGGTACTAGAGTGAAAACTAACAAGTGTGAATAGATGTGTTGAGGTCGAACACTTGAGAGAATCCATCGATCAGGGGACATTGATGTATTCCCAAGAAATTGTCGATGGCGAGAGAACTTGCCACTGATGACTGCAAGTCTCAAGGCACTCAAAAGGACTCTAGATTCCAATCCCAAAATAAATGATCTGAAGTCGATGGGATGAAATCCGCTGGAAGGAGGGCATTAAGGCATCCCCCATCATCCAACATGAGGTACTCAGCAAAGCTGTCTAATGTGGAAGGACTCGATCATAAGGTGCACGAACCAGTAACTGTACCGGGTATGGTCGACATGCAAAGTCAAGATAACTAAGGAATGGCCGACATAGGTTTTAACTTCCTTCGAACAAGAGCATAACGGCGTATGGTGACTAAATGAAGGTAGCATAGACTCGATATACAAACTCGGACATCTCTGTGACACAGGAGGCATCAACAGAGGCTCCATAGGGACTGGAAGCTTAACCAGTCGGTGGAGATAAACTCAGATAAACAAGTATAGCTCCTAAGTCAAACTATAACCCAACCAATGGATGTAATATACAGTGCTCTTTTCGAAGGCGACACGACTCGACAACTGCCAAAGATAACATCTTTCCTTGTCCGGCTTTTTGGTTTTTTGATTTTTTTTTTTTGGACTTTTTCATTTATTTGAAAAGCTTTAAAAAAGAATAAACTACCTTTATAGTTACAAACTAGGAGGAGACAAGTGTCATAAGGGCAAACAAACTAGTTCCAAGCAGTGGAACATACCTATGCTCAATGCAAGGATACATGTGTAGGATATCGACACTCGGGGGAAAATCCCCTCCCGGTAAAAAGGGAGATCAAGCTACGGAGGATATATAAAATGGCTCTGCATGGCTAGACATGAGACAAGATCGAGCTATATGGCTGAAACGCAATGTCAGGGGAGCCGGCATAAATCTCAATAAGGCAGGAAAATCTCATGATAATGCATTCACAACTTGACATAGGGGGAGTCCGGAGGGAAACAGGCTAGCATAAGATCAAGAGGAGTATGAGGCTCTTGTGAAATGTCATGGCAATACTATACAATAGAATCCCACACCCTAAAGGAGAAAACGTTGGCATGGGCACCAAATGCAAATAAGGTGCTAACTAGGGTACCCATGTAAGGTGAAGCTCTACCACTCACATCATGCCACTTCTAAAGCAGCAAGAAGGTTCCGTGACATAATAGAGTGGGTTTGTACCTAAGGTCAAGATGGAACGGTCATAAGCCAATGCATAGGTGCAAGCGGATGTGAAATCCTAACCTATATGCCAGTTTAGACATAATACCTGTGATAGGAATGAACGGGTCAAAACCTCAGAGAGAGTGTACAAAAAATGGACCCTACATGACAACCATATTAGTCCAAAACAACCCAAAATAGTCAATAAAGAATCCAAACTATAGGATATAGGGAGGAATGATCATGACAACTGCTCCCAAAGGAAACAATGCAGTGAACGATAGGACATAAAAAGGAAAGTAAGGTGTAGACCCAACATTCACGCATCCACTACCACCCCCATGAGGGTGACCACTGTTGTAAAGATCAAGCGAAAGAAAATAAAAAATCCTCCACAAATGGAGTAGAGGATGGAATATGACCATTCCCAAATCTATGAGCACGGCAACGGGTTGTGATGCCCCCAAGTCTGACACCAGGGTCCGTACTAGGACCAAGGATGGGTGATAGGATACCAGGTATGTCGAAAATAAAAGGACCTGAACTCAAGAGAGCATAAATATACTCAAGTAACCATGATCCCAAAGGCCAACTAGCGCATAAAGAGCACACTCCTAAGAAAATATACAGCCAAAATACAAGCAAACCAAGGGGAGGATATGTGAGCTCCCGAATGCAACAAGTATGTCTCGCCTAGGAGAGGCCCGAAACTCCCATACACTACAAGCAGAGGTACGTAACCAATTATTGTGGCCCTCAGCTTCAACGCGTAAAGCGACTGTGCTGTCTGACCCCAACCTGGCCGGGACACCTGCAGAATAACCTCTACAAGTACCCCCTCTATATCCTAGGTAAGGTCACCTCAATATAATCAAAGCGCAGGAGGACATTCGTAGGCGGGATTGACCGTATGGGTAGGGTAGCAAATCCCAAAACTCTCGAAAGAGCCCCCAGATATGAATACAATACTGGAAATATCTCCGGTGCTACTCAGTTATGACTAGGGGTCATCCCAATCAATAACCGCTCACACTGCCTCGTGCTTAAATCCCGTTTGAGAGGAGGATCCTGAGAACGATGGTTATACCAAGGATTTCACACACTCCCTGGATAGAAACCTAGATGTTGTTGTTTAGTGATCTTGGAGAATTGACTTACAATGAACTATTCCAAGATCCTAAAACCTAAGCTTGTTGGTGCACCCTAGAAAAGAAAAGAGTGTAATTCATTTTAATTAGCGTTGATTTTAGTTGGCTGTAATTACTCAAAGGCAAATGGTCGTGCAACTAGTGAAGTTATGACTCAGCAGTGAATTAAATATGCACACCATAACAAACAATGCTAAGTGCAATCTTTGTCAAATGAAAAATAGGGTATGCCACTACATGAGATGCATAAATATATATTCCTTTCTGAATGCCAATGCAATCCTTCCTATATGAAAGCCTAAAAACAACTCTCATTCAAGCAATCCAATGCAAGTACCTCCTCAAATCCATATCTAATATGCAACTAAAAGTGCAACTACTTTGTATTTTTCAAAATAAAAGAATGAAAAATGCAATAAAATCATCTAAAACTCTCAGTCTCTATGGCAAGTATAAAACACAAGTCCAGCAAGACACCGAGACAAAAAGAGTAATGCACTAATGGCAAAACAAAAAGGATAAATTACTAAAACTAATTTCAAATAAAAATCAATGAAAAAGCAGTCTCTGGTCACAAAAGCAGCATCCAACAGACAACATCAGACCCAAGGAAGACCCAACCACACTCACAACTCACCCAGCAACTTCCCACAACATCAAACTCACCAAAAGGGAGGATGTACGTGACTATATAAAGAACAACTGTGTATGTATGCGACTTTTGTCCAAAAATCCGCGTATGTACGTGAGAGATAAGGATGCCTACACTAGAGTTAACTGGACTTCTAATAAATCCACACACCCATCAATAGGAATCAGTCCTTTCTCTGCTTCACAATCCCTCAAGCCCTGACTTCCCTTTCCAATACTTTTCAAGGGTTATGGAGAAGAAAGCCAGTAGTCTAACTCTGGCTGAGTGGCTCCAAACACCAGTTTTCTCAAGCATACCCAGCCTCTAATCCTACTCTCAACAGTATGAAGACCAACCACTGCATACAACAATAAAACAAACAATTCATATCTCTATGAAGAAGATGAAGACAACAAGGTGACAACCCCAAATGAGAAGGTGAACATAGCTCAAGTCAACAAGATGACTTAGAGTTGTTCTTTGGCCCTAGTGTGGCCAAAACAACTCAGCAGCACCCAAAAGATATGTGCACATGCAATAACCAAGAACAGGGAAGATCAACAACCCAATCCCATAATGAAATAATGGGAACCTTACATAGTCTGCAGATGGGGAAAAAGACAGATTCCCATCATTGACAGGGAAAGCATACACACAGCAGAGTTGTGCCCCTTAGGACACTCTTCTAGTTTGATGAATGAGATCACAATCCCCCAACCCCTACGTGAGATAAAAACCATCAGATGTCCATCCTATGCATGAGGATTAAACAAAACAATGGGGAAATTCTGTTACGGATAGAAATTCCTATGGCTTGGGGTACCACAACAGACAGCTTTGACTCCATAAATCAATCTTTCCCAATATACAATAGAAATAAAATGTCTAACACTAAAGGATCAGACCTCATACCTTATTCCGGATGGTTGAAGTAGATCCCCTTTGAGCTTTCCAATCTTCAGCTTGAATTGATATAATACTTCCTCAACAACAAGTAAACAATACAAGCATACTATATATCATGGTGTTAGATCTATTCTAGCATATATAATCAATAATGTAAAAGCATTTGACATATTCCAATAGATACAATATTCAATCAAATACACATCATTGGACAGGAAAAGATTGTTCTTATTAATATAAATCAGAGATTACAAGATAGATACAACCTATGATGGCACATCTGCGAACCGGAGAAACTGAATCCCCGACTTGGGCCTCCACCACCTCAATCCTCCATCTCACGATAGCAAGCTCACTAGCAAAAGGCAAGCTTGGGAAGAACACAAAAGTGCTCCAAAGGGACAAAGGGATGCAGACTCAAGTATAAATCCGGCAACAATGGACTATAGTTTCTTTGCTTTCAATTTCTCTATCTGCCTTCAATGTACCAAGGGGTTCCTTATATAGCTTCACAAGGGATAATGAAGGGTCGAATCCGAGCGATCTCAAGGCATATGGAAGGCTAGGAGTCGAATGAGTCGGTTCCATGTCAAGGAAAACTCCAAAAGGATTTGGATTATGCACACATCCCGATGTACGCGGTTATATGGGTCAAACCCACGTATGTACGCGGTTATCGGGTAAAAATCCGCGTATATCATTTTTCATATAGTTTTAGGGATGATCAAGGAAACATCAAAGGATAAAAGATAGTCCATGGGGTCTAAAGAGTCTGCATCGTGACAGGGGAAGGCCATACAAAGTGTGTTTCACCTGGAGTGGTGAAATCCGCTATAACAAATTCCCCCAAGCGGTGCATGAGGAAGAATGATTTCCCTCTGTGTGTGTGTGGGTTACCAGAACAACTCGCAGTGGGAGGAAAACCAACACCCCCTTGTCTGAGAGTGAGCCAAACCCCAAAACCTCCGAAGAAGTCCCCTCGTGGAAGAGTGGAAAGTGTTTTTCTTCTACCCCATGTGATGTGAAGAGGAAGAGTCAACTGGTGGAGTGGGTACGTGGGCAAGGACTGACAATCCTGCCATACCCACCACTACTCAGGAATAACTGCTCCTAGACAGCAGAAATTAAATGGGTGGCCGACACATGGCAAACTCCCAATGACCCCCACGGGTTAGACAACCCCCCCCCCCTTAACCTTAGGAATCATGCCCTTTTCATTTAATGTTGCACTGTCGTAGCTGGCTATAGGTGTATTTTAATTAATGTGCATATTTACATGATGCCCAAAACTATAATGTGCTGGATAGCACGATATACCATCGGCAACGATCCCTATTGCTGAAACATACACAACCAAATTGATGGTGGGGATTTTTCCTTTAGCTCCACACCATGATTAATTATAACATATACATCATGTATATTTTAATGCAACCGTTGTCAAAACTGGGGATATTACATTGCAGGACACAATTATGATAAAGATAAGTATCTCTTGTGTTTCAATCCTTGCGAGTGTACTTGTTAATAAATTAATACGAAATGATGAATTCTTGAATGAAATGTGTTGTGTTTCCATTGTATATTTCTTAAATGATGCATCTATGTGTGTAATTAATTCAATGAATTTTCTAAGTTATTATGAAGATAGATCGACCGGATTGGTGATGGCCTGGATGCTTATAAATAAGTTCTAGACTTAGAAGATTTTCATTAGCATATTGAAATTCTGCATATTTAACCTTTCCGCAACTTGTGGGATGCAGGATGCGGGATGCCGAAAATTTCTTTGGAAATTTTGATCTCCCATTTTTCCTTCTGCATTTTCCTTTCTGCAACTTGTGGGATATGGGATGTAGGATGCAGGATGCAAAATGCAGAAAAATTGTTTTGCGAAATCTGCTTTCCGCACTTGCGGGATGCGAAATGTGGAAAAGTCATTTTGTGAGATATGAATATAGATAAATAGATCTTTTGCATGGAATTTTTAAATAGAGGCAAGGTAGCTACTAAGTCACAGTCAAAATTTGATTGTCTGGTGAAAAAGAAAAAACATGAACAAACCATTAACACAGAGCATTGTAAAAATGAATTTTGTATCAACTTTAGAAGAAAGGCTTGGTGGACATATAAAAATAATAGCTAAAGCATAGTAAATATGAATTCCAAATTTTTATACTCTCATTTCAGACATGAAGGAAAACATAATGGAGAGATAAAAACGGAAAAACATTCACATAGGAAGGGAAAGTACATACTGCAACATGAAATAACACATGAATCTCTGAAAGACGCCAATTTTCAGCTTTGTAATTTAAATAAATACTTGAATACACAAATATCCAAAATCTCATGGGTCCCAACCCTTACTTCATCAAATGTAAGAATACTTATACAATTTCTCCTCGAAATGAACAATAAACTTAACTATCTAACGATTTCGACCGTATATTACATGTGTCAAAACAATTATCTATTACAAAATAGTTCTGATATTACAAAACTTCTTAACTAATTAATTTAAAAAAAAAACATTTTATCATAAAATATATCTTTCACTGAAACTCCTTTTGCGTTGTCTTCTTTGATGTCTTGATTGTTGTAACTTATACTTAGTTGATCCATATTGTTGAACTGCTCTCCAATGTTCAATATTAGAAAAATATGCAACAACCATTTCATGTGCTAGAACTATGAGTTCCATGTTGTCTACATATGAAAAATTAGGAACCTTGGCACACGCAACTTTAAAATCAAATAATGACTCGAACTCTCTAGCCAATTTATCAAACACAAATCTTCCAAACAGAGCCTGTTGCATATCTTCAAACTTACTGTGATTTAACTTGCAATTGACCAATTTATCTAGATATTCCTTTTGAGACAATAATGGTCCTTTTTCCTCCCAGTAGAAAAGAATTACCCTGCTTACCAAAGGAGTAAATAACTTAATCAATTCTTTGAATTTATGACTTATAATTCAACTTTATCTTGTACAGTATCCAACATTCTATATTTTCCAATCACTTTTCTATCCCAAGAGATAACAACAACTCTGTCTCATATATCAAACCTTCTGACTTGATCTTTTGATAAGGTACTTAAAAAGTTGATAGCATTCTAAGCTACTTCCATTGGCTTCTTATTTAATTCTTGTTTTACTATCAAAATATTATGTCTGCCTGCTTTCAGAGCACTCTCCTAATCTGCAATATGATCTAAATATGGTTTAAACTTATTAGCTTCTAGAATAATCTTATCCCAAAGCATATGTCTAGACCCTTGCAAGGCCATTTGGCCAACCACCTGCTTTGCTAACTTGGTATTCTAATTTATTAGTTCTTGACATTTTTTTTCTACTTGCTTCTTCTCTTGTTCTCTTTTCAAAATTGTCTCTTCTAGATTCTTGTTCTATTGCTTTAATTCTGTGAGTTCTACATCTTTCAGGTTTACCTGAGACATTTTTTTAGAAAGATAGGTTGCATCTATTTCTATTGAAGGAACAGTAAATTAATTTTTAACTTCTTCACATTTTCTTGTAATTATTTTTCTCTTGCTTCAAACTTATTTTTTATATCCTTTTCATTTTCTATCATAATCTTATCATCCCTTTCCCAATTCTTTTCTTTTTCTTAGAGCTTTAACATCTTGGCTTTACAATTAATCAATTCAGTGTTTAATGCTTCCTTCTCCTTCTCAAACTTTGTCAATTCAAAGGTTTGAATAAGCTAAGTGGAAGGAATTTTCAATTTATTTTTTAGCTCATGAACTTCTTTCTATTTTTCATCAAACAACTTTTGAGCCACTGCTCCTTTGTCCGACTGCCCATCAACCTTCAATAATTCCTCCTGCAACTTTTTAATTTTGATTTGAAGAGCCTTGTTCTCAACCTTTTCTTTCTGTAGGAAGTCCTGAGATTTCTTTTTATTGAACTCCAATTTGCACACCTGTAATGTATATTTAAGCAATCTTGTATATATGATATCACCTATTTCTCTGTGTAGTTGTATCATATTTGTTCTAGGGATATTCTCTAAGTTCACATTCACCTCTGATACCTTATTACCAACAGTCATGGACAAACTCAGTGTATCTTTGGCATGATCCCTTACTATTTTTAAAGTTACATCTGGCTTTGGAAATTGTCTCACTTCCTTGTATAATTTTATTGTTTCATCAAAGGTTTTATCAGCCACTTCCCTGTAGGTATTCAAACACTCCTCTTTTGATGTATACTTATCTGGGGTTACTCCATCAAATACATATTCCTGAAACTCCAGACAGGTTACTTTTACTTTCTTCTATTTACCTTTCACACTGCTCTTCTTCACCTATACCATTTGTCCCTCTTGTCCAATTTTCTGCTTCTTCGGTGTACTAGCAGTGTCTACTTCTTTAGTGTTTTTGAAACCTGGATGTTCTCTCTTCTTTGAATTTATTGAAAAAACTTATTAATGATGAAATATTACCAACAACTGCAACTATGTTAGAAATATCCATTGGGGGAGAATTATTTCTAGGTATGGATGAGATAGAGTCTTGTTCCATGCTGATATTATCTAGGGTTTTATTAGGATAATGTTCCCAATTAGCTTCCTCTATGAGTCTAGCTACTTCAATATGTTCAGAAGTCTTATTTTTGTTTTCATGTCTTCTTTTAGAGATTACCTGGTGTGGATCATAGTTGATAGTAGCTCCCAAAGAAAACCCCACGCTTTTGATCAGATTATCAATTATTGGTAGAGAAACTCTACTTTTGAGAAAATATGGCCCTTCCTCCCAGGGAAATTTAATATCTAGACTCTTCCTAAAGTTTAAGATGTGTTCTTCCTCAACTATAAGCCTTTGTCTAAAAAATTACAAAGAAAAGATTCTAGTTATCAAAAAGGCTGGAAGAATATAAGGCTGGTGCACAAATCCATATAACCTTATAATTGTTTCAGTCTTTGAAAGGAACCAATCTAATATCCTTTTACTATGGGAAAGTTGCAATGTTTCCTTCATCTCTGGAAATACCCTGGGAAATCTTTCCTGAAAGAAAATGCGGTATATTTTTCCATCAAACAATTCATGAACTTGCAATAATCCTGGGTCATTTCATCAGTGATTACCAACTCAAGAAACTGTATGTTATCTTCATTATGTGATAAGAACATCTTCAGCAAAAAGGACTGGAATCTGAAAACTCTAGTACTTTGGAAGTTGACTAACTGAGAATGAATGTTCTTAGCTAGGAACTCATCAAACTTAAGGAAACAAAACTGGAAAGACTAACCTATAAGTTCAGACTCAAGTGGGAAAGTACTTAAGATAAACAACAAAATCAACAGTGACTCTGTAACATAACCTATAGTGTCTAACCCCAAAAATTGACTGGCTAAAGTTATACATGACTAGATTTATTCATTAAACAAAACCAGGTCAATAGGGTAAGATAAACTTATAACCTCACTATCAGGCATTGAACATGACTTTAAAAAGGCTTCCTTACTCTCGGTTGTAGACTCTTGGAAGAAATGTATGATGTTTTATTCTTTGTACTCTTGGGATAAATGAACAAAATAATCTAGGATAGATAGGGTTTTGCAAATAACAGAGGCATGAATAGGGAAAAGGATACTAGAATTAGGTTTATTCATGACGACTTCTTCAACTATCAGAATAATTATTCGCACACCACTCAACAAATTTAGGGAAATTGGGGGTCTGGTCAACAGAGAAAAAATAAAATAAAGACATGAAAACACCATGGGTGTCACTACCCTGGTCCTTAATAATTTTCAATGTATTTGTAGCCGTCTCAATTGTTTCATTGCATAAAATGGTATCAGAAACTTTAGCATTTTTGTCTTCGAATATTTTCTCATCCTTCTGAAAGGGAACCCCTAACTCTTCACTATTTTCCACTTCTACCACTTCTATTTCATCAATTTTTAGAAGTACTTGGAAAGTTTTAGGATTCCTACCTTGTTAATTAGCACAGTGTTTCAACTCGTCCATGTTGGTACTTTTTGCATAGTCAGGGTTATTGTCAATTTACAATGCTCAGAAAAAAAACAAAAAAAACAAAAAAAACAAAAAAAACAGAAAAAAAACCCTCTAAACTCCACATAGATTTGTTTATATTTTTTTATGTTTCATAACCATTTCGCATCTCCGGTAATCTATATTTTTATGGAGAGAAATTCCTATGGCTTGGGGTACCACAACAGACAGATTAACTCCATAAATCAATCCTTTCCTATATGCAAGAGAAACCAAACATCTAACACTAAAGGATCTCGATTCATACCTTATTCCAAACGGTTGATGTAGATCCCCATTGAGATTTTCCACTCCCGCTTGTATTGGCAATTTGATTCCTCAACATTCAGCAAACAAGACAAGCATGCTATATATAATTGTATTAGACCTGCTCTAGCATATATAATCAATAAATGATAAGCATTTAAAAGCATCCATGGATCAAATACTCATTTAAATACACATTATTGGATAGGAAAAGATATTTATATTGATATAAAACAGAGATTACAATAGTGACAACCTCTGTCGGCATGTCTGCAAATCGGAGAAACTAAGTCCCCCACTTGGGCCTCCACCACTTCAATCCTCCATCTCTTGATAGAAATATCAAAAGCAAAAGGAAAGCTTGGAAAGAACACAAAGTGCTCCAAGGGACAAAGGGATGAAGACTCAAGTATAAGCTTTGGCAACAATGGACTATAGTTTTATTGATCTTCAATTCCTTTTCTTCAATGTATCCAAAGGGTTCCTTATATATCTCTTCAATAGGGTAATAGAAGGTCGAATCCGAGCAATCTCAAGGCATATGGAAGACCAAGAGACAAGTGATTTGGATCCACATCAAGGAAAACTCCAACATAATTTACCCTTTTGCACACATCCCGATGTACGCGGGTTTAAGGGTCAAATACACATATATACGCGAGAAAGGGATTAAAAGTCACGTATGGAAATTATTGCATGTTTTTAGGGATGATCTTGGAAACATCAAAGGTACAAAAATGGTCCATGGGGTCTAAAGAGTATGTGGAGGGACATGGAAGGCCATAAAGGTGTGATCCACCATGTGTGGTAAAATCAGCTATAACAGATGCCCCCTAATGTGTGAGGTCAAAGGGGTTATACGATAGCTGAAATAAATTATAAGTCCATCCTAGAAGTGGAGTGTTGAAGAACCCAGTGGAAGAACCATCCATCCAATCAATACAATACAATGATCAAACTCTGCACATAACTGCAAGTAGATATAGCAGTACCAGATACATAAGAGTACAATGGACATGAATAGGCATGATACAAAATATGACATGTGTGGTCATCACCATGTATAATATAGATAGATCAGAATCTCCATGATGAAGATAAACACATGATCATGATCTCCATGAAAGTTGAGGATATATAATGGATCAAGATCTCCAAAATGGCTAGAAATATCTGACATATGCTAGAATCAAGTCACGAGAGCTGAAATCTCATGAACACTGGCACGATCAAGGAGGTAGCATATAAGAGATGCCACCAATATGGAAGGTCTTCTACACAAAATGCTACGAGTACATGTCCTACTATGTGAATAGAGGTGTCGAGGTTGAACATAGTAGTCCATCGTTAGATTACCGGTCATTGATGTATACCATTAACAGATGCGAGATCACCCACCAATACTAAAAATGGGAATCAAGGTAGTAGAGTGCAAACTAATAAGTGTGAATAAATGTGTTGAGGTTGAACACTTGAAAGGATCCATTGATTAGGGGACATTGATGTATTTCCAAAACTGTCGATGGTGAGAGAACCTACCACTGATGATTGCAAGTCACAAGGCACTCAAAAATGACTCTAGATTCCTTTCCCAGAATAAATAATCTAAATTCGATGGGATGACATCCGTTGGAAGGAAGGAATTAAGGCATCCCCCATCATCCAACATGAGGTACTCAGCAAAGCTGTATAATGTGGAAGGACTCAATCATAATATGCATGAACTAGTAACTGTATCGGGAATGGCCAACATGCAAATTCAATATAACTGAGGAATGGCCGACTCAGGTTTCAACTTCCTTTGAACAAGAGCATAAAGGCAAATGCTGACTAAATGTAGGCAGCATAGACTCGATATACAAAACTGGGACATATTTGTGACACAAGAGGCATTGAAAGAGGCTCCATAGGGACTAGAAGCTTAACCAGTCAGTGGAGATAAACTTAGAGAAACAAGTACATCTCCTAAAGTCAAACTATCAACCCAACAAATGGATGTGATATACTGTGCTCTGTTTGAAGGTTACATGACTCGATTGCTTCCAAAGATAACATCTTTTCTTGTCCAGCTTTTTGGATTTTTCATTTTTTTTGGACTTTTTCAAATATTTTGAAAATCTTGAAAAAGAATAAAAGTGCTTTATAGTTACAGACTAGGAGGAGATGAGTGTCCAAGGACAAACAAACTAGTTCCAAGTAGTGGAACATACCTATGATCAATGCAAGGACATATGTGTAGGATAGCGACACTTAGGGGAAAGTCCCCTCCCGGTAAAAACCAGGAATCAAGCTGCAAAGGATATACAAAATAGATCTACGTGGCTAGACATGAGACCGGATCGGGCTATATGGCTGATACTCAAATTTAGGGAACCCAGCATAAGGCTCAATGAGGCAGGAAAATCTCATGATAATGGAATTACAACTTGACATAAGGGAGTCTTGGGGAAATGGCCAGCATAAAGGTCAAGAGGAGTATGAAGCTCTTGCTCAAAGTCATGGCGGTACTATACAAAGGACTCCCAGACCTAAGAGAGAACTCATAGCATGGGTACCAAATGCAAAGGGGAGCTAACTAGGACACCCATGTATAGGAAAGCTCTACCATTCACATAGTACCACTTCTAACAACAACATGAAGGTTCTATGATACAATGGAATGCATTCGTACCTAAGGTTAAGATGGAATGGTCATAAGGAAAAGCATAAGTGCAAGCGGATGTGATATCCTTACCTATATGCTAGTTCAGACATAATACCTATGATAGGAACGAAGGGGTCTAAACCTTGGAGAGAGTGTACAAAACCTGGACCCTACATGACAACCATATTAGTACAAAACATACCAAAATAGTCAATAAAGAATCCAAACTATAGGATATATGGAGGAATGATCATGACAACTACACCCAAAGGAAACAATGCGGTGAATGATGCGACATAAAAAGGAAAGTAAGGTGTAGACCCAAAGTTCACGCATCCACTACCACCCCCATGAGGGTGACCACCGTCGTAAAGACCGGTTGCAGGTGGGATCAACCATATGGGTAGGGTAGCAAAGCCCAAAACTCTCGAAAGAGCCCCCAGATATGAATACAATTCTGGAAATATCTCCGGTGCTACTCAGTTATGACTAGGGGTCATCCCAATCAATAACCGCTCACACTGCCTTGTGCTTAACTCTCTTGTAAGAGGAGGATCCTAAGAAACACTAATTATACCAAGGAATTTCAGACTCTCACCTGGACAGACACATACATGTTGTTGTTCAGTGGTCTTGGAGAATTTACTCATAATGAACTATTCCAAGACCGTAAAACCTAATCTTATTGGTGCACCCTATAAAAGAAAAGAGTGTAATTCATTTTATTATGCGTTGATTTTAATTGGATATAATTACTCAAAGGGAAATGGTCATGCAACTAATGATATGAAGACTCAACAGTGAAATAAAAGTGCACACCATAACAAACAATTCTAAGTGCAATCTTTGTCAAATGAAAAATAGGGTATGCCACTACATCAGATGCATAAATATATATTCCTTTCTGAATGTGAATGCAATCCTTCCTATATGAAAGCCTAAATAAAACTCTCATCCAAGCAATCCAATGCAAGTACCTCCTCAAATCCATATGAAAAAAATGCAACTACCTTGTATTTTTCAATATAAAAGAATGAAAAATGCAATAAAAGTCATCTAAAACTCTCAGTCTCTGCAGCAAGTATAAAACACAAGCCTAGCAAGACACCGAAACAAAAAAGAGTAATGCACTAATGGAAAAACAAAAAGGACAAATGACTAAAATGACTTTCAAAGACAAATCAATGAAAAAGCGGTCTCTGGTCACAAAAGAAGCATCCAACAGACAACATCAGACCCAAGGAAGACCCAACCACACTCACAACCCACCCAACAACTTCCCACAACATAAAACTCACCAAAAGGGAGAATGTACATGATTGTTTAAAGAACAGCTGTGTATATATGCGACTTTTGGCCAAAAATATGCATGTATACATGGCTTTTGGCCAAAAACATGTGTGTATACGTGATTTTTGGCCAAAAATCCATGTGTGTACACGACGTTTAGCCAAAAAATTGCATATACAGAGAAGACAATGGTAAAAAGCAAGCCAAGGGCCAAACAAATAAATGGGAGTGTCAATGGATGAAAAAACTATAAAATGCAACACAGAAACAAGGAGAAGCAAAGAGAAAGTTAAGAATATCAAGCACATTGTTCCCCCAAACCCCAAAGAAAAATAAGGAACATCCCCAGTGGAGTCGCCAATTTTATTACGGAGAGAAATTCCTATGGATTTGGGTACCACAACAGACATATTAACTCCAAAAATCAATCCTTTCCTATATGCAAGAGAAACCAAACATCTAACACTAAAGGATCTCAATTCATACCTTATTCCGGACGGTTGATGTAGATCCTTGTTGAGCTTTTCCACTCCCGCTTGTATTAGCAATTTGCTTCCTCAACATTCAACAAACAAGACAAGAATGCTATATATAATTGTATTAGACCTACTCTAGCATATATAATAAATAACATATAAGCATTTAAAATCATCCATGGATCAAATACTCATTTAAATACACATTATTGGATAGGAAAAGATATTTCTATTGATATAAAACAGAGATTACAATAGTGACAACCTCTGTCGGCACGTCTGTGAGTCAGAGAAACTGAGTCCCCCACTTGGGTCTCCACCACTTCAATCCTCCCTCTCTCGATAGCAAGCTTAGAAGTAGAAGGGAAGCTTGAAAAGAACACAAAGTGCTCCAAGGGACAAAGGGATGCAAACTCAAGTATAAGCTGTGACAACAATGGACTATAGTTTTCTTGCTCTTCAATTCCTCTTCTTCAATGTATCCAAAGGGTTCCTTTTATAGCTCTTCAATGGGGTAATGGAAGGTTGAATCCGAGTGATCTCAAGGCATATGGAAGACCAAGAGACAAGTGATTTGGATCCACATCAACAAAAACTCCAAAATAATTTGACCTTCTGCACACATCCCGATGTATGCGCGTTTAAGGGTCAAATCCACGTATATACGCGAGAAAGGGATTAAAAGTGGTGTATGGAAATTATTGCATGTTTTTAGGGATGATCTTGGAAACATCAAAGGTACAAAAATGGTCCATGGGGTCTAAAGAGTCTATAGAGGGACAGGGAAGGCCACAAAGGTGTGATCCACCATGTCTGGTAAAATCAGCTATAACATATACCGTAGATTTTTTTTTCTTTGAAATCTAAGTCATTCATGTGCAAGATCTCAATACCAAGAATCAACATTATCACCCTACACAACTTGATTCGAAGGAATCAATACTAACCATTGATCTGCAATCTACCTTCATCAGAACTATCAAAGTGTGAAAAGCTTTAACATTCTGTTAATCATTTCAAACTTGATCAATCGAGCAACTTCCGTTTGCGAAATGCACCTTATCCGTCAATCAAAACCCGACCACTATTACAACCGCTGATCAACGTGGCCCCCACCACTTTCCATAGATTTCAATTTAGAATTTCTCTACACTAGTTCAATCTACGGAATTGTTTTCAATCATAGATCTATCTCTACTCACATCTCGTCTATATGATCTTTTGACCAGTTAACCAATTCCATGAATCCAAAAACTTGGTTTTTCCTTTCATCTTTGATCTACGGAATTCCTTTCCACCACTGATATACATCCTTCTTAATCTGAGTCGTCGATATTTGACACCTTTACCTCCATTCCGCTGATAAGAACATTTCAATTTCTCCCCCATGTTTCAAACAATGAAACGATCTACCACCGTAGAACAAATCTCTTTCTTCATCCTATGACCCATGATGGAAAGTCATGCTAACCCATTAATATAAAGAGTGCTTCCACAAAATTTTCAAATATGATCATTTCCAAACCCTTCAATTAAACAACCCACAATTTCAAATATGGTGCTAACACCTACAACTGTACTTGTTTATAAATTAATATGAAATGATGAATGCTTGAATGAAATGTGTTGTGTTTCCACTGTATATTTCTTCAATGATGCATCTTTGTGTGTAATTACTTCAATGAATTTTCTAAGTTGTTATGAAGATAGATCAGTCGGATTGGTGATGGACTAGATGCTTATAAATCAGTTTTAGACTTAGAATATTTTCATTAGAAAATTGAAATTCCGCAAATTTAACCTTTCCTCAACTTGTGGGATACAAAAAAGTTCTTTGGAAATTTCGATCTCCGCATTTTTCCTTCTACATTTTCTTTTCTGCAACTTGCAGGATACGAAATGCGAAAAATTTGTTTTGCGAAATCTACTTTCTGCAATTTCCTTTCCACACTTGTGGGATGCGTGATGCAGGATATGGAATGAGGAATGTGGAAAATTTGTTTGATGAAATCTTCTTTTTGTAATTTACTTTCCACAATTGCGGGATGTGGGATATGGGATGCGGAAATGTCATTTGGTGAAATCTGCTTTTTGCAATTTGTGGGATGCGGGATGTGGGATGTGGGATGCAGAAATGTCGTTTGGCGAAACCTACTTTCTGCAATTTGTGGGATGCGAGATGCAGAACACAAAAATGACTTATGGTAAATTTTGATTTTCATAACTTCGATCTTCGCAACGGTCGTTCCGCATGTGGGATGCAAAACATGGCATGCGAGATGTGGGGTGCGATTATGAAATTTTGATAGGTTTTCGATTCTACAAGTGAAGCTCTCTGAACCATTGATTTTCTATGGGATGATTCTGCACCGTTTGATCTTTTTGCAATTTGGGGAAGATAAAGAGCTATACACGGTCTGGATCAAAATGTTAGTAGGGGAAATTATTGCTTGTATTTAAAAAAAAAGAATCAGGAATCATCATATGAATGCAGAATCAGAGATAGGTAACTCAAGTAGAAGAGTTGGGTCAAGTTCTCTCCTCTAGGGCAGGAGGGGACGTGACAGTGTGGTATCAAAGCTATTAGTTACAATGTTGGGCTTGGATGGGACGGAAATAAAAGTGGATATAGTATTGGGCCTCGATGATCTGATTTTGATAATTACATAGTTGTTGGTTAATAGTTCCAACATATTGTTGGCCGCATGATAGAGAAAAAATTCCATGGGAAGTGGGTAAGTGATATTGGTTTTAATTATATCTAACACTTTTTCTATCTAACACATTTTTGCAGAATTATAGACACCTTTAGAAAGGGAAATGTGATTCTGAATAGTTGGTTCGGCCATGAGGACAGACAATATGAATGATTATGCACAGGACCCCAATGCGCACGAGGAAGATCCTATGGGGGGAAACATCAGAATTGGAAATGCTAAGACAGAGTCTAATGGGAGAAAGTTTTAAGATACTCCCCCATAATTTGTAGCCACCATGAGAAGCCTCGAGGTGGAGATACAGAGCTACAAAGCAGACAATGAAAGACTTATTAAGGCTCAGGAGAAGTAGAATAGGCTGAATGCAACCATAGAAAATTGAACTCTAGGGATTGGATAGTAAAGCCAGAAGGAAGTAAGAACACCGCTAGAGGAAGAAAGCGATCTCTTAGTGGGTCGTCTGACTCTCAAAAATCCACTGTTGGTTCAAGTTTTTCCTCTCATGAGAATAAAAGGAAGATATATCCTAGTGGGTCGTCTGAATCTAAAAGATACACTGAAGATTCAGTCTCTTCACCTCATAAGGGTAGGAGGAAGAAGCATTACCAGAACCACTCATGAGATGAATTCAGGAAGGCAAAGCCACCTACCTTCAATGGTGAGGTAAATACTGGTCAAGAATTTGAATCTTGGCTTCTGGGATTAAATAAATATTTCTAAGTCCAACATTATTCTGGATATATGAAAGCTCGAGTAGCCATTTTCAACCTAACAGGAAGAGTGTATATTTGGTGGGAACACTTTAGGAAAATAAAGAAGATAAATGAAAGGGATATTGTCTGGAAATAGTTCCAAAAATATTTCAAGCAGAAGTACCTCTCTGACCAATACTATGATGATAAAATCAAAGAATTCCATGAGCTGAGATTGAGACAGCAAACCAAGGAGGAATATGCAAACAATTTCTTGGAACTGCTGAGGTATGTTGGGTATATTAAATATGAGAAGGTATGTCACAAAATCATCTCAAGTTAGATCTAGGAGCTAGAACAATTTCACCATCAAAGTGTTTGACAAAAGATGCAAGAGAAAACAAAGAGATAGAAAATAGATGGAACAACACATGTGAAAGGTGTTGATTACATTTCATATTATTATCATACATAATTTATAATACAATGGAAAAATTTTAGTGCCTCTGAAATCCAATTGGATTTGTACATGTGTTAATGTGGGAAATGACCTCAATCCCCCCTAGGTGGACTAATGGAGACCCAACTCAACCCAAACAAACTTGAATTGATGTGTGAGTGTTGGTGAGGTGTGTTGGGTCATTAAAGATAGCAAGGCATGTGTGGGTGAGAAGATAGAGGCAAGTGGGGTGCTCTAGGTGGAAATATATTCTACTAGGAGAGCTAAAACAAGCCAGATGCACCCCTAGTGCACTTAGTCAAACCAAGACCCCACAAATCAAGGAGGTAGCGCTCCAATGCATTAATGAGGGAGCACATGGGCTAGGTTGACCAAACCAGGTGTTGTTGTAGGTGTGAACAAACCAAAATAACCAGATATATTGCTGGATTAACTCTCCTAAGTCTAAACCATAGGGCATCGGTAAATTTAGGAAAATCAAGTTAGCCTAAGGTCTAAACTATATACTAAGGATTTATTACTGCTCCAACACCATCCCTTAATCTAGACTTAGTACAATTTAGTGTTTTGAGGCCTTTGGAACTAAGGCACAAGTCACCTTTTACAAATTTCATTGATCCATGTAACAGAGGTAAGGAGGAAAACCTCATGGGAAAAACCTCCCCTCAAAAATGGATTATGAAATAGAAACAAAATCTGCATATACTTCCAAACTAAAAAATGTCTAGAGGAATCTTCTTCTAGGGAAGAAGTAGAATGTGCTCAATCAACTTAGGAACATTTGCATGATGAATCCTTAGACCATGTAGAACAACTAAAATGCACTGATGGGAGAGAAAATGGTACTCTTCATATTTGAACTTTTAACCACCAAGTGAGTAATTCAAACCAAAAAAGATTCCATGTGAGGAATTCGAACCACACAAGATACCATGACTGAAAGAGACTGTAAATGCTTGAGAATAGGTGACCCCAAGCGATTCATAGGGATCTTGAAGCATCAACTTCAAATGAAGGTTGTAATCAATTGCAAGAATGTGGAACAAAAGTCCCAAATGTCCCATTGTGATGGAAAAGGATTCTCTATATTCATATGAACTTGAAGGAAATCTACTAGTGATGGTGAAGGAAACATCTACATTTTTTGAACCAATACTCTCATGTGAAGAAAACTCATCTTCTAGAGAAGGCTCGCTATGGAAATCAACTAGCAATGCATCTTTCCCATTCATAACAGAAGACATAGAGGAAAAGGGTGAAAGTAAATCTTCAGCAGTAGTGATGGTAGCAACTTGTATTCTCTCTTCATGAAACATAGCTTATTGACAAGGAGAGGAAGCCATAGAGGAAGGAACTTAAGCTAGATCATTTGCTGAATCTTTGGCAACTTCTTCTTCTTCATTTTGACCAACTTCTTGAGAAATGCATTAGGCTGAGATTATAGGAAGAACACATAAGGAGGTGCCCATTTGCTTTCTCTCCATATAGCTCACATATTCTTGCTACATGCCAAGATATTCATCTATATTTATCCAAGGCTCGAATGGGTAATCAGAAGAATCAAGGATGTAGCGCATTGTAGGAGGTATAACTAGACACATAGTTCCATAGGCTCTATCATTGTCATTAAGCCAAGCATCCTTCTCTTGACAGGACTCTGGTTCTCTCATAGAACCAATGGACACATCATGGAGACATTGGCTCTTGAGATATGCACACGTCTTCAAATTCCATTTAGAATAGTTGAATGGGAAAAGGAGAGGAACAACTTTCGAATCCATGAAGTTGTTGTAAAAAACTGCAATGAAAAACACTCACATAAACTGGAAATATGCCCTAAATAGCAACTCAACCTCACAAGATTTGTTGCAGCTCCAACTAGCTCTGATACCATGTGAGAAATGTATCTCAAGTTATATCTAGGAGCTAGAACAATTTCATCATCAATGTGTTTAACAAAAGATGCAAGAGAAAACAAAGAGACAAAAAATAGATGGAACAACACATGTGAAAGGTGCTGATTACATTTCACATTATTATCATACATCATTTATAATACAATGGACAAATTAGAGTGGCTCTGGAAGCCAATTGGATTTGTACATGTGTCAATGTGGGAAATGACCTCAATCCCCCCTAGGTGGACCAATGGAGACCCAACTCAGCCAAAACAGACTCGAATTGATGTGTGAGTCTTTGTGAGGTGTGTTGGGTCATTAAAAACTCCAAGGCATGCATGGGTGAGAAGATAGAGGCAACTGGGGTGCTCCAGGTGGTAATAAATGCTCCTATGAGACTTAAAATAGGCTATATGCACCCCTAGAGCACCTATTCAATCCATGGCCCCACAAATCAACGAGGTAGTGCCCCAATGCATTAATCAGGGAGCACATGGGCTATGTTGACCAAACTAGGCACTATTGTAGGTGTGAACAAGCCAAAATAACCAGATATATTGTTGGATTAACTCTCCTAAGTCTAAACCATAGGGAATCAGTAAATTTAGGAAAATCAAGTTAGCCTAAGGTCTAAAATATATACTAAGGATGTATTACTACTCCAACAAGGTAAAAATATAGTGCTTTCTGAGTGGACTGTCTCAGTCCTACAAAGACCGAATTGAGTTCTATGAACCTCGAACTCTGGAAGAGGCGATAAGAAAAGATAAGTATTGCTACGAGCAAAGAAAGAGAAAAATTGACTACCAGAAGGCATGGAAGAACAAGATGAATGAGAATTTTGATCAGAGGAAGAGAGGTTTCAAACCTCCTAACTTCTGGAATCATCATAAGTAACCATTCCAAGTTGAGAACCAGCCAGCCAGAGTAGTAGGAGAAAAGCCAAGAGAACCGTAGTAGAACAAAGAGCCTCTCCAGTGTTGGAAATAAGGAGGACCCCATCTGTGCGGGTTCTATCCACTAGAGAATGAGAAGGTAAGGCTAGCATACAATATTTAAGAGGTAGAAATAGTGGGACAAGTAGCAATGGCCATACCTATAATTTATGCAGCTCTGGAAGACCGCTAGGCATATCACCAATCAACAATGGTTGAAGTTGTAGGTAAGATTGTTGAGAAATATATTTCTATTTTGATTGACCCTGGTTCTACTCACGGTTATATTACTCCTAGAGTAGTGGAGGTTTGTTCTCTTAGGAAAGCAAAGCATAGAAATTCATGGTTAGTTCAGCTAGCCACTGGAGCTAAGAGAAAATTTAATGAAGTAGTGGAGAAATGTCCATTCGTGATGAATGGGATGAGCACTTGCATAGATATGAAAATTCTACCACTTGGTTCCTATGATTTTCTCATTGGAATGGATTAGTTAGAAGCTCATAGGGTTAATATTAACTATTATAACAAGACTTTTGAATGCATGGATGAAGAAGGGAACCCAATAATTCTAAGAGGCATACCAAAGGTAATTTCTGGAAGACATATTTCAATGATGCAATTGAAGAAGTTTTGTAGAAAAGGTTGTCAGTTGTATGCATCCCATATTGAGGAGGTGGTAGAGAATGAAACTCTCAAGTTGGAAGACTATCACGTGTTGCAAGAATTTAGATATTTTTTTCCTAATGAGATTCCAGGGCTTCCTCCAAAGAGAGACATTGATTTCATGATTGAGCTTGTGCCATGAGTAGCACCAGTGTCCAAATCACCTGACATAATTAGTGCACCAGAAATGTTAGAGTTGAAGATGCAGCTGTAAGAATTATTGGATAAAAACTATATCAGGCCGACTATGTCTCCTTGGGGAGCACCAGTTCTATTCGTAAAGAAGAAATATGGTACACTCATATTGTGTATTGATTACAGGTAGCTGAACAAAGTCACGGTGAAGAACAAATATCCCTTGCCGAGAATTGATGACCTCTTTGATCAAATGAAAGGAGAAAAGGTATTTTCCAAGATTGAATTGAGGTCTAGTTACCATCAGGTGAGAATCAGGGATGAAGAAATTCATAAGACAGCCTTCAGAACAAGGTATGGACATTATGAGTTTGTAGTGGTACCATTTGGTCTCACAAATGCACCAGCAACATTTATGTTCCTTATGAATAGTGCCTTCAATAGGTATTTAGACAAGTTTGTTCTTGTTTTCCTTGATGACATTCTTATTTATTCTAATAATGAAGAAGAGCATGAAGAAAATTTGAGACTAAAATTGCAATTTATCAGAGAACATCATCTATATGTAAAGTTGATCAAGTGTGACTTTTCTATAAAGATAGAATTCAGTACTTGGGTCACAGTATTTCAGAAGAGGGTATATCCGTGGACCCTGACAAGATTGAAGCTATCAAGATTTTTTCTACTTCAAAGAATGTGACAGAGATAATATATTTTATGGGGCTTGTAGGATACTATAGGATATTCATTGAAGGATTCTCCAAGGTTTCACATGCTATCACTTCTTTGCAAAGGAAGGGTATAAATTTCGAATGGACCTCGAAGTGTGAAGAAAGTTTCCAGTGGTTAAAGTATCTTCTCACCAGTGCATAGCTCTTGAAAGTTGTAGACCCAGAAAAAAAATGTGTGGTATGTACGGATGCATGTGGTCAAGGACTTGGAGGAGTTCTTATGCAAGACAACCACGTGATATGCTATGAAACCAGAAAGCTAAAGGAGCATGAGAGGAAACATGCCACTCATGATCTAGAACTTGCATCCATTGTACATGCTCTCAAGATGTGGAGGAATTAATTGATGGGTAGAAAATTTGAGTTAAGGATAGACCACTGTGGTCTGAAATATTTGTTTGATCAGCCTACTTTGAATGCTAGGCAAGCTATATGGATGGAATTTGTATGTGAGTTTGATTTTGAAATCAAGAACATAAAAGGTAAGGAGAATAAGGTAGCTGATGCACTCAACAAGAAAGTACAAGAAATGCATGTGGCATATATTAGGATTTGCCAATCAGATTTGAGAAAGTAGATTATTAACCATAATGGTGAAGATGAAATGTATGCGTAGGTAAAGGATAAATTACAGCAGCAAATCCTTGAAAACAAGTATAAAGGTTGTAAGTTAGAAGAGGATGGAATTCTTACTTATAAGAGAAGAATGTATATTCCAAATGTGGTAGATTTGAGGAGGGTTGTTGTGGATGAAATACATCAAACTCCATATTCTTGTCACCCAGGATATCAGAAGATGATTGCTACAACAAGAAAGCAATACTTTTGGCCAAGCATGAAGTGTTGGAGTCATTTACCCAACATGCACACTTATTTGGTCAATTTTGGCCTATTTACCCACTATCCTAAGTTTAACTGACTTACCTGGCATCAAATGAGCACACTATGAGATCAACATGAGCACACCCATGCCCTCCTTCAGTCAAGGAGGCCAACTAATTCTTCTCCTTCATTCGGGGAGGCTAACTAGCCTTCCTCCTTCAAACAAGGAGCAATTCTAGGGTGATCTGAGTGTCATAAATGCACCTAATTAAGAACTGATTGTTGTTTCACCTAACAAACAGTTAAGTTGAGTTGTGAAGGCACCTCCATTCATTATTTGATTATTTTTGGCCAATATTTATGGACTGGAGCTAACACTGACGCCTATAACTACTTATGATGACATGTGTCACTTCAGTTAACTCCATTGGAGCTACTTGGAGTTATGGATGCGCTACCTCCTTTAGTTGGACATGTAGTTAAAATGAAATTAGTCACTTTCAGTTAGACTCAGTCATCTATTCCACTCTAATTTAGTTAGGACTTAGTGTGAGAGTCAGTTATTGATTAGTTCTGTGGTTAACTAAGTGTGCCAATTGTGGCTGAAATTCAGTTAAGATACAACCATTGATTCAATTCAAATTACCTCCATGGGAATTTCAATTGTCTTGGCATTCATGCACTCTGCATGACCATTGTATTGTACTATCATTATTTTATTGATTATACAGAGCTGCAACATTCTATTGCAGCACCATTATTCCATTTTCATGCTTAAGTGTCTTAAATATCTTATGAGACTATGTTTTAGTCCCTATATTATGGTGACATATTAATATGGTATCAGAGCTCAAGGTGGGATGAAGCTGATTCTCTTCAAAAACATGGTTTTTGATGGATCTTGCATGAAAAATTGAGCAAAATCTCAAATTCCAGCACTGCACCAAAAGCAGAAGGTTTACCACTTAATACCCCAAGTTAAGGAATTGTTGATCAAGATTGCTTGATCAAGATTGCTTGATCAATTATGCTAGGTGTGATGAAAACCTGAAATTTGAAGCTTGTTTCACCTTACGCTGACTTTATTGTTTTGATTTATAGGTTTTACAGGCTCGCTGCATTTGCTACAATAGTTTGATATGGCTTATTCCATAGATCTTTTGACTCTGTTCAATTTCCATCAATGGAAAGTGTTAGCATTGGAATTGTGCCAAAGGTTACAGAATGCCCACTCCCAGGTAACAGCAGAACCACTTTCGAAGAGAGAAATGGCCTTCTTCTCTTCCAAGAGGGATCTCTCATCAAATATTAACAATGCCAGATATGTACCGATGAAACTATAAATTGTTTGTAAAATTGGTTGAAACAAGACATAGAACCATTGGGCGATGGATTCAAGAAGTGCAACAGAAATGAACAGAACTTGTCCAGATTATTTCGACTTAGAGGCAAGATAGCCATTCAATCACATTCAAATTATAATTGTCTAGTGGAAAATAAGAACATGAACAGACCATCAACACAGAGCACTGGAAAATGAATTCTGTATTAACTTTAGAAGAAAGCTTTGGTGAATATCTAAAACAACAGATGGAGCATAGCATGTATGAATTCCAAACTGTTATACACTTATTTCAGACATGAAAGAAAACATAATGGAAGAGATAAACTGCAAAAACATTCACATGAGAAAGGAAGCAACATAATGTAATACAAACAACACATGAATCCCTGTGTAAAACACTGACCTTGGCTCTACAATTTTATTAAAATACTCTTGAAAGCATACACTGCAAAAATTACATCGGTTCCAACCCTTTCTCCTTCTTCAGGAGGTAAATTTATTTAATTTTGGACTTCCTAAACTAACATTCAGGAATCAAAAAATTTTACAAACTGGAGAACATCTTCTAACAAACTTCAGACATGGCCTACACACCACGATTCACATAAGACAAAAATAAAATGCAAACTACTAGAAAAACAGGCTTAAAATCCCCTCCTGCATATCCCAGATGGTGACATCTGTACAAAAATGGAAAGAGTTTTTTGTAACTGGCTATGTTCGCAACAAAACCCATTTCTTTGTTTCCTCTGATTCAACTCCCATTCCTTAGGATCTGGTTTTGAAATTGATGAATCAGACAGTAAACCTATAAATTTCTGGAAAAATACCCTATGAATATCCTTTAAATTATCCAAACCTCTGATACCTGTGTAAACAATGAAGGAGGTTTTTGAATTTATACCTGTTATGAAGACAAACCTCTCTCAATTTCCTGAAATTTAACTCCATTTGGCTGAAACAATTCTTTGAATGTGATGTCTGAAACAGTCCTTTGGAAAACCTAAAACATAGCCTATAAAAATCACTTTGTTTCTCATAACCTATAGGACCTATGTAAAATTTGAAGGAGTTTATTGAACATGATCCTTTTCTTAAGAGAAACCTCATTCAATTTTGGAAAATTCTTTCTTGTTTTCCAGAAACAATTGATTGAAATAACTGACTAAAACAGTCATTTAAAAATATGGAAATTTTCTCTCTGAAGATGACTTTGATTCTCTCAATCCATAGCACCTGGGTAAAAAATGAGAGAGTTTATTGTAGATAGGTGTGTTATGGAGAAAAACATCTCTCAGTTTCTAAAAAATGATCTTGGTTCGGCGAGAATAATTGATTTAAAATAATGACCAAAACAGCCATTTTCGTAAAAGACAACCATGCTCTATGGATTTAATTTTTAATTGAGCTCATTTGATCCACAATTAGTACAGTTTTCATAAGCATTGTTTTTCCAACCTACCTTCACATTCACCCAGTGAAATTATTTAAGCGGTTGTTCAGTTTTAATGGATAATGGATGCTTACCACGTGTGTGAACTTGCATGAAGCATAAAAATTTCACTAATCTCAAAACCTAATTTCTCCTTGCTAGTTGACAATGGGAAATTTGTTTTATCCGTGGATTTTTCTCACCTTCTAATCTGACCATCAAAACCTATCTACCATTTAACATCATTTCGCTGATTGAAAATTTTAATTGCTCTATGCATCTTCATAATGCGAAATTTATTTGAGCTCTCGGATGAAATGTTCTCTAATATGGATCGTTGATCAATGTTTAGTTTGCAGGAGCATTAATTATACACAATTCCTCTGACAGAGAGTACACAGCACTGGCATTATCACTATCACTTATTTCCCTTTCAACTGGAATCCATTTCTTTGTATATGGTGCTACATATGTTAAATTCCTTGCTATATCTGGATTATTATTTTTCAGCATTAGCACAATGAAAACATGATTGAATTCCGATTGATGATTTGAAACAATGAAAATTTTTTTGACGGTATCATAAGCTTCAGATTCACTGTCAAGTTCAGCCTGGAAATGCTCAAGATCTTAAATTCTCGGTATGCCAAGCATTAGATTTGTACAAACCACTCAAATTGGAAGTCACATGAAGTATTTGGTGAGTTCAAAGGAATACCAGACTTTGCATCTTCAACTAATGACATTACAAATTGCTCAGTCTCCGGAAATGAAAATATTATTTAGTGTTAATTTCTTCAATTTATTTATTGCTGAAATTTTACTTTGATTAATATCCACATTTAACCAATTATATTCTCTTCACCAATAAGCGTTGATGCAAATAATTCTCACGTTTTTATATTTTGCTTCCTTTTGATGATGGAATTATCCCACATGTAAGGGAACACTTACCTGTAAACTGTTTATAAACACCAATCATTTGAAATTATACCAAGGAACAATGTGTGTATTAGTCTTGGAGAGCTTGGTGCTTGGAATTTGGTGGAAAGATTTGCTTGGTGTGTATGTTGAGCGGTCTTATGCCAAAACTTTCTGTAAAAATCCCTGCCAAATTTACATTAAAACCCAAAATTATTTAATTCATAACATTCTTTTCCTTTTGCTCAAAACCTTTAACCTTTTTCTTCTTGCAGGGAATTTTTTATAAATCGTTTAGTGGGAAGAATTTGAAAACCACCCGATCACCAATATATCTTAAAATCAATTTAATGATAGCACTAACTTTCAATGAAAATAAATAGTGCTGACAGAAAGGAGACATGGAGATCCAGCTACGTACCAGAGGCCTCTACCGGGTCCCTATGGACATAGAAGAAGAACCTACTCATGTTATAGAGAAGGTTATAATTTTTAATAGGAAAGATGAATCATTTGGTTTCTTGTGTCTCTCTATCTCCAAGGATCTTCTATTCTACCTCTCAGGATTGAAGACTCCGAAAGAGATTTGGCACCACCTTGCCTCCCTATATGGAAACTAGGATGACTTCAGGGTTTATCATCTTGAAAACAAGTTGATGTTTCTTCAACCTGGAAATTAGACCCTCAATGATTTTTTCACAAAATTCAAGCATATAGTCCTTCTACTTATGTAGTGTGAGGTGAAGGAGGAGGATGATCAGCTCATCCTCTCCATTATCTCAAAACTTGGAGCTGACTATTCATTGTTTGTTTCTACATTCTATGCGGGGAAGCTCACAACCCTTGGATGGAAGATTCCTTCACTCAATTCCTTCGTTGAGTCCCTAACAAGCAAGCATGATAAGCTTGTCCTGATGGGGATCATCATATCCTCCCATGATCAAGCCCTCCTTGCTTCAGGACCCAAGGATATAAAGGGGAAAGGAAAGCAGTAGAAGAACCCAAAAACCAAATTCGAAGCTCCTGATCCAAAAGTTCAAAATCAGCAGTAAGAATATCCTTCTGGCTCAAAGGAGAACAAAAAAAAAGGCTACCATGGGAAGGAAAAAGTCAAGTGTTCATACTGTGGAAAGGGCTTCCACCCTGAACATGCTTGCATGAAAAGGAATATTGATGAAGCTACTTCTCTCCTTGAGAGAAATAACATAAATATTCCAGAAAGATTTTGGAGGAAAGAAAATCAATATCGGGAATACCACCATGAAAGAGGTCATGCCCTCATGGAAATAACTTTGAAGTCCAAGGCTCTACTCATAGATTCTAGAGCTTTGAACCACATGAGGGCCAAAAAATACTCTTTCTCTTCTCTTGAAACTAGCAAGAGAATTCCCATCCACATGGGAGATGAGTCTACCATCATCTCAAAAGGACAAGCTATAGTAAATCTTGAGCACGATTATTTTTCCAATGTTCTGTATGTACCATCTATTTCATGACTATGATTTGGAACCTGAAGTTATAATCTCCAATAGAGATACACACATTGCGACATGAAAAACATGGAAAACATGTTAAACCACAAGTTATAATCTCCAATAGAAATACACACATTGCGACACTTTCCTTTGCAAGGTAAGGTGCTCCCATTGGCAACCATGACTTTAAAGATGGAGCAAGGATGGACAAAACTATCAGCTTGTTTGGCAATCCGAGGGTCAATGAAGTTATGGGTGCTACCAGAATCAATGAGTATTATAAGATGAATCTTCTTGAAGAAACCCTTGACCTGGATGGTTTGTGGGGCGGTGACTCCGACTAATGCGTGGAGAGATATATTGGGGTGTCCATCATGAGAGTGGGGGTCAATAGATGGTTGTTGAATGTCAACCTGAGCATCTACTGGATCCTGAGTAGCTTCACAAATTTCAAGTGCAGGTGGAGAATCCACACCTAGGAGATAGAGCTTTTGCTCAACACATCTATGTTCTTGGGTGAATTTCTCATCACAATTATAGAAAATCCCTTTTTTTTCGACGTTCCCGCATCTCTGCTTCAAACAAATGCTTGATAGGAGTGGTTCTAGGAGCTTGCAGATTTTGGGTTCTTTGAGGAACCATGGGTCTGAATGGAACAAGAGTGGATTTGGAGCATTGTTGAGCCCGGATCTTGTCCTCTGCTAGCTCAGCCAACCCGAGGGATTCCATCATTATGTGGAGGCAAAACATTTTAACCTCAGAGTGTATTGCATCCTTCAGACCATTGATAAAACAACTAAGGTATAATGCATCAGGCAATCCCTCAGTGTGATTAGCGAGTTTGTCAAATTATGTCTGATACTCCCGCACAATGCGAGTTTGGTGAAGTTTGGTGAGTGCTCCTGTGAAGTCATCAAAAGCACTAGGACCAAATCGCTGCAAGAGGAGTTGGCAAAAATCTGTCGAGTTTGGCTCAGCATGAGCCTTGATGTACCAATGGAACCATTGAAGTGATTCATGTTCCAAATGAAAGGATGCAAGGGGGACTTTATTGAAATCAAAAGTGTTATGAAAACTGAAATATTGTTCTGCCCTATAAATCCATCCAGTTGGATCATCACTATTGAAGCGAGGAAAATCCAGCTTCAGCCTGCGGTAGTGGCTAAACAATGAGAACCCAGTGTCTACAGAAGACTCAGGCTGGCGGTGGTTTTCCACGGGTGAATGCTAACGATTGAGGCCGAGAAATTTTTGATCTAGATCCTCAAGTTTGGACCTGATGGAGACAAGTTCTTCTTTCACCTGTTTATCTACTCCAGCACGGGTAACAACCATAAGTTTTTTTTTTTTTTATAAGGTAATGGGTAGAAAAACAAAAAAGGAGATTTTTTATTTGGGAAAAATTTGGGGGGGTAATTGGGGTTTTACGGGGTTTTGGACACTTTTTTAGGGACAAGAAGTAGAAAATGTGAATTTCAGAGGTGGGATGAAGGAATTGGAAAATTTGTTAGAGAGGGACAATGAAGCAAAATTGGAAAACAAACACCGTGGAAAAATTTGAAGGTGATTGGGTCAGAATCAAAGAAGTTATGACAAACTTTCAAAATTGACAAATGTGGGATTTCGGCCTTGAGGAAGCGAAATTGGGGATAAAGGCCTCAATGAAGGAATATGTAGAATGGTAGCACGGGGGTGATAGTGAAATTTCAAGGAAAACAGAGCTAAATCAAGGAAGATGTGGTTGAAAAAAAAAATGTTTTCTGTTTGTTTTATCTAAAGAACTGATCTGTGGCGGTGCTAGAAGCTGCATTTTATCAACAGGATATGGAGTAAATGATCTGTAACAATTCTGAAATGCTGCACATTATCAACTATAAAATAGAGATGGACCCTAGGTATAATCGAATTCCTATTGGTTCAAAGGTAGTCACTCGGCCACCAAGGCTGTCTCAGGCTTGAGTATTGGGGCAGTACCCCTCACTTCATGGCATAGGTAAAACTGTTAATCGCTTGGCCAAAAATGACAGCTAGTTGGTTTTCCTCATGGATGAGAATCTAGTCAATCTGGTGGGGTTCATTTCCCTTTTCGCTTGGCAGGTCCTCTCAATGGCCAACTACTTCGGGGTTCTTGTGGTACTCCTCATAATGACTTTTAGGGCTATACCCAAGTAATTCCCACAGTTAAGCGAATAGGGTGTATTCCTGATCCGAATGAAAAATGCTGCTGCAAGAAGAAGAACTACTGCAATAATCATAGTTCCAGAAAAAATGTGGCAGAAATTCCACCCAATTCTCAAAAACCTATAATTAGAGCTAGGTTTTTGAGATGAAAACTTTTAAAATGAGCATCACCAGATCAAGATTGCTCAAAATCACTATTATAGCCTGTTTTCGGAACTGGAACAACCACTCTGCTTCTACCAATGAAATCGGATTAGAACTCTGGGTACTCGGTCAAAAGATTTTCGCTCTGCAATTTCCGCGGCCGTCACCGAAATTCTGAAAAATTGTTGATTTTAAATCCATGATATCTCCACTTTTAGAACTCCAAATGAGATGATTTTTTTTTTGAAACTGTGTATTTTTGAAAGAGGAATTCAGATATGCAACCTGTTTCTTCTATTTCTATTCAAAAATTTTCAGAAAGTGATCTAAAAGTCACCGCCAAATTTTTCCCTCTTTTTTCGAAAAGAAACAAAAATTCCTACTTGTGCCAAGGAAAGTGCTCTAATACCAGATGTGGAGAACCTCCTACAATAAATAATGAGAATGTAAAAATATTGGAGCACAAAATATATTTTATTGATTGCGAGCCACTTCGAAGGGGCAACCTCCTTTGAGCAAGCTCAATACAAAATAACTTTTTGGTGCTTTCAATAGCCTCAACACATACTTATATACTAAGTCTAATATAAACAACTATTACTCCACATGAATGTGAGATAATGCAACCTAGTAACCGGATGACTTAACAACTATTCCTTACTCCCCATGAATGTGGGATAATACATCATACTAATTGGACGACTTACAAAGCATATGCGTCCGAAAAAATATACCAACAAAATAAAGAGGGGGGTTGACGCGGGTTCTTTACAGAGGTTTTCCCACTGGGTTTACCCTCTTTCCTCACTTAGATTTATTTTTTAGCATTGTTTGAGTTACATTATTGTACAGGGTGACCTATGGCCTTTGTTGTTGGGGCCCTAGCATTTCATGCATTTTAATTTGACTCCTCCTAAGTATAGCTTAAGGGGGAGTTTTGGAGTCATTTACCCAACATGCACACTTATTTGGTCAATTTTGGCCTATTTACCCAATATCCTAAGTTTAATTGACTTACTTGGCATCAGATGAGGACACTATGACATCAGCATGAGCACACCCATGCCCTCCTATTATAGCGGATTTCACCACTCTAGGTGAATCACACTTTGTATGGCCTTCCCCTGTCCCGCTACAGACTCTTTAGACCCCATGGACCATATTTTATAGGCTTTGATGTTACCTTGATCATCCCTAAAAAACTATATAAAAGATGATATACGCGGATTTTTCCCCGATAACCGCATACATACGCGAGTTTGACCCCTGTATCCGCATACATCGGGATGTGTGCATAGTCCAAATAATTTTGGAGTTTTCCTTGACATGGATCCGACTCATTTGACTCCTGGCCTTCCATATGCCTTGAGATCACTCGGATTTGACCCTTCATTATCCCTTGTAAAGCTATATAAGGAACCCCTTGGTACATTGAAGGCATATAGAGAGATTGAAAGCATCGAAACTATAGTCCATTGTTGCCGGAATTTATGCTTGAGTCTGCATCCCTTTGTCCCTTTGGAGCACTGTTGTGTTCTTCCCAAGCTTGCCTTTTGCTAGTGAGCTTGCTATCTAAGTGATGGAGGATTGAGGTGGTGGAAGCCCAAGTGGGGGATTCAGTTTCTCCGGTTCGCAGACGTGCCGTCAGAGGTTGTATCTATCTTGTAATCTCTGATTTATATTAATAAGAACTATCTTTTCTTGTCCAATGATTTGTATTTGATTGAATATTGTATCCATTGGAATATGTCAAATGCTTTTCCATTATTGATTATATATGCTAGAATAGATCTAACACCATGATATATAGTATGCTTGTATTGTTTACTTGTTGTTGAGGAAGTATTATATCAATTCAAGCTGAAGATTGAAAATCTCAACGGGGATCTACTTCAACCGTCCGGAATAAGGTACGAGGTCTGATCCTTTAGTGTTAGACATTTTATTTCTATTGCATGTTGGGAAAGATTGATTTCTGGAGTCATAGCTATCTATTAGTGGTACCCCAAGCCATAGGAATTTCTCTCCATAACAGAATTGGTGACTTGGCTGGGGAGTTCCTAGTAGTTGTCCTTTGGGGGTGATTTTCTCGGCATTCAATGTATTTGAAGTGCTCTTTCTCTCTTGTTTCTGTGTCGGGTCTAGGGGCATGTATGGCTGGTAGAGTCTGATTGGAGTAAAGTCTGTCTCAGCCTGTCTGTTTACCTTGTTTTTATGCACCTTTTCTTCCTGTACGTGGGTTTTTGATTTATAGTCGCGTATACACGTGGTTTCCTCTGTGATTTCCACGTATACACGCGGGTTTACTGTGAACATTCGCGTATACCCTGGATTTTTCCCCTTTCGTGGAAGTTAATGGGTTGCTGGGTGAATTTTGTTAGTTGCTGAGTCTCCTTTGGCACTGCCTGAGTCTGTTTTGACCTCTGGTTCTGACTGGAAAAGTTTTTTTTAGCCTAAATTTTATTTTTTTTAGGTAAGTTCTTGTCATGGAATTTTCGATTTTTTGTTTGAGATTAGTGCATTAGAGTTCTTTTACCTTAGTGCTTTGCTTGGATGCTATCTATGTGTGCTTGCAGAGTCTGGGGGTGGTAGAATCATTCTTTTTCTTTTTGCATCTCTTATATTTTCAAAAAATCCAAAAACATTTGCTTATCATAATGCATTGCATTTTGCACTTTGCATTGTACTTGCATCAGATCTAGATTTGCTTTGGAGTACTAGTTAGGAATTCATATAGGAAAATTTGCATTCATCATTTGAAGAAGAAATTGTGCATTTCACATAGTAGCATACCCTGTTTACATGGACACAATGCATTTGCATTGATTTTTACGGTGTGCATTTTACTTCTGTTGCATCATAACACCACTAGTTGCATGACCATATCCTATTTTTGAGTAATAAACCAACTAAAATCAACACTAATTAAAATGAATTACACTCTTTTCTTTTCTAGGGTGCACCAACAAGCTTAGGTTTTAGGATCTTGGAATAGTTCATTGTAAGTCAATTCTCCAAGATCACTAAACAACAACATCTAGGTGTCTATCCAGGGAGTGTGTGAAATCCTTGGTATAACCATCGTTCTCGGGATCCTCCTCTCAAACGGGAGTTAAGCACGAGGCAGTGTGAGTGGTTATTGATTGGGATGACCCCTAGTCATAACTGAGTAGTACCGGCGATATTGCCAGGATTGTATTCGTATCTGGGGGCTCTTTTGAGAGTTTCGGGCTTTGCTACCCTGCCCATACGGTCAATCCCACCTGCGACTGTCCTCCTGAGCTTTGATTATATTGAGGTGACCTTAGTGACCTTACCTAGGATATCGAGGGGGTACTTGTAGAGGTTATTCTACATGTGTTCCGGCCAGGTTGGGGTTGGACAGCACAGTCGCTTTACGCGTTGAAGCTGAGGGCCACAATAATTGGTTCTGTACCTCCGCTTATGCTAACAAGGGCCTCTCAAGCCTCTCCTAGGCGAGACATACCGGACACATTCGGGAGCTCACTTATCCAGCCCTTGTTTGCTTACATTTGGCTTTAGATTTTATTAGTGATTGCTCTATGCATGCTAGTTGGACTAGGGTTTACGTAAATAGAGAGTCTTTACTTTTTGTTGAGTCATTGTGGATTCGAGTGCGATTTCGCGCCATTCTTGTCGGTTAGCAGGACTTCCTCCTTCCACTTCTCCTCCTCCTTTGGGAGAGGGGCCTAGACTGTCTAGGAGGACTATGTCACACACTGATTCACACACCATGGAGGATCATTCAGAGACTATTCCTGAGCCACCTCCTCCTGTTCGTATTGATGATGGGGAACTTACTCCTACATACGATCCTTCACCTGACCTAGCTGAGTTCGGTCCCATGATTTCCCAGATAGGATATTTGCATGATAGACCTACTCACCCTAGGGCTAATTCCCCATTGACAAGCTACTGGTATGGAATGTCGGAAGATGCCGAGACTCACTTTGACCTGCCTAGCACTAGCTACGGTAGTTATGCTACGACTAGTTTTCCTATGCACGATTTGACATTTCATGTTGAATCCGACTTTGAGCCTAGTACTATGCCTGGGGGCAATCCCATTTCTTACCTTACGGAGAGGTTTGGGAGTACTAGTCACATTGCACCTTCCATCCCAGTGGTGGAAGCTCCATCTTATCCCCCTCCTAGGTCTAGGGCTAGTGATCCGATTAGGATACCAAGTCCGAGATGAGTGACGATAGGCACTAGTACATATCTTATTACTGAGATTCCTTCATCCTCGGTTCTGAGTTCTTCAAACGTACATCCTCCACCTTATCCACGTGTTCCTTCGAGCCGATATATGGCTACGAGTCAGGTCCATGCTGCAGTTACTAGACCAATTGTGTCTCAAGTTCATATACCACCCGTTGCTTCGGGAGGCTATATTCACCCTTCTAGTGGTCAGTTTTTTACGTCCAGGGAATATGTACCTACTTTGGGTATGTATGTTCCCCCTTCCGGATCTTATCTTCCTACCTATGGAGTGTCCCATGGGACATCGCAAGCGATGACCTATGGACCTTATTACGGTCCACAGTATGGACAGGTTTCTTCACCTTATGGAGGCAGGTATCAACAACCTACTTACTCTCCTAATTATGGCTTCGTAGCCCCTACTAGTCAAGGTCCACCTTACTATGGTACTTCCATGTCACCTTATATAGGTTAGACAGGAGGAGGACACTATGGCCAAGGCCATGATGATGCTCAAACCTATTTGAACCAGGGAGCGGTCCATCGACCTCATCATGCTAAGCTCCCTTTCCTCGTGACGCTCAACCTTCCTAACTTATCGAGACTTATGAACGATCTCGTGGCTCATGACCCGGCTTGGTCGGCTGTCCCTACCAAGCTTCCTTCGGACATACCTAAGTTCGAAGGAAAACCGGGAGAGGATACGAGCGAACACGTTACCACATTTCACCTTTGGTGCTCTTCGAATTCGTTACATTAGGACTCAGTCCGCTTGCAACTATTTCAACGCACCCTTACAGGGCTTGCTGCGAAATGGTATATAGAGTTACCAAAGGGAGCCTTTACCTTCTTCGATGATCTTGTGATGACTTTTCTTAATCACTTCCAGCTACCAGTGCGCTATGATGTTGGTACTGAACTCTTGTCGACATTTCAGCAAGATAAAGCCACCCATATTTTTGATCATATTCAAGAGTGGCGTAGATGGAAGAGATTAATTAAAGCATTTATACCGTCGGAGTTCCTTCTCAAGTGGTTCCTCAAGTCTTTATTGCCATATATCGCGAAGGATGTTTCTACATCCGGAGTGCAGAACGAGGAACAAGCAATCTTTAGGGCACAGGAACTGGACTTGATTTATGCTCAGTCCAGTTTGTTGTATGAGATTATTCCCAACGCTCCTCGTTCTAGTTTCGATCCCAAGGTCAAACCTGGACCACATGACGATGGCATTGTGGGTTGTGCAAGTGCGAAACCTGCAGATTCTGTTGCAAAACAAGTTAGTCAATTGTCACTCAACCAGTCTGCTTCGGGACAAGCTACGGCTTCATCTCAACCTGCCCAAATGGCGAGTGTACTTGCTATGCAATCGTTAGACCAGAAGGGTAACCAGCAACCCGAACGGAATAAGAAAAAGGGTAAGAATAATAATCGAAAGGGTGGGAATAGGAATGAGAATGCTTCTAATAATGACAAGAACAGTCAGAATGCTGGTGGGGACAAGCAAGCGAAACGTAAGGTTAAATTACCTTGCAAGCTATGTAAGGATGATCAGCTCACTTACTTGTGCCCTAGAATTGATGAAGCTTCGAGACTCTTAGCACAAGGCCTAGCTGTGCTAACGAACCCTTTACCGCATAACCAGAATATGAACTCGAAGTCCCAGGAGAAATCTAGTGAGAATGATCCACCAGAGGCTAGTGCTCGTGGGTGCATTAACATGGTCTGTGCTGCCAAAGTTGTGACTCGTGTGAAAGATTATGGATCATCACAACCCAACCCAGGCAAAGAACCCAATCCACTAGGAACTCCTTTGCACATTAAGAAACCTGCGGATAAACCTGAAGTTGCACCTCACATTCCTAAGGGGTACTTAAGCGCTTGGGGCATAATTCAAATGACTGAGCCACCCAGAATTATTCAGTTGTTAAGGATTTGGGCCATACTCCTTGTGCGATGTCTGCATTGGAAGTGCTTCAGAGTTGTCCTTCGCAAATGAAGGCTTTGCTTTCTGCTCTTGGTGTGAACGGTGATGATTCTTCCTTAGTGATCAAATTTGAAACCGCAGGTCATCAGCCTCGCTTTCCCTACTATGTGTCACTTTTGGTACATGTAGAATGTCTTAATATGATCGTCAAGCGCACTGTGATTGATGAGGGCGCTGCTGCATCTGTGATGTCTTTATCCTTTTGGAAGGGTCTTGGTTCCCCTGATTTGTCGAAGTCAGCGACTATGTTAACTGCTTTTGATGGGACATATTTTAGGCCACACGGCATCATTCCATCCCTTAAAGTCCATTTGGGAGGGAATACCATTGCGATAGAGGTGGAGGTGGTTGATGCGCCCCTCGACTACAATCTCTTGCTAGGTCGGAACTGGATGTATAGTATGCAAGCCATTGTTTCTTCCGTGTTTCGCATTGTATGCTTTCCTCATAATGGGAAGATTGTGATGATTGATCAAATGGAATTCAAGAATTCCCCTGTTACTGCATCTTCAGGAAATTCGGTTCCGATCGTTGAACACTCTCAGCCGGCAACTGGGAGTGTGGGTGTAGGCATGTATCCATCCCTCATGGGAAGATTTAGTTGTCCTTCGTCGGTCCTCATGATAGGATCTCATTCCGATAGGGCTTCAACTTCTACGACCTCAGTGTCTTTTAGCATGACTCATATGGGAGATCCTTGGATTCTCCCTACACTGATTATTTCTAGTGAGCCTGTCGAAACCAACATGCCGCTTCCTGCAACCATGATAGCTTATCAAGACAATATTATGAATGTTGCAAAGCCTTGTTCTTCCTCTTCACGGATGGAAGAGGAAGACCCCTATGTGCTACTCGCATGGTCAGTACAGTCTTCTCATGCCCACGACTGCCTTGATACAGTTTTCCCTTCAGATGAAGCGATCATCGAGGCTATGTCGGGTGTTGAGCCGCCATGGGAGGAACTTCATCATAGATCATATTTCCTTCCACCGCTTGACCGTTTGGAGCATGCGGATTATAGGGAGATTCTTAGTCAGAGATTTGGTAGTCCCATGATTCCATTAAGCTCTCCTGGTCAGATGGCTGATGGGAACATGGCGAGCATATCTTCCACGATTTCTATCAACATCTCTTGTGATCCTGGCACCATTGAGAATGTCTACATTGGGGCGGATTGTTCCCAGGATGAGATTCTCTAGTATACCAAGCTATTCAAGGAATTCTGTGATATTTTTGCTTGGTCTTATGATGAGATGCTAGGTATTGACCCTTGGATTGTCGAACATGAGATTAAGACTTACCCCAATGCTAAGCCTGTTCAACAACACTTACACGCCGTGAATCCTAGGAAAGCACCCGCCATTAATGCAGAGATAGAGAAGCTGTTGAAAGCCGATTTCATCTATCCCGTTCCCTTGATGGAGTGGGTTTCAAACCCCGTTCCGGTGGATAATAAGCAGGGAGCGATCCAAATATGCACTGATTTCCATGATTTAAATTGTGCCTATCCTAAGGATAACTTCCCCACACCATTTATAGATCAGATTTTGGATGAGTGTGCGGGTAGCGAGGTGTTCTCCTTTATGGATAGCTTTTCTAGGTATAATCAGATCCAGATTAAACCTGAGGACCAACACAAGACTGCATTTATTTGTCCTTGGGGAATGTTTGCATATCGAAAAATGCCTTTCGACCTAAAAACACCGGAGCTACATTTTAGCAGGCAATGACCTTGATTTTCCACGATCTCAAGTCTATTATCGAAGTATTTTTGGATGACCTCGCTGCTCATTCTCATATGAGAATGTGTCATTCCTATCACTTGAGATTAGTATTCGAAAGATGCTGGCACTATTCGGTTCGATTAAATCCTCATAAGTGCATCTTTTGCATAAAGTCAGGTTGGTTATTAGGATTCATCATTTCAAAGGAGGGCATAAGAGTCGATCCCTTAAACGTTGAGGCAATACTTTAGTTGTCTTCCCCAAAGAATATTCGTCATCTTCAGTGTTTGCAAGGTATGGCAAACTTCTTACGAATATTTGTGGTCAATTTTTCCAATTTGACTAGAGGCTTCATGTATGTCTTGAAGAAGGATACTCCTTTTGAATGGGATGAGCGACCCGAGGAGTCCTTCGATGCACTTAAGCAAGCCTTAGTATCGGCCCCGGTGATTAGTCCTCCAGATTATAGCCATGATTTCCTATTATATGTGGCTGCGTCTTTAGAGACGATTGGTATGGTATTGGTTTAGGAGGATGAGGAGCTCCAGGAGCATGTCATATATTATCTGAGCTGAAACCTTATTGACGCAGAGATTCGGTATTCTCATGTTGAGAAGCTTGCCTTAGCGACCGCACATGCGGTTCAGCGTTTGAGACATTATATCCTCCTTCGCCAGACCTTGGTTGTGGCCCATGTCAATCAGTTTCAGTTCGTCCTCACACTAAGGATGATTGGGGGAAAGTATAATAAATGGATTTTCATCCTGCAAGAGTTCGATCTTGAGTTTGTTTCGGCAACGTCAAAGAAATCGTTAATTTTTGCAGAGCTTATATTAGATTTCCCGAGCGAGGCCGAGGAGTCGGTTTGTGAAGATACGGTTGTTTATGAACACATCTTCTTAATCTCAACGTCTGACCCATGGTATGGAGATATCATAGTATATCTGCAAACACAGCGGACCCCTACTCACCTCTCGCGAGATGAACGACGACGATTACGTCACGTCTCTAAGAACTACCTTATAGTGGACAATACTTTGTACCATTGTGGGGTAGATTCCATTTTACGGCGTTGTTTAACTCACGAGGAGGATGAGGTTGTGCTAAATGATTGCCATGGAGGGGCGTGTGGTGGTCATTTATTTGGGATTTCTACAGCTCAAAATATTTTGAGAACGGGTTATTTCTGGCCGTCGATCTTTAAAGATTGTGTTGATGCGGTCAAGAGGTGCGACCATTGCCAAGTGTTCACACGGAATATGCGCTCAAAGCTTACCCCGTTACATCCCATTATCATCGCAGGTCCCTTCACCAAGTGGGGGCTCGATTTTATGGATTGCAGCCCAGCTTCGTCTGGGGGGCACCATCATATTATAGTGGCTATTGATTATTTCACGAAATGGGCTGAGGCAATGCCTACAGTAAAATTCAATGGTGAGATAGCTGCTCACTTCGTATTCAACCAAATCATTACTTGGTTCGAGATTCCGAGAGAGCTTGTCACTGACCATGGCTCACACTTTCAAAACTGTATGATGGAAGAATTGGCATCCAAGTTAGGGTATAAGCAAGAGCACTCCTCTTCTTATTACCCCCAAGTGAATGGATAGGTTGAAGCAGTGAATAAATCACTTAAGTCCATTCTCCAATGAACCATCACACAGAGCAAGATGAATTGGCATATTATGTTATACCCTGCTTTATGGGCATATCAAACCGCGGTTAAGATTGCCACTAGTTTTTCTCCATATCAGCTTGTGCATGGAGTGGAATCGATATTGCTGGTTGAATGTAAGATTCCTTCATTGAAGCTAGCTGTGGAACTCTTACCAGACACTTCACCTTTGGAGGAGCATTTGGTCCACCTCGAGCAACTTGATGAGCAGCGTCGAGATGCCTTGGTGGCTCTAGAGGTTAATAAGCACCGCGTTAAGGTCCAATATGACAAGTATGTCCGTCCAAGAGTGTTTAGTGAAGGAGACTTGGTCCTTTTGTGGGATCAATCGAAAGAACCCTTGGGGGCAGGGAAATTTAATCCTATGTGGCGTGGTCCTTACGTGGTCAAGCGTGTCTTAGAGAAGGGTTCCTATGAGTTAGTCGATTATGAAGGCACAGCTTTGGCGGAGCCTAGAAATGGGCTCTATCTCAAAAAATACTATGCATGATCTTTAGCCAAGGCTACTTGTTGTATATTATTGTACAGATTTGCATAGTTAGGTCTTTTTCTTATCGTGATCGGGTTTTTGATTAGTTTCCGTTTCTTGTGGCAGATGGCAATGGAATCTTCCACCTACATAGGATTCACGGATGGTGCAATCCGTCACACTCAACACTCAGCCTCTGCTGCTTGGGTGATTTATACTCCTATGGGTCAGGTACTGTCTTCAGGAGGTGTATGTCTACGGCCATCTTCCAACAATGTTGCTGAATATAGTGCCGTTATCGAGCTTCTACGGGATGCCATTTCACATGGTGTTCTATCTCTTGAGGTATGTCTTGATTCAGAGTTAGTAGTGTCATAGCTCAATGGTTTGTACCATGTTAGAGATCCGATGTTATTGAGAAGATTCTTGCGTGTGAGATTGTTAGAACGGCAATTTGACAGTATTACATATATACACATTCCAAGAAATGATAATCAAGTTGTTGACTCATATGCTAACTACGTGTTAGATTGGCATTTGTTTCATTCATAATAAATTAATCATAAACATTTTTACACATGTAAATAAATAAACCGATCACCATAAAACTTTTTATCAAAAATGTGGTAATACATAGTGTCATATACAAAAGTGGAGCTTTCAAAGCTTCCATCATATAATACACGGTAGTACAAAATACATATATACTCCCAGGTGTCTAATCCTATGGAGGGGGAGGGTTGTGATCATGATACGTCACTACGGCTCTAGCTAGCCGTCGGAATAAATGCACCCATGCACGTGGCACACCCACCACTTGCCGCTGCATGGCCTCATCCAAGTCCTCAACTTACGCCATGGGAACTCTATGAGTCAGTCGTACAAAGTTGGTATGAATGCCCTGGAGCGTTCGCTCCGCATCCACACCTGTGATGTCATCCCCTCTTCCCCTTCATCTATGATGTGGGAATCCCTCCAGTCACCATGGTCCTACATCTGCACACGAATGGTAGATGTCACTATGTGTTGTCACGCAAAAACATGTCATTTTGATTCCACATAATCAAGAAAATACAAAAAAATTAAATAACTCAAATTTTTTTAAAAAGAGTGAGAGTCGAGATTCGGTACCTATCTCTCCGTATGCCGATCCTGGTGGCAATGGCATGTCCGGATCCCCCGGAAATCTATCCCTCCATAGGGGTAGTCATCTATGGCAACAATCTGTCATCGCCACCATGGAAAGAAGTCAGCTAGATATGGGTTGGCCACCCTACCACCCCCCAGTCTACGCATAGCATCTTCCCAATGCCGTTGGGCTGGATCTCGAACCCCGTGGAGAGGAACATCCACTCTAGGGCTCAATCCTGGAACACGCTCGAAGAAAAACATGATCAATATGCTGCTGAAACCGAAGTTCCGTATCCTACCTGCCTTACACTCACTGAGCTGGTGTTTCATGTTGCTCAGTAGTGTAGTGCTCCAGTCATATATGGTCAGTCTCATACACTCCATCGCATAGTACATCAGTGGCCGCGAGGCCTGATGGAGTGAGGCTAAGCCTGCTATCCTGCCCAGCATCAGTAGTATGGCCTTTAGGCCCAGCACCTATATATCATTGGTAGGGACTTGACTCCCCACCTTCTCAGTATCTGGGTAGCAGTACATAGCTATGTACTCATCGATAGTAATCCCACCGCCTAGCCCACCTCGAGAACGAAGGTTCACCACCTCCACTTGTCTAGATAGACCTATGATAAAGTATATGTCTTCCACCTCTATAGTGAGAGACATCCCATCTATCCTGAAGGACTCTGAGTCTGGATCCCAATAGTTTACCAGCATCTCTAGCAGTCTTGGTTTGGCCCTCAAGCCACCAAGGCACCAAAACTTGCAGAGTCCGCATCTTCTAAGTGCTTGTTGAGCCATTACGTCAACCCTTACAGCTTCCTCTACCTCACCATGCTTGCGCTCTCTCCATTCTAGCACCATACTACATGAGAAATTACCCAATTGTCCATTAGATTCTTGTAAATCCATTTCTGTGGCGTCATACGCAACTGTTTTGCAAACAGCCGTGTATGTACGTGGTTTCTAGCCCCTTTTCCATGTATAGTCAGCCCTATATGTGGAAAAAGCTTCGATACCCGCGTGGGCCACAGCATTCATGTAGAATTGGCCTGAACTACCTCATTTTACCATGAAAATCAACAAAAATTATATTGAAATGCATGAGGAGAGCATGAGTAACTACCTGGAAGAAACAGTTGTGAATTCCATCGGCTGGATCTCCTGGAATTTGTAGTTGAATATCAGAGCTCCAATGGGTAAAAGTTTCAAATGATTTATATTTTTTACTATTTATAGAAAAATTTTCAAATATTTGAAAATTTTTACCCCATTTCCTATAGTTTTGACAGTTTCTAACCATTTTGGACCGTTTCTGACATAATTTGTGATGTAGAAGACCATTTTCAGTGTCATTTCAGCCTTTGGATTGACCTGTTCATACTGATATCAGGTATAACGTCTATACTGGCATATAGGTTAGGTTCACCACCGTTTAAATTTTGCATGACCTTATGACCATGTCATTATTACCTTAGGTACGAACCCACTCTGTTATGTCACGGAACCTTCTTGCTGCTTTAGAAGTGCCATGATGTGAGTGGTAGAGCTTCACCTCACATGGGTACCCTAGTTAGCACCTTATTTGCATTTGGTACCCATGCCGACGTTTTCTCCTTTAGGGTGTGTGAGTCCATTGTATAGTATTGCCATGACATTTAGCAAGAGCCTCATACTCCTCTTAATCTTATGCTGGCCTTTTTCCCTCCGGACTCCCATTATGTCAAGTTGTGAATGCATTATCATGAGCTTTGCCTGCCTTATTGAGCTTTCTGCCGGCTCCCCTGACATTGTGCTTTAGCCATATAGCCCGAGCTTGTCTCATGTCTAGCCATGCAGAGCCATTTTTATATCCTTCGCAGCTTGATTCTCTTTTTACCGGGAGGTGATTTTCTCCTGAGTGTCGATATCCTACACATGTATCCTTGCATTGAGCATAGGTATGTTCCACTGCTTGGAACTAGTTTGTTTTCCCTTATGACACTAGTCTCCTCCTATTTTGTAACTATAAAGCTAGTTTATTTTTTTTTCAAGTTTTTCAAATAACTGAAAAGGTCCAAAAAAATCAAAAAACCAAAAAGCTGGACAAGGAAAGATGTTATCTTTTGGCAGCTGTCGAGTCATGTTGCCTTCAAACAGAGCACTGTATATCACATCCAATGGTTGGGTTATAGTTTGACTTAGGAGCTGTACTCATTATCTGAGTTTATCTCCACTGACTGGTTAAGCTTCCAGTCCCTATGGAGCCTCTGTTGATGCCTCCTGTGTCACAAAGATGTCCCAGTTTTATATCGAGTCTATGCTTCCTTCATTCAGTCACCATACGCCGTTATGCTCTTGTTCGAAGGAAGTTTAAACCTGTGTCAGCCACTCCTCAGTTAACTTGAATTTGCATGTCGGCCATTCCCAGTACAGTTACTGGTTCATGCACTTTATGATCGAGTCCTTCCACATTAGACAGCTTTGCTGAGTACATCGTGTTGGATGATGGGGGATGCCTTAATTCCCTCCTTCCAGCGGATCTCATCCCATCGACTTCAGATCATTTATTCTGGGATTGGAATCTAGAGTCCTTTTGAGTGCCTTGAGACTTGCAGTCATCAGTGGAAGGTTCTCTCGCCATCGACAGTTTCTTGGGAATACATCAATGTCCCCTGATCGATGGATTCTCTCAAGTGTTCGACCTCAACACATATATTCACACTTGTTAGTTTGCACTCTAGTACCTTGATTCCCATTATCATTATTGGTGGGTAATCTCGCATCTGTTAACGTTATACATCAATGACCGGTAATCAGACGATGGAATACTATGTTCGACCTTGACACCTCTATTCGCATAGTAGGACATGTACTTGTAGCGGTTTGTGTAGAAGACCTTCCAGACTGGTGGCATCTCTTATATGCTACCTCCTTGATCGTGCCAGTGTTCATGAGATTTCAGCTCTCGTGACTTGATTCCAGTGTATGTCAAACATTTCCAGCCACTATGGAGATCTTGATCTATTGTATATCTTTAGCCATTTTGGAGATCATGTTCCTTTGTATATATTCATCATGGAGATTCTGATCTACATATATTGTACGTGGCGATGACCACATATGTGATATCATGTATTATGCCTATTCATGGCCATTGTACTCTTATGTATCTGGTACTGCTATATGTACTTGCAGTTATATGCATACTTGTATCATTGTACTATGCTAATTGGGTGGCTGGTCTTCCATTTTGGATCCTTCATCACTCCACTTCTGGGATGGATTTATAATGTATTTCGGCCATCGTATGACCCCTCTAACCTCACACATTAGGGGGCATCTGTTATAGCGGATTTCACCACTCTAGGTGAATCACACTTTGTATGGCCTTCCCCTGTCCCGCTGCAGACTCTTTAGACCCCATGGACCATATTTTATCCTTTGATGTTACCTTGATCATCCCTAAAAAACTATATAAAAGATGATATATGCAGCTTTTTCCCCGATAACCACGTACATACGCGAGTTTGACCCCTGTATCCACGTACATCGGGATGTGTGCATAGTCCAAATCATTTTGGAGTTTTCCTTGACATGGATCCGACTCATTTGACTCCTGGCCTTCCATATGCCTTGAGATCGCTCGGATTCGACCCTTCATTATCCCTTGTGAAGCTATATAAGGAACCCCTTGGTACATTGAAGGCATATAGAGAGATTGAAAGCATCGAAACTATAGTCCATTGTTGCCAGAATTTATGCTTGAGTCTGCATCCCTTTGTCCCTTTGGAGCACTGTTGTGTTCTTCCCAAGCTTTCCTTTTCCTAGTGAGCTTGCTATCTAAGTGATGGAGGATTGAGGTGGTGGAGGCCCAAGTGCGGGATTCAGTTTCTTCGGTTTGTAGACGTGCCGTCAGAGGTTTTATCTATCTTGTAATCTCTGATTTATATTAATAAGAACTATCTTTTCTTGTCCAATGATGTGTATTTGATTGAATATTGTATCCATTGGAATATGTCAAATGCTTTTACATTATTGATTATATATGCTAGAATAGATCTAACACAATGATATATAGTATGCTTGTATTGTTTACTTGTTGTTGAGGAAGTATTATATCAATTCAAGCTAAAGATTGGAAAGCTCAACGGGGATCTGCTTCAACCATCTAGAATAAGGTACGAGGTCTGATCCTTTAGTGTTAGACATTTTATTTCTATTGCATATTGGGAAAGATTGATTTTTGGAGTCATAGTTGTCTGTTGTGGTACCCCAAGCCATAGGAATTTCTCTTCGTAACACCTCCTTCAGTCAAGGAGGCCAACTAAACCTTCTCCTTCATTTAGGGAGGCTAACTGGGACTCGTCCTTCAAACAGGGAGCAATTCTAGGGTGATTTGAGTGTCATAAATGCACCTAATTTCTAGTTGATTGTTGTTTCACCTAAAAATCAGTTAAGATGAGTTGTGAAGGCGTCTCCATTCGTTATTTTATTATTTTTGGCCAATATTTATGAACGGGAGCTAACATTGGTGCCTACAACCACTTTTGATGACATGTGTCACTTCAGTTAACTCCATCAGAGCTACTTGGAGTTATGGATGTGCTACCTCATTCAGTTGGACATGCAGTTACATGTGATGAGTCACTTTCAGCTAGACTCGGTCAATTATTGCACTCCAATTCTGTTAGGACTTAGTGTGAGAGTCAGTTATTGATTAGTTCTGTGGTTAATTAAGTGTGTTGATTGTGCCTTACATTCAGTTAAGCTAAACCTATTCATTCAATTCAAACAAACTCCTTGGAAATTTGAATTATCTTGACATTCATGCACTTTGCATGACCATTGTATTGTACTATCATTATTTTATTGATTATACAGAGTTACACCATTCTATTGCAGCACCATTATGCCATTTTCATGCTTAATTGTGTACAATCTCTTATGAGACTGTGTTTTATTCCCTAGACTACTGCGACATATTAATATGAAGAAGAACAGGGTTGAATATATTTCAAGGTGCATGAAGTGTCAACAAGTGAAGCTTGAACATCAACACCCAGCATGTTTGTTGCATCCTTTGTCGATTCTAGAATGGAAATTGAAAGTGATTTCGATGGAATTTATTACAGGATTGCCAATGACTTGGAGACAACATGATTCCATCATGGTTGTGGTGGACAAGTTGACGAAGGAAATGCATTTTATACCAGTAAAGTCCACGCATAAGACTGATGATATTGCCAAGATTTTCATGAAAGGAATTTTTAAATTGCATGGATTTCCTAAGGCAATAGTCTCTGACAGAGATGTTAAGTTCACTTCTAAATTTTGGAAACGATTGTTTGCAAACATGGGAACAAATTTGAATTTCAGCACTTCCTGTCATCCTCAGACCGATGGACAAACAAAGAGAGTTAACCAAGTGCTGGAAGACATGGTTCACATGTATGTGATGGACAAACCATCCAAGTGGGAAGACTATTTAAACTTGGTATAAATTTGTTATAACAATGGACACCAAGCATCCTTGGGGATGAGTCCATATGAAGCATTGTATGGTAGGAGGTGCAGAACACCAATAACTTGGGATAACCCAGTGATCAGATTTGTGATCAGTCCATAATTGCTCAAGGAGATGGAGCATGAAGTTGTAAAAATCAGACAAACTATAAACGCAACCCAGGACAGACAGTAAATCTATGCATATAATCATAGGATGAACAGAGAGTTCAGTATTGGGGATCATGTTTACCTCAAGGTGAAGGCAAAGAAAATTTCCTTGAAGCTTGGGAGTTGTGCCAAGTTGTCTCCTAGATATTTTGGGTTGTTTAAAGTGCTTGAAAGAATAGGACTAGTTGCATATAGACTTGCATTTCCTGCTAGCGCTCAGGGCTCATAATTTCTTTCATGTTTCCTTTCTTAAGAAATATGTACATGATCCTAACCATGTAATAAATTGGGATGTGATGCAAGTGGAACTAGAGGGAGAGTTCCAAGTCAATCCTATGTGCATCATCTCCAGGAAGGTCACAATGCTCCGAAACCAAGCAGTAGGACAGGTAAAGGTGCAATGAGAGCACTATGGTCCTGAAGAAGATACATGGGAGCTGGAGGATTCCATGCGACTGGAAGATCCATTTTTTTTCAATTCTGCGGATTGTTTCAGGGTAGTACCAGCAAAGAATTTTTTTTCAATGTTGTAAAGAACTAAGGACAGTGTTGTTGAGGGGGGAGGGGAATGTAACACCCCAATTTTGACTCCGTTTGAATTTAAATAATATGATGTAAATAATCATGGTGTGGAGCTCAAGGTAAAATCTCCACCATCAATTTAGTGTTTATGTTTTGGCGATTAAGATTTAGGAAAATGGTGATTTTATGCTAGCGAAACGTTATAAGTTTGAACATCATGTTAATTTGCAATTTTTAATTTAAATCCTATATCCAGTTATGTCAATGCAACAAAATGAGATGGGGAAATGATTTTTCCTAAGGATAAGGGGGGGATTGGGAGAGTAGGAAGAAATTCAAAATGGGAAAAGCACCATTTCTAGAAAAAATATTTTTTTAATTTTCTTGGGTAAGAAAACACCAAAAAAAACACCTACCTTTCCCTCTTGCAGTTGTGCTTCACCTTCCCCTCACGATTTTGGAATGTGTTGAAAGTTTTCACAAGGGAGGATTCTAGCATTCAGGAAGCAAGAAAAACTGCTCTGAGTATTGATCCTTCATTAATTTTTTCCCTTTTTACAATTTTCCTATCTATTAGTCATTTCTTGAATGTGAATGCCCAGAATCCAATTTGTGTTTTTGAATTAAAGGACCAGCAAATGATTTTGTTTTGGTAATTGTAGTAGTCATTCTATCTTAGGAAATGGTAAAACATTCGTAATTGTTGTGTGTGTGTATTCCTTTACTTCTGTTACATTTTGTTAATCCTAGAACTAAGATCATTCTGTCTACATTCTTGTTAGATTTTTAACATTAACCTAGCATTATTAGGATCTTTTAACTGAGAGAATAACAAGCACAGCAATCAAACACAAGAGACAATGAACACAGTGTTTTTCATTGGGGAAACCATAAATGGAGAAAACCCCACAACTTCCTCAGAGATAGAATCAACACCAAATAGAAAAGTCCAAAACAATAAGATCATCTCTTGACAGCAGTAACCTATTTCTTCCTAGCCCCAGTGTCTTCTTCTTCCTTAGCTATGCACTACAACTGAGTGTGAGTGAGTGTGTGATAAATAGAGAGGTCACCTCTCTATTTATATTGATTCCTGACATGACTAAAACCCTACTAGGGTCGACTTCACTATGTGATTCTAATAACCCCCGTGCCCCGGAACTGCGAGGACTTTAACCCTTAGACAATAGGAGGGTTACCCACAATGAATTGACATGACTTGTTTACATTATAGATCCTCTCGATTGGAACATTGGGGCATGACATCATGACTCAATTACATTACAGACACATCCCAGAATAAAAATCGAGGTACAAGACATAAGATACATAGGTGAATACATTTCGAAGTTACAAAGACATCAGCACTCCCTCTTAACTAGGAAGGTATTCTTTCGGCACAATTTTCAGCACTGTTCTTCTTCTCTGTATCGACTAGGTCGTCTTGTTATCTTCATCTTCAAGTCTTCTTAGTATTCAAGTCTTCTTCTTTGTCTTTGAGTCTTCAAGTCATCTTCTTCTTTAAGTCTTCTTCATCACGGAATCTGCATCATCACGACTACTGGATCATCATTGTTGGATCATCATCACATCTGGATCATCACTTGATCTGGATCATCATCACATGATATCTCAAAATGGTGATATCTTGATTCTTCTCGTCACAGGAAGTTCTACAGAGTCATCCCTGTAGGCCTACCCTTCATGTACGTCTTCATCAGCGCTTATATCTGACACTTAAGTCAAAATGTCCTACCCAGCTCTTACATCTGACCTCATCTTGTCAGAAAGGCATGTCCGGCACTCACATCTGACCTCATCTTGTCAGAAAGGCCCGGCACTCACATCTAACCATGTGTAAACACATCGCACCAAAATGGCTCAACACTTATATCCGATCATGTGCAAGCACATCGCATTAGAATGGCTTTGCACTTACATTTGACCCCATCTTGTCAAAAATTCACAGCACTCACATCAAACCATGTGTAAACACATAGCGCCAGAATGGCTTAGCACTTATATCCGACCTCATCCTATTAGAAAGGCTCTGCACTTACATTTGAACATGTGTAAAAACATTGCATCAAAAGGGCTCTCAGTCCCAAACTGAGGATTCCTGGTAACTGACCAGGTGCCTCCATCCTCCCAGAGAATGGCAGTTTCCCTTACATCTGACCTACTCGTTAGAATGGCCAGCACTCACATCTAACATGGGAGGAACCTAATCCTTTAACCATGACATAATGGATCAGCCCTTACATCTGATCAAGTGGGAACACATCCCTCTATCACATCAAAATGGCTCTCAGTCCTAGACTAAGTTTTCCTGGTAACTGACTAGGCACCTCCATTCCAAGAATGGCAATAGCCCTTATATCTAATCATGTAGGAACCAATCCTATAGTCATATCAGAATGCCTTAACACTCATATCTTACATGGAAGGATCCTAAATCCTCTCACCATGACAGAATGGATCAGCCCTTACATCTGACCATGGAAGGAAATTAATCCTCTCCCATATCAGAATGGATCACAGACTCATCACTTCCCTTTGGAGGGAACCTCGATCTGGAGAACACCAAGCTTCTCCCTGAAGTACTCCAACTTCACCCTAACCAATGGCTTCGTTAACACATCAGCTATCTGATCATCTGTTGCAACATACTGGGGCTTCACTGCTCCCCTCTGCACCATAACCTTGATATAATGATACTTGATCTCGAAATGCTTCGACTTGTCATGGAACACCAGGTTCTCTGACAACTTCACACAACTCTGGTTGTCGCAATATATACAAGTAGCATCCAACTGAAGATCAAATAAATCAGACAGTAGCTTCCTTAGCCATACTACCTCACAACTAGCTAAACAAGTTGTGACATACTCTTCTTCAGCTGTACTCAGTGCCACACAAGATTGCTTCTTTCTAGAGCAAGAGATCACACCTGATCCCATACTGAAGCAACACGCTTAATTTCTCTTCCTATCGATGGAAATGCCTACCCAATCTAAATCAACATAACCCTCCAGGTTAATATTCTGATTCGACTCATACTTGATCCCATAATCAACTCTACCCCTTAGGTACCTCAGAATATGCTTTATAGCAATCAAGTGAACATTTCTTGTATCTGTCAAGAACTAGCTCAAGGTGTTCACAGCAAAGCAAATGTCTGGTCTCATGTACGGCAGGTACATCAAGGACCCAATCATCTGACGATACATTATAGCATCAACCGACTCTCATGAAGCATTGCTCAATAGCTTCAGGTTCGATTCCATAGGTGTGTCCATAGCCTTGCAGTCCATCATCCCAAACCTCTTCAAGATCTCTACTGCATACTTCCCTTGTCCGAGGGAGATTCCATCGGTATTATGCCACAAATCCATGCCTAAAAAATAATGCATCATACCCAAGTCCTTCATTTTGAATTCAGCAGCAAGCTTTCTCTTCGTATCAGCAATAAACCCATCCATACATGTTACAAACAGATCATCTACATATAGTAGAAGTAGCACTAGGTTGCCATCTTCAACCTTGTAGTAAAGGTTGGAATCTGCTTTACTCTTGGTAAAGCCCAAACTGGATAGAAAGCTGTCAATTCTATCGTACCATGTCCTGGGTACCTATTTCAAATCGTACAGGGATTTCTTCAATTTGCACGCAAGAGACTCCCTGTCATGTGTCTCAAAACTGAGTGGTTGTTCTACATACAATTCCTCTTCCACTACAACATTCAAGAAAGCAGTCTTGACATCCATTTGGTGTATCCTCCATTTCATTACTGCAGCCAAGGAAAGTACTGATCTAATGGAAGTGTACCTAGCTATAGGTGCAAATGTTTCTTCATAATCTATTCCTTCTTTCTAGGAGAAACCATGAGACACAAATCTTGCCTTATATTTTTCAATGCTACTGTCTGCAGCATGCTTGATCTTGTAGATCCATTTGGAAGTTACAACTGACTGCCCTTCTGGTCTTGGGACAGCATCCCAAACATCATTCTTCATGAGCGATTGATGCTCTTCGATCATAGCATCCTTCCATTCTTTCCATTCTATCGCTTCTTCATAATTGGCAGGTTCTTTATCAATGAAATCACATAGTAATGCTACATACCCGGAGCAGGATCTCATCCTCTTTCTTTCTCTGTGATTCTCTTCTGGAGCTGTTAGTTTTTCAACATTTAAGCTAGCATTATGTTAAGATCTTTTCACTGAGAGAATAACAAGCATAGAAATCACATAAGCACATCACAAGAGACAAGAGACACAAAGATTTTAGGAGGGGAAACCATAAATGGAGAAAACCCCTCAACTTCCTCTAAGATAGTATCACCACAAGATGTGATCCCAAAACAGAAAGATGACCTCCCAACACAACAGCATCCTTCTGTCTTCTGTCAAGCCAAAGTATTTCCTTCTCCAAAGGTGCACCACACTTGAGAGAGCAAGTGATGTAATTCACAAGTGATAAATAGAGAGACTCTCACTCTCTATTTATATTCTTCCGTTGACTTGAAGTGCACTCAACCATGTAGGCTTAACTTATAATTAATTACTTGAGCCTACACCTTAATTAGTGTATAATAACCCAAGTGCCCCTAAAATGTGGGGACTTACCTAATGACTTGATATGACTTGTTTACATTATTAATCCTCCCGATTGGAACATCGGGGCATGACCACATGAATCAAATACATAATAGAAACATCCCGGAATAAACATCGGGTTACAATATATGAAATACATAGAAGAATACATTCTGAAGTTACATATACATCAACACTCCCTCTTAACTAGGAAGGTATTCTTTCGACACAATTTTCAGCACTGGTCTTCTTCTCTGCATCAACTGGATCATCTTCGTCTTCAAGTCATCTTCATCTTCAAGTCATCTGGATCTGGATCATCTCTCGATCTGGATCATCATAGGACATCATCACAGGATCTAGATCATCACTCGATTTGGATCATCATCACTTAATCTAGATCATCACTCGATCTGGATCATCATCACTGGACTGGATCTGGATCATCACTCGATCTGGATCATCACTGTCGGATCTAGATCATCTCTCGATCTGGATCTCTTGGAGTCATCATAACTGGATCTGGATCATAGCTTGATTTGGATATCCACTGGTCATCATCAAGTTTGTACTATCTCGTCATAGGAAGTTCTACAGAGCCAGCCCTTTTTCATGCTGGATGTAGGCCCACCACCTACAGGTCTTCATCATCACTGGCCATACTGTGGAATCCTCAGGACTTATTATGTGCATCACAAAACCTTGAAAGAGCATCCCAGGCTGTTACAAGCACACAGCTCTACCTATAGGATCTCTCAGGGCTCCGAATTACATGTGACCTCACCACAAAACCTCGCAAGAGCATCCCAGGATGTTACGAGCACACAGCTCTACCTATAGGATCTCCCAGGGATTCGAATTACATGTGGTCATGGAAAAACCTCGCAAGAGCATCCCAAGAATGATTACGGGCACACAGCCCAACCTAATGGATCTCCCAGGGAACCAAATTACATGCCATAGGACAAAACCTCGAAAGAGCATCTGCCAGATATCCCAGGGAACCGAATTACATGCCATAGGCAAAACCTCGAAAGACTATCTGCAGATCTCCCAGGGCTCCAAATTACATGTCCTCCCAGAGAAAAACCTCTAAAGAGCATTTGCCAGATGTCCTAGGGCACCGAATTACATGCCATAGGAAAAACCTCGAAAGACCATCTGCAAATCTCCCAGGGCTCCAAATTACATGCTCATCTGCACAACCTGACTGAGTGTTCCTGGTAACTGACCAGGTGCCTCCATTCCTAGAATGGCAGTTGCCCTTACATCTGTCCTACTCGACAGAATGGCTAGCACTTATATCTGACATGGAAGGAACTAAATCCTTTAGCCATGAACAGAATGGCACAGCCCTTACATCTGACCTACTCGTCAGAATGGCACAATCCCATCTAATGATGGAAGACTCTCAACCATAATGAAGAGAGATTTCTGCACTTACATCTGACATGGAAGGAACTAAATCCTTTAGCCATGAACAGAATGGTACAGCCCTTACATCAGACCTACTCGTCATAATGGCTCTCAATCTCAGCACTCATATCAGTCATGGAAGGAACCAATCCTCTCACCATGACAGAATGGCTCAGCCCTTACATCTGAACTGCTCGTCAGAATGGCTTTGGATCTCTAGCACTCATATCTGACATGGAAGGAACTGAATCCTCTCACCATGACAGAATGGCTCAGCCCTTACATCTGAACTGCTCGTCAGAATGGCTTTGGATCTCTAGCACTCATATCTGACATGGAAGGAACTGAATCCTCTCACCATGACAGAATAGATCAGCCCTTACATCTAACCATGGAAGGAACCAATCCTCTCACCATGTCAGAATGGCTCTGGGTCTCATCACTGTCTCTGGGAGGAAGCCTCGATCTGGAGAACACCAAGTCTCTCTCTGAAGTACTCAAACTTCATCTTAGCCAATGGCTTCATCAATACATCAACTATTTGTTCCTCCGTCGCAACATACAGAAGCTTCACTGCTCCTCTCTACACCATATCCCTGATATAGTGATACTTGATCTCGATATGCTTCGACTTGTCATGAAACACTGGATTCTCTGACAACTTCACGCAACTCTAGTTGTCACAATGTATACAAGTAGCATCTAACTGGAGATCAAATATATCAGATAGTAGCTTCCGTAGCCATACTGCCTCACAACTAGCTGAACAAGCTGCGACATACTCTGCTTCAGCTGTACTCAGTGCCACACAGGATTGCTTCCAACTAAACCAAGAGATCACACCTAATCCCATACTAAAGAAACATCCCGAAGTACTCTTCCTGTTGATGGCACTGCCTGCCCAATCTGAATCAACATAACCCTCCAGGTTAATCTTCTGATTCACATCATACTTGAGCCCATAATCAATTGTACCCCTGTAGGCTTTGTAACCATCAAGTGAACATGTCTCAATGTGTTCACAGCAAAGCAAATATTTGGTCTTAGGTACATCAAGGACCCAATCATCTGATGATACATCGTAGCATCAACCATCTCTGAAGAAGCATCACTCAAAAGCTTCAGGTTTGATGCCATAGGTGAGGCCATGCAGTCCATCATCCTGAACCTCTTCAGGATCTCTACTGCATACTTCCCTTGTCCAAGAAAGATTCCATCTGTATTCTGCCACACCACCATACCTAGAACAATAGTGCATCGACACATAACAGGAGCATCACTAATCTTCCACATTCATCCCTAGAACAAAGGTTGGAATCCACTTTACTCTCAGTAAAGCCTAGAATCATCAGTAATCTGCCCATCCTGTCATACCATGTCGAACCTCAGGATCTTCTGCAATCACTCCCTCTGAAGCAGAGCATCATACTCCCTCTGTCTTCCGTACTCTATGCACTGAAACATTTTGTACTGGAGTGACAAGTAGTATCCATCTAGGATCAATGGATACTAAGATCCTCTATCTTGAACTTCTTCAAAAGTTCATCTTGCACCCATCTGTTAGCTTGTCATATTATTCTTTGTCTTTGAACTATCGTCACTTGTTCTTCGGAACAAGTCTTCATCCTTCTTTGCTTGTAGGAGATTATGTATGTGATCTTTCCTACAAGTCAAATGCAATTGTATGGTTAGAAACATTTCATAAGGAATAATCATACTAGCAAGCACTTATGCATAAATATATGATCATGCAACTACT